>SJXO01001645.1:159376-189341 GCA_006408615.1 Connochaetes taurinus | reverse complement strand
GGGCGCGGGGCCGGAGCTGGGCGAGGGGCTGCGGACGCAGAGCGGGGGGCGCGGGGCCGGGTCGGAACCCCGGATGGCGGAGCGGCGGCTCCCGCTGGGCGCGCCGGGCTGGCCTGGGGGCTCTGGGCAGGAGCCGGGTGCGCGGGAGGGGCTGGTGGGCTGCGGACCGAGCGCCGAGGGCGCGGGCCCAGGCGGCGCTGGGGACGCGCCTCGAGTCGGGCGCACGGGCCCGGGGAACCTCACTCGGGCGGTTTCCTGCCGAGGGCAAAGGCGCGAGGGGACCTCGTCTCCGCGGCGGGACCGCTGAGCAGCAGCTCGGCTACGGCGGCGCCGGCAGGGCGGGAAGCGGGGGCGTGCAGGAGCGGGAATCTGGTGCGAAGGGGACTGGGCTTGCAGAGCTCGTAACCGAAGACAGGACTGTCCGTGTCGCCCGACCGTGGGTGGGGGGGGGCACCTTGGCTGTCACCGAGAGCCCCGCCCCTCCGCCGTGTTTAGAGAACATCACACTCAATGAAAAGAAAAAAGGAAATGGCCCAGATACCTTGAGCTACAAACTGCGCTCACACGCTGTCTGCGCTTGAAATGCTCGCATCCTGCTGGTCGGCTCAACTGGAGGACTTCAGTAACGGAGCCGGCACCCCCACAGCTCTAGTTGTAGCAGCAGGAAAGAGCTAAGAAGTGTCCAGGTCCACCTCTCAGCGGCATAGTTTTAACCTCAACGTGGGAGAAACAATCTACAAGTGGGAGTTTAAATGGCCAGAATAAGAACAATATTTAAACAAAGGGATTTTACTTAATGTTCCAAGATCTAGCGCCCCACCCCCACCCCACAGCATCTTGAATGCTTCAGCATGTTTGTGTAGATACCAATTTCAGGTAAACCGTCAGATCACTGGTTTCTATATGATTTTAGGCCACCCCCACCCTAGGTCAACTCGCAACTTTTGAAAAGCTTTTGATTTCACTTATTTCTCAGTTTTTCTTTTAAATATTGGGCCACTGTCTCCCATCCAAAGAAACAACCAAGCTCAGCCTAGAGCAAAACAGCCATGAGGCACAGAGTGGGCAAGCTTTTCCTCAAACTAACGGCTTTCTCAGAAATTGACAGGATGCTATGCTTTTATTCACTCAAGTAAGTTTTCCACTATCAGAGTCTGTGTAGTAAACAACAGGGTATTTTTCAAAGAAAATTCTGGTCACGGCGGTTTTCCTTCCTTTCTTCTTTCATGGATTCATTCATTCAACAGATATTTTGGGGGCCCCTCTACCTGTCAGGAACTGAGCTCAGCACTTGGATACCTTAGCCAGCAAAGTGGACACGGCCGCCTCCCAGCTGCCTTGCGCTTTAACCAGTGGATTGCTCTCCCCAGCGAGCTCACCAGCAACAGAAGGGCGATTGCTAAGAACAAACACCGCCAACTAGAGCTTTCTGCGCTTTCGCACACGTGTCCGCTGCCGCAACTTAGTTATCTCACCGTTCCCCTCATGCACTTTCAGACGTTGAAAACCACGTCGGCCTTGTTTTAAAATGTGATTGCAAACCTTCAACGCCATCTTCTGGCTTACTCATTTGTCATATTGATCTACCAGAAGTGGTATTTTCTGTTATGATGAGGTGGATACAGAGAATCGTGTGTTTTAATCACTGAACTCTCGAAGTCCTCACTGCCCCAGGAGGTG
Organism: Connochaetes taurinus; assembly: GCA_006408615.1. Lineage (NCBI taxonomy): Eukaryota > Metazoa > Chordata > Mammalia > Artiodactyla > Bovidae > Connochaetes > Connochaetes taurinus. The sequence continues at coordinate 187,661 of SJXO01001645.1, read as the reverse complement.
GGGAGGGAGGGCTTGGCCTCACCAGTTAGCTGCTCACTGCAGACTTCCCTGTCTTCGTCACGGCTGAAACAGAAGGGAGAGAAGGTTTAGACTGGCCCTCCCCCGTACACCTGAGATCAGAGTGCCCCTCAGAGAAGACTAGACGGTACCTTCAAATGGCGCAGCCTGTAAAAAGGTGAAAGCAAGTAGGGAATCGGTTAGTTGAACGTGTATCCAAAACAGAGCCCGTCAGCGTGTTCTGTGAGGGGGTTATTTACTTCAGCCACTTGCATGGATGTCCCAGTGCTGTCGTAGATGGAGCCACAGGAGCTCAATTTTCACTTCACATTTATCATAAAGAAATCATAAGAAAAGTTGAATTTACCTAAATTCAGTAATTTAGAAATCAATCTTTTAAAATAATGCATTCACATGCAAGAAATGTATTTTAGAAAAACCCATACTAGATACAAAAAAAACACCTTGTTTTGGATAAAACTATTTTCTCACTAATTTATTTTTCAAGAAGGGAGGAACTGTTGTTCAGTTGCTCAGCCGTGTCCGACCCTTTGTGACCCCATAGACTATAGCCCGCCAGGCTCCTTTGCCCATGGGATTCTCCAGGCAAGACTACTGCAGTGAGTTGCCATTTCCTTCTCCAGGGGATCTTCCCAACCCAGGGAGCGAATCCACATCTCCTACGCTGCCGGCAGATTCTTTACCACTGGGCCACCAGGAGAGCCCAAGGAGGGAACAGCAATGTATTTCAAACAGTGCAGCCACGCATTGTCACTGAAAACGTTTATAGGGCAGTGGTTTTAGGCACTCAGAAAAATCCAGGAAAATACTGAAAATGCTCGGTTGTTATGGTGTAGTTCATTTAAGATAAATATCTCCTCTCACACTCTTTGGCTGTTTGTATATGCAGCGCTAATTATTACCTTTGACCGTGGCATCCTATATGACAGTATTGTTATGGTATTATTGTATTATTAGAAATATACAGTAGGCCGTGGAATTCTCTCGGCCAGAATACTGGAGTGGGTACTCTTTCCCTTCTCCAGGGGATCTTCCCAACCCAGGAATTGAACCAGGGTTTCCTTTACCCGGCAGATTCTTTACCAACTGAGCTATCAGGGGAGCCCCTGAGTTGCTGATGGACAGGGAAGCCTGGCATGAGGCAGTCCATGGGGTCGCAGAGAGCTGGACGCGACGGAGCGACCGAGCTGAACTGACTGGCTGTCTGCGCCGTGTGGTAGCTCAGCCACACACAGCGTCCTCCAGCGCCGCAGCCCGGCACCACCGGCAGCGTGCGCCGTGCAGCGTGCGCCGTGCAGCGTGTGCCGTGCAGCGTGCGCCGTGCAGCGTGTGCCGTGAGCGTGCGCCGTGCAGCGTGCGCCGTGAGCGTGCGCCGTGCAGCGTGCGCCGTGAGCGTGCGCCGTGAGCGTGCTCTGGCCCTCCAGTGAGGCTGTGCGCGCGTGTTACAGCGCTCGAGCCCTGCGCTGCCCGTGCCACTGAGGCGTCGCGGCGCCCTGTGATGGCGCGGGGCAGGATTCTGTAGACAGCAAGCTTACTGTGTGGTGTCATTACCAGCTCGACGCTCGGGCGCGGAGGCAGCAGCCCCGGCTCGGACGCCCGAGGTCTGAACTGACTGAGGTTTTCCCTTTCAGTTCAGAGGCGCTCGTGGCTTTCCTGCCTCCCAGTGCCCTGTGGGAACCCAGACCCGGCACGCCCTGTGTTCAGCTCAAGGCTCTTATCACTTACACGTCAACATCCAAAGAAACCTCAGAGGCTCCTCCTCGCTCGATCTTCAGCTGCAGCTGCCCCGGGGGCAGGGCAGGCAGCACCCGGGTGAGGAGAGAGAGATGGCCCTCCGAGACCCCCACGGCTCCCCTCGGCCGCCTGCAGGGCCCTGGCTGCTGTCCGCGGCTCCAGGCGGGTCTGTCTGCCGGGGGCAGCGGGGCGCCCCCTCCGGGGAGAGAGGAGAGGCAGCCTTCCCGCTGCAGAGGCTGGCCTCGGGGACCAGGGAGACTTCTCCCAACCCTAAACAACTGTGTCCTCGTCTGCTCTTAGAACCAGTGGCCTTTCAGGTTACAGTGAGTTCAGAGTAAGAAAAACGGCCTTTTCTTCAAGCCACTGACCTAACCTCTGGTCTCCACTTCATTCTTCTCCATACAGCTCCGTTCCACACTCAGAGCATCCTGCTCACGAATATTTCATCCTCTGGGAAGTCTAACCTTATCAATCACTTCCACAGGACAGGAGTTGCGGTGGAACGCTCTGGGTGGAAAAGACAGGAACCTTTAAGGCTGCTGCCACCACACACCCAGCCTAAAGGGGCTGAGCTGGACTTTCCACCGTGACAAAGCCCTTGGCAATATCAACAGTACCCCTAAAGCTGGTCTTTTTTCGTGCAGGACTGGATACACTTTTCCACTTAATTTAGTGGCCTGAGCTTCTTCAATGAAACAGAGCAGTCTGGAGCATTCCCAGAGCCCAGGCCTGGCTGGGGACCCTGTTGCCCGCAGGCACGGAGAACAACCCCCTGCCAGGCACGCAGGAAACTGGGTCTGTGACTTTAATCAATTATGTGACAGAAAGTCACAGAATCAAAGACACCGTGTGAACAGCTGTTCCCTTTTGTCTCCTCTTCATGCCAGGGTTCTGAGAAGCCGCCTGTGACGTGTCTTCCTGACTCTACATCAGTAGTGACGTGGCTTGAACAAGGGACTGTGTGAGTCTGCCAGCTCCCTTCACCAAGCCAACAAAAGGGCAAATGGTTTGCAAAGACTTTGGGCAATTTTCTGAAAGTTGAAGCAATAGGTGAAAAGCCAGTTCCTCCCATTTGCAGCTGGGTTATTCTTAAGCTCACCCCTTCTTCCAGCTGGACACTGTGGGGCATGCTGCCACTTGACACGTAAGAAGTGTCACCCTGAGCCTCGCGGGCCCTGTCGGGGGCAGGCTGTGGTAACGGACTCTGCCCGGCACCCAGTCCCTCCGGTCTCGGGCTTGGAACCGCGCAGGCTGCCTCTTGTTCAGATGTGATCATCACCACTCTGAGAATTCAGGCCAAGCAAGCTGCACACACCCAGAACGTTCCTGGTCACACGATGTAGAGATGATGCTGGTTTTCTGAGTGTCGTCTCACCACGACCCCTGCACCCTTGGTGGGAGGTGAGGACTCTCCATGGAAAGCAGGAGGGCCTGGGTGAGGCAGGAACCCGGGGCCCAGGAAGAGCGGGGCCTCTCGGTCCAGGGTGCGTGGAGGGCGGTCAGAGGAGGGCAGCAGGGGGCCTGGGTGCAGAGAGCTGGAGCTGAAATGAGGCGCTTCCAGGCACAGGGATGGGGGTCGGGGCAGCAGGCTTCGGGGGTGGAGAGGACGCTGGGGCACACCTCCCCGACACAGTCTCTGGGAGTGAGGCCCCGCTCCCCCTAGCTGCCCCCACGCCGGCCCCTGAGCCACCTGGGCAGCCGGTGGTGAGGACTGTGGCCTGCAGGTCCCGCCCTGCGCCCACCGCCGCCCCCTGGGTGGGGCTGGTGCTCTCGCCTCCTTCCTGAGCGTGGCCGGCATCTCCTGGGGCCCCGCTGGGGGTTCGGCCCGCCTGTCTTAGCTGAAGGTCCCCGCACCGCACACCTGGTGCCCTCAGAGCCCAGCCAGGAGCACATGCCCGCACGCTGCCAGTGCCTCTCCCGGGCAGGGCTGGGGCCCTCCTCACCCCCGGCCAGGCTGTCCAGGCCCCTGACCTCAGTGCCCAGCCAGGAGCACATGCCCGCACGCTGCCAGTGCCTCCCCCGGGCAGGGCTGGGGCCCTCCTCACCCCCGGCCAGGCTGTCCAGGCCCCTGACCTCAGTGCCCAGCCTGGAGGCACAACGGGGCTGAGTCTGAGTGTGTGTTGTCCGCATCGATTCTGGATAGGGGAGCAGCAGCCTCGGTAGGAAGGGGCGCTCCTGCCTGCTCAGAGCTTCCAGGACAGCCTGCGGTTGGGCTCTGCTCAGGGACCCCGCATGCCCCCTCATCCTCACGTGTGCCCACCATGGGCTGTGCCTGGCCAGCTCCCCTGGGTCTGGTGGAGGGCCAGCACCTCTCCGGAGGTTCTAGCAGGGGAACCGAGGGCGACGGGACAGGAACTCGGGGAGCCTGGCAGTGGGGCCGGGGTCTGGAGGGCATGTCCAGGGCCGGGCAGCCGCCTCGTCCCAGTCTCCTGGAAGTTGTTGGTTCCTTGCTTGCTCTGTGCTTTCTGCGTTAGGCGCCCTTGACACTCGGCTGTTTAGAGGCTTTGTACCATTAACTGATTTTAGCTTGAGTTGCTAATCTTAATTTGGATACTAAAACCTTTCTTTCAACTACTCTCCACATATGTTTAGCTTAAAAAATCTGAACATGTCTTCTTTTTAATGTTCTAAGGCCATTTATGAACGAGGATGTTTCACCCTGTTTCTGAACTGTGAGGGGGCCAAGTCAGACTTTGTCTGAGGACACAGGTCTTCCACTGAGCCCGCCACGCCCCCAGGGCTGTGGGAGCAGATGCCCTGGGAAGTGCAGTGTGGATTCTCGGCTCTGAGGGGAGCCAGGCCTGGGTCTTTCCTCGGAAGATGCGCGCAGGACGCCACAGACCACACTGTTCTGCCCCTTCCGAGCTCGGGGGCTGCCAGTGGGGAAGTGAGACAGGTGTTAGGGCTCCATCTGAGGGGTAGACACTCGTGAGTAGGGTCGGGGCACTGATGTCCACAGGACCTGCTGGTCCATGAGGCCACACAGCTTGCTGCAGCCCCTGGCCTCGGACCCATCACCGGCCATTCTGGGAGGCCCCCGGGACCTGGCCCCCATGTGCCGATTCCCTGGCTCTGCTGGTCCTGAGAAACAGTTGCCCTCTGCCCTAGCCGCCCTCCTGCCCTCCCATGCCTCCCGCATCAGAGTGCTTGCTGCCCAGCTCACCTTTGTCCAGCAGCCACGGTGGGAGCAGAGGGGTGGCTGGAGGTCCCCTCTTGGAGTCCCATCCGGGTGCTGGACTTCCAGCCTTCAAAGGTCTGAACGGTCCGTGTGGCCAGGGAGACAAGGCAAGCAGGGTGCTCGTGGCCCCTGGGGAATGACAGGGTGGGCTCTCCAGCTTTCTCGAGAGCTTGTGGTGGGTGGCCTTCATAAGTCTCTCTCTGCCGCGGCTCTGGCGCCAGCAGAATGGCTGAGGTCCCCGCGGGTGCCTGCTCTCCCCCTGCTGGCCCTGCCAGTGTCCGGCTGTCCCCCCTTCTGTCCTCTCTGCTGTGTGTGGTCCCTCAGCCCCCTGGGAAGTCTGACCCCAGCAGCTCCTCCTAGGTACCCCGTGTCCAGGAGGCTCTCATGGGTTACTGAAGTAGTCTGTGTCCTTCATCCTGTTTAAACTGAAATTTGTTTTGAAACTCCCTTCAGAAAATCCCTTTCTCTTCTAAATGTTGTGCTTCTTCAACTCTTTGCAAAATCATCATTCCAAGCCAGTAGGCAGTGCACATTGAGTAAACCCATGAACTTGAGTGTTCTTTCTGCTCACTGAGTTCTGTTCTGTTTTTGGTTGACACTGTCTGGAACCAGCTGTATAAGGAACCAGTGTATACAGAAGGAAGGCCTCCCAGGAGCAGTGTTGGGCACGCCCTAGTCACACTTCTTTGGCTCATGCACTTTGCTTGTATCTTGAACAAAGTGTTGCCAGTGTCCCTGACGGTCACAGGTGGTGAATGGATTCTTACAGGTTGTTCTCTGAAGTGTTTTTTCTGGGTGACCCTCATAGCATCTTTGGGGGGCTTAAAATTTTGCCAGTTTGTGATTTATACCAATTTTTATTTTATAAATTAATATGTCATCCCTCTGGGGGATAAATTTTTGTTGTTTCTTGACCTCGTAGCATCAGTAACAAAAGTCCTCTAATCCATTCTTCTGTGCCTCCATCTTTATACGTTAAAAATCCTTTTTAAAAGTTTACTAAAAAAAGCTCAATGAAATTTCCCAATTCCTTCGAAATTTCTTCCTTTTGAAAATCAAGTTCAGGTTCCATCAGCAAAGTCCTTATTTGTTTCCTTTGCATCTCAAATTAAAGCACCCAGTTGGTGAGTGTGTATGAGTGAGTATGGTGAGTGTGCTGTTTTTTTCTGTTAGCTAACTGGATAATGCTCAGGAAAAAAAGCTTATTCTTGAAACCCTGAAAATCACGCACAGGTCTCAGTGGGTGGGCGCTTCAGTCCTTTGTGAGGAGGCCCCATGAGCCCACCCGTGTCCCTCTATCTGGTCATCCTGAGGTTTCTGTTCTCGTGTCCAGGTGTCTCGACCTGCAGCAACAGAACCTCAGGCCCAGGCTTCGCCACAGGCTGCAACCCCCACCGTGCAACCAGGTCTCGGAGAAGCAGAAGCAGGTGCCCCCAAGATCCAGGCCCGAGCACCTGTCCAGGTCCCACCCTCCTCCATGGGGTCAGGGACGGTCCTCCCCTCGCAGCAGTGGACAGTCCTGCGACTTCAGGGTCCCCTCTCTCAGTAAGATTCTGCTGTGGCCCTTCTCTTGTGGGAGGCAGGGCTTGTAGAAGCAGGGTCCTGAAATTGGAAGTAAGGACCCTACTCTCTCTTTCAGGCTGGAGTCATACCTTGGATCTCTGCAGAGATCTTCTTTTGAGATTCTCGGGGTCCTGGAGCCAGGCTCCTAGGAAGCCAGGAGGAGGGCCCGCCTGCCCCCAGAGGAAATCTGGTCAGGCCACAGGAAGGGGGCGGCACTGAGTTAACCCAGCATCCCAAAGATGGTGTTTGACCTGAACTTGAAGGCGTCAGTGTCACAGAGGACGGGAAGGACGTTCGAGCTGGGGCCCTGTGGGAGCGTGTGGTCCGGACAAAGGGGGACTCGGGGAGAAAGGGCCAGGAAGCCCATGAGAGCCTCAGGGAGGGAAGCCATGGGGCCTGCACTGTGTGGGCAGGACCCTGGCTGTCCAGTGTCACTGGGGTCCAGGGTGCAGACTTGGGCACTGGGTCCAGAAAACTGTATTTCCATCCACTTGTCTCTGGGGTCTCAGGACCACTCACTTTGGACACAGCTGGGAGAAGGGGGCTGGGGGCCAGGAGGGCCACTTCACAGTGGGGGCACTAGGGGTCGGAGGAGCCGGCTCGGCGGGCGGGAGATGGGGCGCTGCTGGATCTGGGGGTGCCAAGACGCAGGTGGGGGGTGACCGCGTTCAAGGTGGAGGATGGGAGCCGGACACGGGGTCATGGCCGTTGGGGTGGACTGTCCTCTGAAGAGCAGCAAAGTCCTCTTCAGAAGCCTGGGGGTGGTCAGATAGGCCCTGGCGGGCAGTGAGGTGGGGGGATTCCAGCCTCCGGCATGGTGGGTCCCCAGAGCGCTCGGGCTGGAGAGTGGAGGTCAGGAGGGACATGCTCCCCAACGTGGTCCCTTCACTTCCCTTCCAGGAGGCTTCCTGGCACAGCTTTGGGGTGGCCCTGATGCGAGCCACCCAAGGCAACTTCCTTCAAGGCTCCAGGTCCTGGAAGGACATGCGCTGGGGCGGGAGGGAGGAGAGGGTCAGGGGGAAGGGCAGGGGCGCCCCGAGGAGGCAGCAACTCTGTGGAGGCTCTTCTCCCAAACCGAGCCTGGACTGTGACGCTGCCCCGCCCTGGCTGCGTGTGGTCAGGGACCTGCTCCCACAGCTGTCCCCACGTGGCCTGCCTGTGTGGGGAGGTCAGAGCTCGCCACAAGGTGACCCTTCGGCTCAGGGGGCCAACCTCGCCTCTGGCCTGCAGCTGCCACACGGGGCTGCCCACAGAGAGCAGGCAGGGTGGGGCGGGTGCTAGGACTCTCCTTAGGGATGAACCCTTGAGATCAGGGGCGGCTAGGGGCACCCACGTCAACAGACGAGCGGGACACAGAGCCCCTCAGCCACCTGCCTCCTGCGAGCGGAGCCCAGAGCAACCAGCATGAAAACCACGGCGCAGGAACAGCCCTGGGTCAGACGCTCCTTCAGGTCGGAGACCGTCGGCCTCCGCTCCCATCACTGTCCGGGCCGGTCACCCGCGCCCACTCTCCGGAGGGCGGCCCGCGAGGGCAGGGCAGTGTCTGCACACACCAGACGCTCTCAGCTTGAGGCCCCTCCTGCCCCGCGTGTTTCTCTAGCCCCTCAGTCTACGCCAGCCCCACGTCCCCTCCTCCTTGCTGTGAAAGTTCTCCTCCAACGTCTGTGATGCTAGTTATGCGTCTTCACGCGGTGTGCTTTTCTGGATTGTTTCAAGTCTGGCTTGCACTGAAGCTCTCGGCAGGGAAACGCAGAATACCACTGTCAGAGTTCCAGGATGGTCTTCTGGACACGTTGGGTATTTGGGCGGAAATACAGAGATTTACTGGGCTTGCCAGGGTTAGAACCTACTTGCCAGTACAGGAGGCAATGGAGATTTGGGTTCGATCTCTGGATCAGGAAGATCCCCTGGAGGAGGGAACGGCTACCCACTCCAGTATTCTTCCCTGGAGAATCCCATGGGCAGAGGAGCCTGGAGGGCTGCAGTCCGTGGGTCGTACAGGGTCGGACACGGAGTGGCTGAGCATGTGTGCACAGAGATGTAATAAGCATAGCGAGCCTGCTGCCCCCGGCACGTTCTCAGTGGGCCTTCGGTTCTCTGGTCTTCACCGTGAAGAAGCTACTTTTATTAATAAACCACCAAGGACATTCTCCTGGCAGAAATCTGACGGCGTCCTCCTTTCTCTGAGTCTCGGGGCCTCTCAGCTCCTCTGCAGAGGTCGGCCAGCCCCTCCTCCACCCGGGCTCAGACCTCCTGCTCTGTCACTGTCTCCTTCGTCTTCCGCTGGCATCCAACTAAATCCCTCTCCTGCTTGTCAGCATCTCCTGGCCTCATAGTACTCTTGAATCAGTCCTGGTCATCTGACCAAATACTTCGGAGATATTCATCTTCCTGATACAATCGCCCTCATGACCTTGGACCCAATGGCCTATTCTATTCTCTTCAACCAGAAGCTCGAACCTCACTGATGCGTCTCACCTCCACCACCTCCAGCTCCTCGTGCCTGAGTGCTGTGTCCTCTGTGGAAAAAGGCAGGTCTTGCTCCATCCCAGAATACTTTCCTTGCAGCCAGAACTCGAGTATTCACCCACAGCTCTCGACTTCGTCTTCCTGGACTGGCCTTGTCTGTCTGGCTCAGCTTTAACGGGCTGTCCCCTTGCTTAGCAGGAGTTCCACCTCCGAGTTCATCTCATGTCTATGTGCATGCTTCTAAAAGTCCATTAATTATGTATTTAAATTGTGAAATGCTATATTGAGGTATGAATGACTTGTGAAAAGCTGTACCCACTTAATGTATATAACTTGAGTTTGGGAATAAGTATCATCTGGGACGTGATCAAGGCCACAGACATATCCATCAGCTGCCGAAGTTTCCTCCCTTTTATTATTCCATCCCTTTTATTATTACTCTTGCCACCGCTATTGTTGTTACTCTCCGGCAAGAACACTTAACACAGGTCAATCAGCCGAGGGCAAGTGCGTCACGGCGCCGGCAGCCGCAGGCCCCAGGCTCATCACTGACGCCAGGACCTGCGCGTGCAGCTGGTGCCTGCGGCTGCCGGCGCTCTCTGAGCATCACCTGCTCTCCTCCTCCGGCTTCCACAGACACTCTTTTTCCCTCTGCTGTGAGTGTGACAACTTGAGACTCTGCACACAAGTGAGGCCAGGCAGGATCTGCCCTGCATCCGCCTGCCTCCCCGGGTACGAGGTCTGCCCTCCTCCCGGGGTCCGGCATCTGCCCACCTTGCCGAGTACAACATCCACCGTCAAGGTCCAGCCATGATATCGAACAATTCCCATGTATGTACATAACACATTCCTTTATCCACTCATCATAAGCGTTTTTAGAAACTGTAAGACATTTGATTCATGGAACACGTATTTCTGAGTACCTTTAACAATATGCGAGGCACTTCTTAGGCTGTGAGCCCAGGCACCGACAGATTGACATTCATCTTCAAACAACTGCACTTTAGGGCGTCCCTGGTGGCCCAGTGGTTAAAAGTCCACCTGCCGATGCCGGAGACAGGTTCGACCCTTGACCTGGGAGGGTCCCACATGTCCTGGGCAACTGAGCCCCCAGTGAGCCAGAACTTCTGAGCCTGGGCTCTGCACACACTGCAGCCCACACGCCCCCAAGCACAGGCTGCACAGTGAGAGAGGCCACACGAGAACGCTGCCCGCATGCCTGCAGACAGGCTGCACCAGCAGCAACGGCTGAGGCTGCCACAGGCCCGCAGACAGCGGCGTGAGCCCCGTCCACTCGCCAGGTGGAGGCCAGTGACGAGTTAGCCAGTGCTGTCGCTGAGGGGGTGCGCGGCCAGCGACTGTGGGCGCGTTTTAATCTTTGATTCGTGTCTTTGTCTTGCGATGCCTTATTTCCCCCGAGGCTCTAAGGGTGAGTAAGGATCCTGTTTTCTAATTCTTTTCTTTCTCCAAGGACTTACAATAGTGCTCTACAGGAAGCAAGTTCTCAGGCAGGCAACAAGAGTTCAGGCAGTTTTTCCAATGAGACTAAATTAAAAAAAAAAAAAAGACATCCGAATTCGTACTATCTTAACTGTCCGTCTCCACCTGCCACGCTCGGGCGCTTTTCTCTCACGCCCCATTTCATCCCGACAGAGACTTTGGGGCCACGTTGCGCTGGACTGGCCAGGCTCACGAGCTTCTCTGCATCGCAACCCTCATCATCTGTTTGTTTTTAGGAGAGCAGATCATTAGAACTTTCTACGGTTTCTCTACGTTTTCTTGCCTTTCACGCCCTTGGGCTCATGATCTTGTGGAATGTGTCAGCGCGAGGACTTGTCTGGTGGTTGAGGTGACGCGTTTCAGCAGGAAGCCCATAGATATGTGCGTGGCCCCCTGCGAGCATCCCCTCGGGGTGCTGCTTCTTCCTGGAGGTGGGCCTTCCTCACCGGTTGCCGCGGCTGCAGGTGTTCTCCACCACACGGACTGTGCAGTTATTTTCTTTCTTTTAAACTGATCAGTCTCTGGGGAGGGATAAGTTGCCCGTCTTATCAGAAAAGGTATCTTTCATAAGAGACTAGGAAAACACCCTGTTTTTCTCTCAAAGTCCAGCGACTTGTGTCCACAAGCAGATCTCTCCTGTGGTGTCTCTTGCTGTGAAGTTTGCCTGTTGGTGATTCAGCCCTTTCCTCCTTTCTTCCACGTTTGTTGGCTTGAATTCTTCTGTAAGGAGGAGCTGCCTGGCTCTGTCCTTTGTTTATCTATTTACCTGTTTATATCCATCACTGTGGACTCATGGACGCTTACTTTGTTCCATAGATTAGGACCCAACTGTTGTAATCCATGGTTTGGAAGCTCCTATGTGCTGGCCGCTCACGTTAGGTGTGTTTGCCTGGAGGTGGGAGGGGTTGGGGTGCCTGTCCTGCCACTGTGCTCTCAGCCCCTCCCTCTCTTCCTCAAGCCGGCCAGGTTTCTGGCCCCACGCATCTCGGGTTCCTGGGTAGTTTCCCCCACTTCCCCCACAGCAGGTCATATTGCTGGAAACAGCCCTTGGGGCAGTGGGGCTTGAACTTGACTGTTCTGAGTCTTGTTTCACTGCGAGCGCTGTCAGAGCAGCCAGGGCTCAGGACAGGTGTGTCTCAGGGCACCAGCGGGCAGGGCCGCGAGGGCACACAGGCAACAGGCTATCAGGGCACCTCTGCACGCTCGTGGGGGACACACAAGCCCACGGCGGAGGCGGGGGTGGTGGTGGTGGGCGTCCAGAGCTGGGGGCGTCCAGAGCTGGGGGCATCCAGAGCTGGAGGGTCTAGAGCTGGGGGTGTCCAGAGCCTGGGGTTGTCCAGAGCTGGGGACGTCCAGAGCTGGGGGCGGGCAGCCCCAGGAGCGAGCGTGACTGTTGAATTCGCCTACAATGAAGGATTTTTACTTGTATCTTTATTATGTGAGACACTCTGATCCCGGACTTCTCTAAGCAAGGCCTGAGTGAACCCTGCCTCTGTTTGAGGGGGGCACCCGGGGCTCCTGGCCGACTCCTGGGTCCCTGGTGCTGGAGGTGGGAGGCAAGCTCACAGGCACACGCGCTGTCTGTGTCAGCCTGGCCCCCGACTCACTTCGGGAGGTGAGAGCACAGAGAGCAGAGTTTGCACCCCGAGTCTCCCCTGGGCCCCCTTTACTCCCTGTCCATCCAGAGGCATCACTCCATGGCTCAGACTCTGTGGGGCACGTGTGGGAGTCTGGAAAGCTGCCTGAGCACCCCGCCCCCCAGATTAGGGGAGCTCGGAGGCTCAGCTCCACCCAAAGTTTTATCACCTGGCCCTGTCCGTCTTTGACAGGAAGGTGACTTCTGTCCGAATTCCTTCTCTCGCCCAGTGAGCCTGTGTCAGCTCCCGCCACTGCACAGCTCCCTTCTAGGGGCCGGGGCGCCACAGGGCCAGCTGTACTTAGCAGATCTCCAAAGAGGTATGTCAGAACTTCTGTCTGTTTTAACGCAAAGTTTAAACAAAGGTTTCCCTGGTGGCTCAGAGGGTAAAGTGTTTGCCTGCAATGCGGGAGACCCAGGTTCGAGCCCTGAGTCGGGAAGATCCCCTGGAGAAGGAAATGGCAGCCCACTCCAGTACTCTGACCTGGAAAATTCCATAGACGATGGAGCCTGGTGGGCTACAGTCCATGCGGTCACAAAGAGTTGGACACAACTGAGCGACTTCACTTTAAACAAATGAGCCGACTCCTCGCTTAGCCTCCTAGAGGTGACCAGCATGGGCACTGTGTGTGGATTTCAGCAGACAGGCCCCCAGAGAACTATTCGCAAGAAACCGTGACTGGAGGTGGCAGGGATGAACAGCAAGCAGATGGAAATGGCAGAAAAGAGTCTCCTCGCTCTGAACACAAGCCTTTCGTCCACCGCCTCCAGGTGAGGATCGGGCAGTGCCAGCCTGGCAGCAAGTCAGTCCCCACGGGTGAGCTCCCCAGGACGGCTGTCTGAAGGGTCGGTGCCCACGGGTGAGCTCCCCAGGACGGCTGTCTGAAGGGTCGGTGCCCACGGGTGAGCTCCCCAGGACGGCTGTCTGAAGGGTCGGTGCCCACGGGTGAGCTCCCCAGGATGGCTGTCTGAAGGGTCAGTGCCCACGGGTGAGCTCCCCAGGACGGCTGTCTGAAGGGTCGGTGCCCACGCTGTTTGAAGGGTCGGTGCCCATGGGTGAGCTCCCCAGGACAGCTGTCTGAAGGGTCAGTGCCCACGTGTGAGCTCCCCAGGATGGCTGTCTGAAGGGTCGGTGCCCACGGGTGAGCTCCCCAGGACGGCTGTCTGAAGCATTGGTGCCATATGCATTCGCGTCTGCAGCCCTGGCCCCCAAGGTGAAGGTGTTAGGAGGTTGGGCCTTGGGGGTGGGAGTGATCAGTCCTGAGGATGGAGCCTCGGGAATGGGATTAGCGTCCCCACAGAGGTGACCCAGACAGCTTCCTCGGCCTTTCTGCCGCAAGAGGACACAAGCGAGGATGGAGATCTGTGAACCAGGAAGGGGCCTCCCCAGACCCGGCGTCTGCTGACACCTTGACCTTGGACTTCTCCCTCCAGAACCAGGAGATATAAATGCTTGTCATCACCTGGCCTGTTTATGTTGGGTACAGATTTTAAAGGCCAGATCTCCTTTAGTACTACTTCTCTTTTCGGAATTTGTATTTAGAGAAAACTCCATTCTTATCTCCACTACTTACCAGCTGTGTGGCCCTGTTAGAATCACTCGACCTCTCTGAGCCTGTGTCCTCAGCTGTAACACAGACACAGAATAACCACCTGGGGTGATGCATGTGTCTCCACAGTGCTCACGGTCACTCTGAGGAATGTGTGTGTGCGCACCTGTGCCGTGCCCACATGTACCGTGTGTGCACGCACGCGTGTGTCATGTGGCTGTACACGCAGGTGCCCGTGTGCATACGTGTGTGCACAGCTGCACATGTATGTTTGCATTTGTCCTCAGTTTACCTCCACCATGTAGTTCTGACATGAAGGCAGGAGGAGCTGATGAGACCCAGGGGCAATACAGGAGGTCAGAAAGCAGGCGAGCTTCCAGGAGACCCTGCCCAGCCTGCCCCACGCCCTGCCTCACCCGCGGGGACACAGGAGTGGTCTGAGGTCTGAGTGAGAAGCCACCCAGGGCAGCAGGAACACACTGTTTATTTGCCAGATACCCAGAGGTGCCCCTGCTGGGGCGGCTTTTCCACTCACAGCACTTCAGTCCCCTCTTGCGTTATTAAGCTCCAGAGAGCTTTGTTTCTTACTCCTCACCACACAAAGCTCAAAGGAACCAAGAGACAATTCCACCTCTCGGCACCTCAACCACTTGAGAGGGAAAGTCAAGCAGGGCCCCCGCTACAGCTGCTGCTGAGTCACTTCAGTCGTGTCCGACTCTGTGCGACCCCATAGACGGCAGCCCACCAGGCTCCCCCGTCCCTGGGATTCTCCAGGCACGAACACTGGAGTGGGTGCCACTGCCTTCTCCAGCAAGGACCCTAGTCTCAGATAAAACAAAGTATTTCATTTCTGGTTGATTTCTTTTTCTCAAGAGGGGTGTTAGGCTGGGCGATAAGAACGTCTTCAGTTTTGCTTTTTGGATCTGTTTCTTTTAACTCCTGCCCCTTGTAAACTTTATTCATTAATGTTAAGAATAACATTGAGATTCAAAGGTCTGGAGATGAAGTGGAAAAGTATAACCAGAGTAGATAACACTGTTATGCCACAAAAATTATGGTGCAATGTTTTCCTAAGTAAACTTAATGTCCTTTATTAAATTCCTTTATTATAAGCCCCCAACGATTCTTGCAGCTCCTAGAATTTAAGCTATACAAGCCACACCATTTGCCCCTTTTCTGTCAATAAATTTTCAGAACCAAGTTCTACTGAGACCTCAACCAGGAAACGAGAACTGTGTACTCCTCTTCCTCCTCTTCCTCCCTGGTGGACAATGCAACCTGTCGAACAATATTTTTGGAGATTGCAAAATTTTCCCAAATGGTAAAAAATAGTATCAGTTTTACAAATGAGTTTATATTTTAAACATACGTAACAATTAGACAAACAGAACGTCAATGATACGTGGTACACGCAAAGGAAGAGTCCCTCAGGCCACGCTTGGCTTTGAACATGTGCCTCGAGGGTCAGAGGATGTTTCCTGAGGCTCAACCCAGGGAGTCTCAGCTTCAGCACCGCTGGTGTGTTGGCACAGGTCACGTTTGCTGTTAGGCTTGTTTATCAGCATCGCCAGCCTCTCCACCAGATGCTGGGAGCAGCCTGCCTCCACACATGGCAATACGGTGCCCCCAGACATCCCCATGGAGAACCATCAGTGAACCCTTAACTCTGGCAAAAGGCAAAACAAAACTAAACTAAATCAATGGTTGTTCAATAGAAAGGGAAGAAACAGCAGCACACGCATGTATGACTCTCACCCTTTATGCAGGAAGGACACTGGGCCCAGAGGCCACACACCGCACGGGCCTGTTCATACGGCACATTCTGCAAGGCAGTTCACAGGGAACGCCGGTGCCTGGGTGGGCGTCGGGGTGGGCGGGGGGCTGTGGGCCGGTGGAAACGGTGCATCTGGTTTACAGTGATGGCTGCACAGCCAGGTTGGGGTTCTCAGCCTCACTGAGATGAACGCTCCAGACAAGTGACGTTTATAGTATGTAAATCTGACCTCAATAATGCTGTTTTTTAAAAATGGAAAAAAAAAACACAAAACAATAGGAGGGTAAACGCACTGCAGAAGGACAGGCAGCCCGATCCCGGGGGTCTCCCTGGACTCTGGGCCGTGGCCTCCCCAAACCGAGGCCAGACCCCAGCGTGCTGTTGGCCGCAGTGCCCGTTAGAGCGAGCAAGGTGTTTTTGCCGGTCAAACAGCTGCATCATCTGTTAGCACCTGATGCAGCTCAACGGGCTGTGTAGTCAGTGCTTATGTGTGTCTTTCTATGGAAAACAGTGTATACGCATGGTCACCCATGTCCAACCTGGCCAGGAAGAAGACAGGTGGCTCGTGGGGTCTGCCCGTAGGAACTTGTGCATTCTTTGGGGGGGGGGGCGGGGGCATTCATGATGGAGCATGCCCACTGTGACATGAGATGCGAAGGGGAAAAAGGCTTGAAACCCCCCAGAATCCCCCATGGCAGACTCAAACCTCTGCCACAGTAAAAGAAAGGAAAAAGAAGCCTGTCTCCTTTGCTATGTGTTAAACAACAGCTACTGTTGCTATTCAAACAATTCTGGGGCCTCTTCTTGGGGAACAGAAATACTCTCCCTTACCTGGAATCCTGGTTATTCCCAGGGGTTTGGAGCCTTCCTGGTGAAGTTATAATTGCCTACTATAAATACCCAATACATATTCAACCCTCTGTGAGGCAGCACTTGACATTTCTAGAATCTTCAGCTCTAATGGACCTGTGAAGCATGAACAGTGGATTAGAAATGGAGGCTGCTGGGTAAATTATCCCAAGACTTCACTGTGGCCAAGTTTTGGATAAAGGTGTTGATAGTGAATTCATCCCCCACTCCCTTCGCTGGAAGCTGTGGGGACTTTGTGGAAGAGAAGAGATGATTTCATTTTCAATTTAAATTTAACAATTTAAATTTCCCCCAAGGCCTCTCACGCAAAAAGATAACTTTCTGTTTTAATGATTCTACATCTGATATGTTACAAGACAGTGAAATTCTGAGAAGTCCTGTCCTTGCTTGAAGGCCAGCAAACTGAGGACATGGGAACTCACACCAGCCCCGATGGAAGGCGCTGGGAGGAGGTTCACCCCCCAACGCCTGCCAACGTCTCAGGAAAAGCAACTGAATGATCAATAATTCTGATTAGGCCCAACCTCCAAAGGTTGGGGCAGGAAGGATGCTGACCTACCGATTAAATCCCACTGGTTTCCTAGAAAGTGTCATGTAGAATGTTCTCTTTGACTTGCTGATCAGCCACAACAACGGGCAGTAAAAGACTGAAAGACGGAGGCTGTCTCACGCATATTCTGTGAAATATGACAACTTTACAGCAGTGCTTTGCTGAGCATGGTCCGGGCAACAAACACATGTTAAAACAAGCATGTTCTAACACACGGGGGAGGCGACGCTAGAGCAGACCCAAAGTCAGGGCTCTCTTGCCTACGTCTTTTTGACAGACACATAAAAAGCTTCAGGAGTGATTTTGAAAGTTCTCTTTCCAAATATTGACAGTTGTCGAGTGCCGTGACCGGAGTGAGCCGCACGGGCCTCACTGCCCACGTGATGCGAGCTAGGTTACGAGCACACTGGTGGCTCGCTTTCTACGCTTCAAGTTGTAAACTTACAGAAACCAAAGTGGGAGGCAAGGTTACTGGTTCAACAACTCAACTAGGCTAATTCTAGCTGAGAGAGTCAGAGACGTAGTCACCCCCGAACTTAACCATCGTCCATGAAAATAGTCGCCATTGCCTCTTCAGGTTGGTTGTTGTAACTACTTTTCAACTGCCCCGTGGTTTCTTTTCCTACCCAAATTTTCTCTTGAAAAGTCAATTCTTTTCCATGGACCTGAGACCTATTTTTTTTAAGTTTTACGGTAAAAGAATTTTGGACGAGAGGAGGCTGAGTCTCTGGTCTCAAAGGCATGTGGAGGTATGTCTGGTGCCTCGGTGTAGACTGGAGCTGCCACCGGTCTAGAGCTGCGCTGGAGAACGCGTGGCTCACGCTGGCCCGTCCAGCGCGATAGCAGCGCACTGCACTCCTCCTGGGCAGTCCCCAGGGCCGCGGCCCCCTCCTGGTCTGCCCCTCCCCTAGACCAGCTCCCCCTGCCTGTCTGCCCGGCCCCCGGGCCGCCCGCCCGCCGCCGCTCCCCGCTAGCTCACCTCTGCCTCGGCTCTTCCAGCAGGTGCCCTCTCTACCTGCTGCCCTTCTGCCCACTGGCTTCTCTGGGCCTCGTCAGTGGGTCTTTGACACAACCAGCTCCAGTCTACAAGCCTCAAGACAGTTTCAGAGCCACATTCCTCGAAGAATGACACTTTCCTGTGTGAGTGGATCATGTGGAGACCAGGTAACTGTGGCCTGTGATTCTACAATTCAGTTCTGCTTTATTAGATCATAAGTCAATTTGCTGGGACCTGGCTGGGTTACATGGCCGCCCTGCCTCAACCTTTGTGCCCAATTATTTTGGCGGTCATCTTTGTTTTGCTCACACAGAGAGCCCATTGGTTCTGACGTGCTGTAGAGCAAAGAGCACTGGACTAGGAGTTGGACCTGAGTTCCAGGTCAGCTGAACACGGGTGCCGGCCACTGCGCGGCTCTGCTGGGAAGATGCATAGATGTGCCTGGAGGTGCTGTCCGCATGGGAGCATTTTGTGAAGCATTATAGAATTGACCGAGCCAGAGTAATCTCCTGATCTGCCGCAGATGCCTTTCATGCGGGGGGGTGGATAAAGTTTCATCATCTCGGGAAGAACCTGTTGGAGAGACGACCTAGAGTGTAGACTTTTCCCCGAGAAACCTGGTGCTACGAGAAAGGGTGCCACCACACAGCAGGTACGTCTGCACGCGGTGATGCAGCAGAGCACCTCGCGCCGAGCCTGGGCACACTCGGCGTGCCCGCCGACGTTGTCCGCGCGTTTTCCAGAGAGGTGTGCGGTGCCAGGACCAGCCGTGGTTCTCTGGAGAGAATAAACGTGGCTTTAAGCAACTGTTTCAACTGGTTCCGTGAACTTTGTCCAGAGCTAGTTTCACAGCAAACAATCAGCATCACCCTCTTCTGAGAAATGAATATAAATTGTGAGAAAGGCAGTGAATGAAGAAATCCAGGAAACAGAACAGGGCTATCAGATAGCAAGTGCATGGATCAGAGTGAAAGGTGACAAGACGGAGGCCGGTGACACTGCAAGAAACACGGAGCTGTGTTTAGAAGTCCCAGCCACAAGAATGCATCTGCAGTCAGAGAAGTGGAGCTGGGCTCCGGCTGCAGAGGGAATCCTGGAGGAGACCCTGGAACAGACCTTTCTGTGCACAGAGCTGAGCCCTCGGCAGACCCGTGGGCTTGGCTGGGTGGGGCCTGGCCCAGGGCTGTGGGCACAGTGGGGCCACTAGTGGTTTTGACTGATTAACTTACTTACAGAGAAGATGTAAACATGTCAGCAGAATTGTATTTTTAGCTTGAGAAGCAAAATAAAACAAGATTCAGGTGCTAGTGCTGCTGCTGCTGCTGCTGAGTTGCGTCAGTCGTGTCCGACTCTGTGCAACCCCATAGACGGCAGCCCACCAGGCTCCCCCGTCCCTGGGATTCTCCAGGCAAGAACACTGGAGTGGGTTGCCATTGCCTTCTCCAATACATGAAAGTGAAAAGTGAAAGTGAAGTCGCTCAGTCGTGCCGACTCTTAGTGACCCCATGGACTGCAGCCCACCAGGCTCCTCTGTCCCTGGGATTCTCCAGGCAAGAATACTGGAGTGGGGTGCCATTGCCTTTTTGTGAGACCTTGATAAAAAGAAAGAGGCTGAAATTCAATTCTCAAAACATTTGACTGTTATGCATTTATTTCTCAAAGAAAGGGCTCAGAAACGAACGATGTGGGCACATGGCAGGCTTGACTCCTGCAGTTCCCACGGTGCTAACTGCATGCAGACCAGGCCCTGAGCACAGTCCTTGGCCTGGGCAGGCCAGCAGGAGCAGGGGGCCCTGTCCTCCAATGATGGCTCAGCTCACACTCTAGGAGCAGGATGAAGCACAGATTGTGCCCTGGGGTTTGGGGACAAGGGGGGCAGGAGCTGGGGCCTGGGGGCTTGCTGGCCTGAGGAGCACCCAAGGAGGGTTTTGGGCTGGGGAGGGGGTGGACTCAAGCACCTGCTATGGGCCAGGCCCTGCCCCCAAGGAGCTGAGGGTCCTCTGGCCTAGGCTGTACCCCTACCTTAGAAATGCAAGGGACAAGGATTTACCAAACAGCATGGGGACCTCTATTCAGTATCTTGTAATAACCTATAATGGAAAATAAATTTTTTAAAGCATCAATATATAAAACTGAGTCACTCTGCTGTACACTTGAAACCAACACAATGTTGTAAGTCAACTAAAGTTCAATTAAAAAAAGAAGAAATACATTTGGTAATTTCTGACAAAGAGGAAAGGCATGCTTTTAAAATTTTTTAAAAGATATTTATTTCTGGATCACCAGGGAAGTCCCAGGAAAGGCATGCGTTATGGCTGGTATTCATCAAAGCCTCATAAACACTTAAATTAGGTTCCAACAGCAAACAGAGGGACTTTGTGATTTCTGCAGTAGAGGAGATAGGAAGTTGTATGTATGCAGAATGATTGTATACCTGAGTCTCTGAAATGCACTGGGAGAGGTAGCGATCTGAAGACGCACTGGTAGGAGAGAGGGGCCCTTCAGCCTCTGTTTCCCTCTTGTGAAACGAACGTTTTTGTACCTGAGCCTCTTGTGAAATGAACGCTTTTGGACCTGAGCCTCTTGTGAAATGAACGTTTTTGGACCTGAGTCTCTTGTGAAACATACGTTATTGTACCTGAGTCTCTTGTGAAACGAACATTTTTGTACTTGAGCCTCTTGTGAAACGTACGTTTTGTACCTGAGTCTCTTGTGAAATGCATGTTTTTGTACCTGAGTCTCTTGTGAAACGAACGTTTTTGTACCTGAGCCTCTTGTGAAACGAGCCTCTCGTGAAACATACGTGTTTGTATCCGAGCCTCTTGTGAAATGTATGTGTTTGTACCTGAGTCTCTTGTGAAACGTCCGTTTTTGTACTCGAGCCTCTTGTGAAATGAATGTTTTTGGACCTGAGTCTCTTGTGAAATGTACGTTTTTGTACCCGGGTCTCTGAGTGGAAGGGACACCACAGGAGAACGCTGTGCAGGAAGCAGAGAGCTTTCTCTCCAGGGCCTTCAGAGAGCAGCAGTGCACTGCAACTGTCTTTGAAGAAAGGTCCAGAAAAAATAGACATGGGAGAAGTCAGAGACTGTTCAGTCTTTTCACTGGAGCCTCTACAGAGAGTGAAATGGAAGCACGTTGGCCACGCCCCAGTTATTAGGAAATATGAAAAAGACAGATCAGAATGGGACTGGCCCCCCGACACAGGCCCCCCGGACACAGGCCGCAGTAACACTGACAGTCTCAGGGCCTTGGATCCCTAACAGCACAGACGACCAGGAGTCTCCACGTGACAGCCAGTAACGGTCACGAAATGAAACAAAAAAGAATACGGGACATAAAAAAAAGAATACGGGACAGAAGAGAAACGTGCTGTAAAAACCTTCTAATTTTATATTTATCATCATGCCAATAAGTAAACGGGAACAAAATTAAAATAAACGTCACAGTAAAAAGGATAGAAAAAGTCATGGACTTTCAATTGCAATAAAAATATATTTTGAAAAATGGGAAAATGCATATATATCTCTGTGTTGGTCTGTCACTTTAATGAGTAATTACAATGTTTTAAAGCCTTAACTTTTGCAAATTTGTAGATGATTGTGTCAAAGCTAAATTTCTCTTCATGTCAGATTTTCAGCCTATCTTTACTCATCGTTGATCACAGACCACTTGTGCTTTAATTTTGAAATTTTTCTTTCATGTTAAGTAACAAATAGGAAAAGTGTTAAAAGGATAAGATTGGGAGAGATTCATAGAAATCCCATTTGATGTCAGATTCCATTATCAACAAGTCCATAGTTCTCTCCTGGAAGCTCAGACAGTAAAGAATCCACCTGCAATGTGGGAGACCTGGGTTCGATTTCTGGATCGGGAAGATCCTCTGGAGGAAGACATGGCAACCCACTCTAGTATTCTTGCCTGGAGACCCAGCCTGGTGGGCTACAGTCCAAAAGGTCACAAAGAGTCGGACACTACTGAGCGCAGCAGCTACTGTGCTTCTTTGGGACCAGTTCTGGTGGCTTTCAAATGCCTCCCAGTCCCAATGCTGTTTAGGTGGGTAACTGTACAGAGGAGCCGCCCTTGATTATTTCAAATCTACTCTGCATGTTAGGGACCAAATTCCCCCTATGGGGCTCAGATCCCAAGTCTTTCTGAACGTGAAGTGTTAATGGCTCCATCATGTCCGACTCTCTGCGACCCCGTGGACTGCAGCCCACCAGGCTCCTCTGTCCATGGGACTCTCCAGGCAAGAACACTGGAGTGGGCTGCCACGCCCTCCTCCAGGGCATCTTCCCCACGCAGGTCTCCCACATTGCAGGCAGATTCTTTAGTGTCTGAGCCACCAGGGAAGCCATTTTCTGAATTTACTGGAAAAGAAAAGGACAAAACTGAGACTAGCTTATTCTCTCCGTGCCGGTGCTGTCTGTTGGTCGGAAGTTCTCCACGCTCACGTCCATGCAGAAGACGCTGTTAATTAAAGGATATGTATTTAAAACGACCATGTCTGAAGTCGCCACTATATTATGAAAAGTGCAGCACCCACCCAGTGGTTACTGAGACTTAGGTCGCCCACGGAAGTTTGGGAGGAGGAGCATCTTAGCACTTGTGTGGCTTAGGATGCTGGCTCTCGGTGGGAACGGAAGACATGAACCGTGGCTGTTTATTACCACGAGGCACGTGTCACCAATGCTCTGTAGCCCGTGTGTCTCCCCCTCCAGCACGAGTGGCGGGGTTGCGGCCGGGGCACAAGGACCCCAGCTCCCGAGTCCCGGTGCTGGGGGCGGGGCGGGCACTCAGGTCGCCAGGGGCATCCAGTGCCCACGCAGCCCGGAAGCTCCGGGACTGGAGCCTGGAGTTCGGGTGAGGACGCCCGGCAGCCCTGACGGGGACTCTGTGCAGAAGCCCCTCTGAGGGTCACACCTCAGCTCCAGGTGACCAGGGTGCCCCATGCTCTCTCCTGGGCTCTCTCCCACCTGAACCTCTGCGGCCCAACAGCCCTCTGTCCGCAGGGGCTGCCCCGCCAGTCACTTCTGGCACCTGACGCTTTCTGCTCTGGGGAAGCCAAACCGGCACTGCCCGCTGCCACGCCAAGGTGCCGGGGACTGACCTGCGCCCGCCACCTTGCCTGGTGGATTGGTTTTTGGGAAGGGCCTGTGGGCATCCCATGGGACACCCACCTCCACAACAGCTCTTGTCCCCGCCTCCAGCCCACCCTGCCCGTGAGTCACAGCCTCCACACATCTGCCTCCAGGTTTCCATCCGCAGCCAGCACACCCTGCCCTGGGGGCCCTCTTGGTCTGCACTTGTGCTTCTAAGCGTGTTTGTTCACAGAACATTCTGGAGTGACTGCCTCCTGTCTCCAGATCAACCGAAAAGCCTCTGAAAGCAAGGCTGCCAAGCCATGCTCCTCCCCTCCCCCAGGCAGTCCCGGGCACCTGTGCAGGTGGGCACCGGGGCCTGACCGAGGCCTGACCGAGGTCCTGCCCCACCTTCACGGGGCAGGGCATGGTTCCCAGCAGACATCAGATGACTCCTGACCCCGCTGGCCTTCCCTCGGAGGGGGTCATTCTTCCAGGTGAGCTGCGGGAAAGTACAGGTTGGGGCCCAACCAGGAGGCATGGACGCTTCAGGGACAGTTTCTAAAGATGAGGGCGGTGAGTCACAGGCCGGTTCCCGACACCACGCCGCTGGGGCAGAGCGTGCAGGCGACCGGGCTCCTCTCTCTGGAACCCACTTTCAGCACCAGCTGCCCACACTTACACTTCTTAGAAGCCGGGGGCGCGTCCTCCGTCCTGTCATGGGGTCTCCGGCCCTCCCCTGGGGAGGGCCTGGCCGGGGGCACGGGGTCTGGCCACAGTGAGCAGGACGCCCGCCAGGCGGCTGCGCTTCGGGTTTGGGAGTCAGGACGGGATGCAGCCCTCTGTACTTCTGGACGCCACAGGTCTCACCAGGTGCTGGCCGCTCCCACACGGCCTCCTAAGAGCGCGCCAGCAGGGATGCCCCCGCCTCCAGGGACGCTGGTGTTCAGAAGGGAGACGACCTTGAGCGGCTGGTCAGGCTCCAGGGTTCCAGGCTCACATGGCCACTTTCTGCCCTGAGACTGGGCAACACTCAAGTTCTCTAGAATCTGGCCTCTTCATCCAAAAACTGGGGATAATAGTAAAATCCATGTGACGAGACTGCTGAGAGGGGTGACTTCAGGGAAGCACCACACACAAAGTGCTCAGTGACCACTGACCCTCCAGAGGCTGGCCACGCTGGCCTCCGACGGAAGGCGGGGTGCACAAGGGGGTCCCTAGGGCAGCAGGGCGCCGGCCAGCCCCACCCCAGCTCTCCCGGGGGCCTCCTTCACGTCAGTCTCCCCATGGAGAGGCTCCCCATGGGAGGGAGCTGCCTCTTCTGGGCTTCCCCAGGTGTTCCAGAGACTCCAGGACCCCGCCGGCCGCTTGGTTCCCAGCCCATGCCGCACTCTCCCTGCCCCACACCACCGTCACCCCGACTACACATGGGGACCCGCAGCTCCGAGCTCCCGGCGGTGGACGAGGCAAGAGGGGACGCTGTGCCGTGGGAAGCCAGACGCCCCCTGCGCCCCCAAGACGGAGTTGGCCTCACGCCCTCACGCCTGCCGGCCTGTCGCGGCCGCTGCGCGCTGCACACACACTGGGGGGAACATCCCGCAGGAGGGGCCTCTCTGGACGCCCTTCTGAGGAAGCTGGGTGCCTGCGGCCTCTTGCTGTGAAGGGCGCACCCTTTGCAAAGCAGAAGGTGGCATTTCTCTGGGGCACACGTGGAGGCCTCTTGATTCTTATGTTCTAAACAGGCTGCCATCAGTGCCCCGGGGAAACCCAGAGTGACTGGCAGAGGATGGAGCAGGCCCGCTCGCCAGGGAGCGTGGTTCCTCTTTGTGCCGGTCTTGCCGCATCCGGGGGCGAGTGGACTCTGAGGGAAGCGCACAGCTGTGTGCACAGAGCGCCTGAGCTGGGCGCCTGCCTGGGTCCAGCTCACCAACCACACCTGGCGTGACCCTCACTGTCTCCAGAAACCATCCTGCCACCCCGGGAGGGGCTGCTCCCCCGATTCAGCCCCTCACTGTGCCCGGGTCTCCTAAACAGGCCTGGTACGAAGGACGCCGTAAGGCTCTGTCCACGCACAGGCAGCCTGGCTCCCTCGCTGGTCGACGCCGCCCCTCACCACCTCTCAAACTGAACCAGAGGCTTCAGGAAAGGGGACCACAGAAGGCTATCATCTCCTCGTAATCGACCTCACCTGGAGCCAAAATACCCCAGACCTGCAGGTGTTCAGCCGTGGACGGTGAGCCCGGCCCAGCCCTGCAGCCCTTGTCGAGGTGGGGGCCTCAGGGGTGGGAGAGAATGCTAACCCCGCTCCTGGCCGAACTGTCACAGCCCGTCACTGCAGCTGGGAGGAAACGAGAGGGCAAACGTGCCCCTGAAATGCAGCCGCACCCCTGAATTCAAGCCCCTGACAGCCCAAGGAGACCCCAGTGCATCCTCAGAAGGGACAGTGAACGTCCTCAAGCCTCAGGGACAAGTCAGAGACTGCTGTTCTTTTTTCTCCCTTCCTCTGGGCAATGAAAAGGAAAGGGAAGAGGAACTTCCCTCCGAGGTCTCGGTGATTTCTTGTTAAGCACATCTATAAATACAGGCATGTTGAAAGCACATTCTTGATAAAATTATTAATAACTCAGTGTCGGCAGGGAGGGGTCGCCTAACGTGGGATCACAGGATCTTGTGTCTGAGTGTTTCCCTGTTTTCAAGACTAGATGCTGGTGTGCAGGGCGGCAGGTCATGAACAGCTCTGATCTCCCCTTGCTGCCCAAGCCACCTGGGCTCGACACGCCCCTTGGCTTTGCACACGTGAGGCCCCTGAAGGCTGAGGAGTCCTCTAAACTTTAACAGCAAGACACAGCAGTGCACAGACATGGGCTCACAGGCTGTCTCTAAGCAGCAGCAGCACGGGCAGCCCCACAAGTGGGAAGTGGGGGTCCCTGCTGGGACAGACCTGGGGAGCCAGCACGTTGTAAGTAATAAAGCCCTGCAGGGACCGTTGCCAGGGAGAAGCCTGCTTAACAAAGGCTAGAAAGGCACCCTGAGAGAGCCAGCGCGGGCCGAGGAGCACACGGGGCAGCTGCCGGGGGCCAGACAGAGACCTCTGCGGCTGGGGGCTGCACAGATGCTCCAGGGCGCTACGGCAACAGCACCTGTCAGGACCACCCCCCCGCGCCCAGATCCCAGCCCCACCTCAGGAGGGCAGGGTGCCTCAGGACCAGTTCACAAGATGCTTCACCCTTTTTCTCAGCTTTGTTGAGACATGTTTAACTTAGAGCATTGCGTCCGTTAAGGTGTGCAGCTCCCAAAAATCCGGTAACGAAAGACAACCTAGTTAGGGGGTAAAATTGGTCTTTATTAACCCAGTATTCTCTCTTTCACAATAAATTAAGAAATTGGATATCTAAATTGGATGTTAATCATCACAAGTCTAGCTCCTGGGAGTCAGTTCCGGGTTCATGGACAGACTTGAGCACCTCGTCTGCAAAGCTGGGTCCCAGCGGGGGCAGCCCCGCCGACCCCTCAGGCTGGCAGCCCCGTTCAGTCTGCCCTCAACGCGGCAGAGCCCACTGCGGAAGAGGCCGACCCAGAGAGCCAGCGTCAGGGAGCAAGCCCTCGGGGGCCCAGCCCCAGAGCAGCTGCCCACCCTCAGCCTCCCTAAGCCCCCTTGCTCCCTTGGGCCTGTTCATCTCCACCCACAGCCCCGCCCCGGGCTGTGATGGTCACCTGGACAGCCATGATACAGCCCCCTGAGCAGTCCCCACCGTGGCCTGTCCACCCTCCCCCACACCCATCACAATGCCTGCTCACCCAGAACGCCTGGCAAGCCCCCCGCCGCGTCCGCAGGATGGCGTCCACACGCTTGCAAGGCTCCATGTTGGGACCAGCCCTGCCACTCCAGGGCTAGTTGAGCCAACCAGTCGCTATGCGGCAGCACCAAGCAGACGGAGAGCCTGGGCCTGCGTCCGCAGCTCTGTCTGCCCCCCTCACCGCCGCGCACGCCGCACTCGCCCCAGTCACACAGCGGCCGTGCCTTCTCTCCTGCATATGTGCTGGCCCTGCCAGACTCCCCTCCCCTGTGCAGCAACTCCCGCACCTGGGCTCCAGCCTCCGTCTCTGGGACACCTTCCCAGGCCACGACCCTCACCCCGCACCGGGACGGCCTGTTTCCTCCCCAAACATAGCCCAGGAGCACCTACACTGGTGCTCACGGCCGACTTCCCAACTGTCACCACCACCAGCTAGCCTTTCTGAGACTCAGGGCGGGTCTGTGCATCCTGCCTGGGTCCCAGAGCGCCTACTGGGATGAACAAGCATTTCTCAAGCGAACCAGCAAGTGACTGAACAAAGAGAAGCAGCGCAGGTCTCCTCCACCATTGGCCACAGTTCCGAGACCAGGCTGGACAGACCTGCGTCTGGAGGAAATCACAGAAAAGAGAGCCTAAGGAAGCTGCCAGGGCCACGACCTGCTCCGCCTTGAGGCAGGTGGGTCACCTTCCCCTTCCATGTAAACTAAATACCTGTCTGGGCTTCAATGGAGAAGGGCCTCTACCTCTAACATTTAAGTGTGGTCAACACCATCCCAGTGGAAATGTCCATGAGCTTTTGGTGAGGACAGGAATTGCCTACCACCCACCACGCCCCAAACCACCCCCGAGAGGCTGGGGGAGCAGGCAGGAAGCTGTGCTCAGAGTGAACACGGGGCTGCCAGCTCCCCTGGGCCCTGGGCCAGCCTCACAAGCCCCTGAGACTGAGGGTCAGGGCACTGCTCCCTCCTCCCACTCACCCTGACACTGACTCAGGACTAGAAGACCAGGCTCAGGCAAAGCGCACTGAGATGTGTAGTTTCTGGTGAGTTCCTTGGCCTCTCTGAGCCTCGAGTGAACGGAGTCTCTGCTCTGTGGTTTGCAAGCTTCGCGGGGCATGTGTGGCCTGCAGAGCACCAGTCGCCAGGTGGCTGTTGTTGGTGCCACGAGCAGCGGGGTCCCATAGCCCTCCTGCTGCTGTTTCCTTGTGCCCTGTGCTCAGCCCGGGTCTTCCGAGGCTCTGCCCCTGCCCTTACCCACAGTTGGGTCCCGGGGGACCCTCAGGCCTCGAGGCCCAGCAGCTACACATGGACTACTTGTGCGTCCCCCAGGCAGGCCTGCCGAGTCAGAATCAGCATTCTAACACCCATCATCCCACACCTATCAGGCCTGCTCTGGCACAGGGTGCTCTCTGAGCCCGTGGCAGGAGCGTGTCGGCGTTGGACACTCAGGGCACGGGCCAAGCCTCCCTCAGCCAACGAGCCCTTGACTGCCTCCATTTAGCCAAACCTCTCCTTTAAGCAAAAATCACATTTCCTTCCACCCAACCCCCATGCCCCCCACCCCCCGCT
>SJXO01001645.1:115143-156485 GCA_006408615.1 Connochaetes taurinus | reverse complement strand
CACAGGCCCGCCCGGCGCCCTCACCACCCGGCGCCCTCACGGCCCGCCCGGCGCCTCACAGGCCCGGCGCCTCACAGGCCGGGAGCCCTCACAGGCCCGGAGCCCCGCGCCCTCACCACCCGGAGCCCTCACCACCCGGCGCCTCACAGGCCCGGCGCCCTCACCACCCGGCGCCCTCACCGCCCGGCGCCCTCACTCAGCTCTGAGGCGTCCAATGGGCGCCAAGCGACAGAATGGCTGCTTCTAGGCTTTGGCCTGAGGACATGAAAGCCAGCCTGGTCAAGATGACAGCACTGGACCCCCAGGCAGAGACGCAGAAGCTAACCTGGCGTCTGCGGAAGGCGGGGCGGCCGCGAGAGGCTGGAGGGAGCCTGTGAGCCATCCGGCCTGGGGGCGAAGGTGGAGCGCAGTTACCTGGTGGGCCTGGAGCGCCTCGAACTCCTGCAGCTGCCTCTGGAAGCCCAGGTTGGGGTTGGCACATGACCTGCCTGCGCGCACGGTGTGCAGGGCGTCCTCCCAGCCAAAGTCGGTGACCGTCATGATGTAGGCGACCACCAGGGTCACGCTCCTGGAGACGCCCGCCAGGCTGCAAGTTGAGAGCCATACAGTGTGGCAAGGGGCAGTCAGCGGACTCATCTGGGAAGCTGCCTGTCCTCGGTGATGAGTGGACAGCTAGCCAGCGCGTCCTCGGAAGTCACTCAGAAGCATGCCAGCTCCCTCTGCTTTACCACACTAGGGTCTCGGGCACGCCTCCCCCACGTGGCCTCAGTCTCGGTCGGCTGTCTACTGGCTCCAGACACTTCGTGTTCTGATCCTCTTTCTCCTGACCTCCCCTTCAGATAGTCCCCCTTCCCTGGACAGAAAAGCAGCGAAAGGACATCTGGGAACTTGAAGGGTCCAGGAGCCCAGCAATGAGTCAGTTATAACCTCAGCCATTCAGACAGCGTCACACTTTTAAAGTCTGGTTTTCTTAGGCACCTCTTCCCTGGTGGCTCAGAGTAAAGAATCTGTCTGCAATGGAAGAGACCCGGGTTTGATCCCTGGGTTGGGAAGATCCCCTAGAGGAAGAAATGGTAACCCACTCCAATATTCTTGCCTGGAAAATCCCATGGACAGAGGAGCCTTGTGGGCAACAGTTCATGAGATCGCAAAGAGTCAGACATGACTGAGTGACTAACACTTTCTTAGGTACATAATGGTTATCACTTAAAAAACTCATTAAATACAGACGCCCTTACCCAACATTCTCTGATCTCCTCCACAGACCCAAGCAGAGTACCCGCGTGGCACACTCCATGTGCTCTGGGGGGTGGGGGTGGGGACGCTCTGCAGGTGATAATGGCCAGTTTTCTCCAGCAGGCTGAATAAGGGGACCAATTTTAAATGTGCATGCAAATTAAGGCGGCCACAGAGAGGTTGTGCTACGTCAGACTTGGAGTGCTCAGCAACGGTTTAAGATGGGGAAGTTCAACAAATTTCTCATTTTTAGAAAAGCTTATCTTCAGATTGACACAACCAAATGAAACACGAATTCCTAGAATATCAGCCCTGCACTTATTCAAATATAAATAACAATAAAAACCACTCTCAAGTAGTGGTTCTTCCCTTGGGCTGTGTATCAGAAATACTGATAAATCTTTTAAAAAACTCACATCCTCTTGGGGTGCAGCTGGGGAGATGTTCACCCCCCAAAACAGCTCTGGCTGCACTGCAGAGAGTGCTGGAGCAAATGCAAGCGAACCTCATAAAGCTGCCCTTTGTGTTTATTACACATCCTGCTCTTCTTAAAAGTAAAATGAAAATCCAGTTTCAAGTGCATAAAACTGCAGAACAACACTGTTAAAACAGGCAGTCTACCCAGTGCCCTCTGCCCGACTGGGGGTTCCATGAGGCTCCCCTGGTCCACCGGCGGGCCCCTCAGCCCTCCGTGGGGCAGCAACACCCCCAGAGGTGGGCTGTGCGACTCCACAGAGCCTTCCCCGCAACAGCAGCTTCCTTGGGGGATCTCAGATGACTCAGATTCCCTCGTGAACCCAGAATGAACCTCACTCAGGAGCGAGGGGGCCTGTTCGATCTGTGCTTTAATGACAGGAGCGCTGGCAGTGACTCAATGAGGGCCCGCAGGCCCCTGAGCGCTTGGCTGTGCCAGGCAGGGGGCACTGTCCTTGGGGTCTGCACCCAGCAGCAGCCTTCGCCACAGAACGTGTACACAGGTGTATGTGTTTATACCACACACACGGTGTGTGAATGCAGGCAACAGCTGCATAGACCTGCTGAATTTTAAAAGTCTGTTCAGCTCTGCTTAGAGCCAAGTACAAGCTCCAAACACATAAAAGCCCCAATCTGTAAATGGAGGAGAGATGGTTGTTCTGGGGTGACAATAACGCAATGCTAAACACCCACATATGCAGCCAAAACTCTCCAGCAAGAAACAGTGCTTTGAATGGCTACTGAGCAGAGCCAAGTTCTGAAAGGATGTTGGGAGAGGCTGGCAAAGGGGCTCCTTTTTTCCAGTAACCTTGACAGTCCCTGCAAAAACCTAACTGAGAAAATGAAAATGCTAAGTGACAAGGAAGGAACAACTGTTTGGCTCTCTTTGCACAAAAGCCAACCATGGCTGACACACAGCCGGGGTGAGGTGGGTGGGTGCTGGGCATTCAGGGAGACCCTGAGCAGGGCAGAGAAGACCCTCGCTGTCGGGCAGGGACACACGTACCAGTGAACCAGGCAGCCCTCGCCCTGGAGGCGGCACTCGTGGATGAATTTGATACTTTCTTTGAAATGTCGCGTCCTGTGGGGAGGAAAAAAGAGAGAAGTGACATCTCTCTACTTTACTCAACGTATGAGGAAAATAAAAACCCGCTGAGGGTTCTTGAAAAGGTCCTGAGTCCACAGGTCCAGATCCCAGTCACTGTCCAGGGCTTTGAATCTGACCCGCAGTGCTGAGGCTGGGAGGGGACGGCCCATCCATTGGGATTTTTGGAAGTTCTCTGCAAGGAACCCCTGAAACATGCAGGGGCCACATGGACGTTGGGGGCAGGTCCGGCCCAGCCCCACGGTCAGTCTGGGCCCCTCAGCACCCAGCAGGGTGGTGATCCCCACAGTGACCTGCTCGCCACCCACCACGTGAGGGAGGTACCCACCACGTGAGGGAGGTACCCACCCAGTGTGGGCTCTCCAGTTCACGTCTGACCGTCTGGGAGGAAGTCCGGACTGCCCATCCTCCAGGCTGGGGCAGAACTGCAGCCCTCAAGCCCGAGGGGTCTGACCGAACGTGTGGCATGGAAACGTCGCCTGCCTTCCCTTAGCCTTACTGGGAAGTGGGAACTGGGCTTCACAGGCCTGGACAGAGAAACACACAGCAACGGGGCTTCGCAGACTCTGAGGTCCCACGTGACCCTGAGGCTGTGCCCTTTTCTCCTGACCCTTAGCTTTTATGGCTTCCCCGGTGGATCAGACGGTAAAGAATCTGCCTGGAATGCAGGAGACCCAGGTTCGATCCCTGGGTCGGGAAGATCCCCTGGAGAAGGAAATGGCAACCCACTCCAGTGTTCTTGCCTGGAGAATTCCGTGGACAGAGGAGCCTGGTGGGCTACAGTCCATGGGGTCGCAAGAGTCGAACATGGCTGAGCCACTTTTACTTTTCAGCAGCCCTCTTCTCCCGCCCCGGTTCACGCCCAGCAGTGTCATCCAGACTGTGCGGTGGGTTGAGGAAAACTCTGAGGGGAACTACAGAGCCTGTGCTTTCCCAAGTCTCCTGCCTTGAAGTGGATTTTGCCCGTGGACTGAAAGCACACCAGCTACTGAGCACTGAGTGTGCAGCAGGGACTCTGCTAAGCCTGGAGAGATTCAGAGAGGAATAGAACGTGGTTCGTAGCCACACACAGGTCTGCAGCTCCATGAAGGCTGACCGGGTGAACGAATCTCAGAGGAACAGGGGATTCAGGCGGGGCACACAGACACAGCCAGGTGTGGACTGCAGAAGAAACTCAGCAAGCTGAGTGTCCTGCATCCGGGCAGCAGGCACAGAGGACTTTGGTGCAGGCATCGCTCACACGGCCTGAGGCTACCATGTGCGGAGGGGCCAGGTCCCAGCCACCGACTTCAGGCTCTGAGTGGAGACCCAACTAGACCACAAGGCAGGGTGAGGTGAAGGGTGTTTCTGCTGAGCTCCCTGTACACATGCGCTCGCAGGGTGAGTGCGCATGGCGACCTTGGGCACTAAAGCGCCACCCCTATACCGACGTGGTGTAAGACAGGGAAGGCCCTGCGGTGACTCTGGCAGGCAGAGGCCTCGGAGCAGGGCCGGGCGAGGGCAGGGAGGGGTGCGGTGGCCCCAGGGACCAGGCTGCCCAGTGCTGAGCACAGCGTCCAGGGTGGGGTGCGTCCAGGCTGTCAGAAGCTCCCATCTTCCGAGCAGTTCCAGCCGTAGAGAAGCAAAGGGGAGGCTGGGACTGGGCTCCAGGAGGGCTCCCTTCCTGACAAAAGGAGGGTCTCTGCCTCAGGCTTCCTGCAGGGCGCTGGGTGGCCAGCTGGTGCCCAAAGCTGTGCCAGCTGCCCTGTGACCACAGGCGACAGGCCTCAGGGTGCAACTGGGAGCTACTGCCCAGACCTGGAGCACTTGCCCTGTGCGTCTTGGGCAGGGAGCGAAGTAAATCAATGTCTTTATAACTTAAAAGACTGTCAATCCTGCTATGTACAGCCAAGTACCATCTACCTGACATCAACAAGTGCACAATTTAAGGACACTGAGCCACTCCTGTGGCTGAGGAGTGGCTCCGCCGACCACGGCCTCCCCTGCAGACAGGCCAGCAGACGGGCAGCTCTGACTGTAGGTCCACAGCCGGGCCGTGTGCCCAGACCCCAGGCCCACGCCTGCTGTAGCTGGCAGCCGAGGGCAGGCGCCTGTCTCTCAGGCCAGCCACGCTGCAGCACCAGAGTTCCTGAGAGGACTCGCCACACTGCAGCCCACGCTCTGTGGTCCTCCGTGGGCGGGATGGACCTCCTACCAGCAACGGAAGAGGGAGTCAGGAGACGAGACACAGTAGCCTGAGCTTGTGAAGAACACGGGTGGCCTCAGAATACACCGTGAAGGCCATGCCAGGTCAGAGACTTGTCCTGTGGACGTGTCGGCCCTGTGAGGTCACTGATGTCTTACACAGATGACAGCTGAGCCCCCTTCCTGAACCCCTAGGGAGGGGGTGTGGTCAGCAGACTGACCTGAGCCCAGAGCAAGCGTGTGAGGGGCCCCAGACGAGGAAGCGAGAGGAGGGTCCCACTGGCCTTTCCTCTGTCACCTCCGTCTGCATCAGGCGTCAAGTCCAGGAAAAGCCCACGTACGGCTCCTGCCCACCAACGAGGGCAGGAGAGTCAGGACGCCGACGGAGGGCCTGCTCAGAGCCCCGCCGTGAAACCTGACTCATGGACAGGACTGGGCATGAGGCCGTGCCAGACAAGACATTCCTAGAAGCGCCTCTTCCAAGGAAAGCCAGGAGGCAGGCATTTTCGGGGCCCCCAGGGTGGGTCATTTCCAAGGAAGCTCATGACGGGAGCCCAGGCCCGGTCACTGCAGCCCCTCCCCCATCACGGGAAATCCCCAGGGCTCAGGCCTCGTGTTGCTCAACCCCAGATCAAAGCAGAAGCCCAGATGGAATCACACCCCCACAGGCAGCAGGTTCCCTATTCCTGGTCTCCACGTTGTCCCTTTACTTCTGCGCAGAGATGTGGGGTGCGCTCGGTCGGGGGAGAGTCGGCAGGGTGCACCCACAGGAAGCGTGCCCACGTGAGTGTGCAGCTCCGTCAGCGCAGCAGACCTGTGGGCCTGGCGAGCGCTGTCCTCCGTGGGGCTGGCAAACAGCCTGGCAGCGGCCACCACCCCCGGCTCCTCCTCTGCGGTCAGTGCTGGCCCTCCTCATGGCCAGGGCATCCACCCAGAGGCCAAGAGCAGAGCCAGCAGGGTCTTCCTGACCTTCATGGGGCCGCACAGCCATGCCACGCCATGCCATGCACATCCTCTGAACCTGAACAATCACTTCTCACTCCAAGAGGGCAGGGCCTGTGGGCTGTGGCCTCCACTGAGGGGTCTGTGGTGGGAAGGACTCTGCTTGGGCGAGGTCTGGCTCAGCACCATGTGGGCAGCTGGGCTACTCCAAAGCCAGCAGAGACAGACCAGGCTGCTTCTCCTGACCCTCGTCAGAGTCCAAAAGTGTGTGTGCACAGTGTGTGTACATGTGTGCACGTGTGTGTACAAGTGTATATACAAGTGTGTGCAGTATGTATATAGGAAAGCAAAGGAGAAAAAGCCCAGGAAAGGCTAGCATCCTCAGGGGTTTTTCCTCAGAAAAGATGCTGAAAGCAAAGCACACGGGTGGCGTGTTCTCCTGGGCGCCGGCTCTGGAGGGTGGGCTCAGGTCAGTGAGCTCTTCTTCCTATAGAGCCGTCCAGCCCTGGCGCCACCCCCGGGGCCCTGCACTGACCGTGCAGCTCTCACCGCAGCCGAGGTGAGCAGGACAGAGACACTTCCCCACCCGGCAGACCTCGCGGCCTTCAACGTGCTTCTGTCAAGGAGTCCCCAAGTCCCACATTTCCTGCACCGCCAGCACTTGAGCAAAGTCAGGCGAAGCATGCGCGGTGTGCATTTCATTATGCCAGATAAGGTCGTTTTAGAAAGAATTAAACAAAAAACCCTCTCTACCACCTACTAGCTCTTCATTTCACAAAGAACAGTTTCACCCCCAAAAAGCAAGAAACAGCCTAAGACTAAAACCTAGGTTTTCAAGTTGAATAGGTGAGATCTTACAAAGAGAGCAGCACAGTCTCCACACACTTCTCCTTTCCGCTACAGAGTCCTCAGGAGTTACGTATGTGCGTTTCTGTCTGGAAATAGGACAGTACTCCAGGGCCCACCTACCTCTGATCTTGCAAAACTGCTTTTTAACATTAAAGAAAAATGTAAATAAGAGGAAAAGAGAGCTGGAAGTACAAGAGACATGAGCTAAACTAAAGAAAACACACACAAAAAGACAGGAGGTGGGACAGACAAGGAGGGTCTACTGCTGTTTATTACAAGCTCTCTGCTCCGCTGACGCCTCTTCTCCCCACAAAAACCCCAAGAAATTTAGACCCTGCTTGACTCTCAAGCCTCTGCTGTCATCAAGGCTCTGCTGTGAAGATGCAAACCTGCCAGCTCCTCAAAGAAGACAAAATGATACCCCTTCCCCTATGGCGTCTAAATACAGGCACCAATTTGAAAAATATTAAAACAAGGATGAATAAGCAGCGACACCTCCAACCACTCACTCTCAAGACACGTGCACACTCTTTTCCTGAATAAGCAGGAAATGGAAGCTAATTCTTTGGAGACACTTAGGGTCTGTAAACACTTTCACCACCTCACCTAAAGCTACAGAAATTGTGTGAGATAGACATTTCACAGAGGGGAGAATGAGGTTACAATGACTCGCCCGAGGAAGCACACAGAGAAAGCAAAAGCAAACACTCCCAGAAGCCTCGGTTCACTCAACCATCGCACGTCGGCCACTGGCAGGAGGTGCGTGTGTCTGAGACAAAGCCTAGATGCCTCTGATTCTGCAAATCAAGCAGAACACACTGGCCTGGGCCGGGGCTGTTGCCACTGTGAGACCTTGAACTTTCATGTTTCCTGACTTTGCGAGGCAGGGTGGTTGGGGGAACCGAGCTAAAATTCTGTGTGTTAACTGTCATCTCAAACCAGGTTTCTGCAATTTAAGTTCCTGGAAGATCAGAGGGGGAGTTTGTGAGGAGATGGCCAAGTCAGAAAACTGACCTTTCTGGAGCCTCTGCAGTGACTGAAAGCAGTTAATTCTCCAAAGGTCATGGCCTTCTGACTGACGTAAGTAGCAAGAAGAATTCCTACAGGGATGTATGGGGAAAGATTTAGGATACTAACCTTAAATCCTGTCCTAAGTTGGAAACAACTTTTAAAATCTGTTTGAATAAGCAATACAGTTTTCTGGAATGTATTTTGTCCCTAAATATAAGAACTCTTAGGCACCAAGAAGAAACTGCTCACCTGAAGGACCCTGGTTCTAGCCGGGTCCCAGAGCCTGAGGAGGCTTTGTGTCCTGACTGTCTACACTGGTTGGGGATACAGAAACTGAAGGCTTATGGTCAGCCTTCACAGGCTCCCCTATCTGGTGAGTCATGAGCTCAGGGAGGAGGCCACACAGTCAAGGGCTCTGCCTGTCAGTGTTAGTGGACTTTCTGTATCATGAACTCACGCTCACCATTAAATTGCAGGCTGTGCTTTTTCCAATGAAACACCTGTAACAGGCAAGGAGAAGCTCACAGTGTTTCATAGGCTGTCTCTTAAGATATGAGCTACACTCGAATCCCAAGCCTACCTTCACTATCTTCATAGAACTTCACTAAAGCAAGATGCATTTACAGAGCCACGAACACTTATGCACCCAAAGCCTTGCTTGTGTGTAAGCTCTGCTATTACTAATGGATCAAAAATAAACGTTTCCCCAAAGACTCACCCACATGCCTGCGAGCCTATGAGCATACCGCCGTCTCTGATGAATTATGGTCTGGACCCCCTTTTCCAATTGCAGCACCCACCTGTCGACCACCCTCTCATCCAGATACAAGCAAAGAGTTAAAATAAGGCAAATCATACATCTTATAAGACCTCTGTACATGTTTGGGACAGGAGAGAACTAGTTCAAATCGTACGAGCTAGTCCTCTGGGCCCAGGTTGACTGTCGCTGGGCTGGTTTTGCCAGAAGATTTGAGCAGACCGAGGAGATGCCAGAAGTCAGGGGACAGGCTACGGCAGCCTCAGTCCCTGTCCTTCCTGGGGCACATCCTCCTGAGCACCAGACTGGCCCTTCCTGCGACGCTCAGGCCACACCAATGCACTCTGAACAAAAGCACACTCTTGTTTTCAAAAGTGCTTGGAGGTCACAGAGAAGACTTCCACACATGGCCTCATCTCCACAAATGCTAAAGGCAGGCCTTTGCAGATGAGAGAACTGGGGCTCAGGGGCCTTAGAACGACCTGGATGGAGCTGATGGAGCTGGCTGATGGAGCTGGCCTTGAACCTGAGATTTCTAATGTCTGCACAGGGCAGGGTCGGGGTCCTCACCCCTGGACATCAAGCCCAGTGCTGCCTCCTCCAAAGCACCAAAGCTGGAGAGTCCTGGCAGGCAGGGTGGTCCAAGCACAGCGGCCATCTGCCCTGACTACAAATGCCGAGGGGTGCAGCAATCAGACTCCTCCAAACAGTCAGAATGCCAATCAGGTATTGACAAGTTCAACAGCATGTCAGAATCTCGGTTTGAGATAAGACCAGAGCAACCATTCTAAAAATAGCCACCAAAACATGGGCAGAAGATTGCTGTGGTCTCGAGAGAAAGGCAGTGGCTCACTTCCTTCCGTACACACCATGCCCTCCAACCACTTCTGTTTCTCGACACGACTAGTAACCAAGGAAGTTCTCTGATACTTCTCCTCCTCCCATATCCAGGCTACTACTGTTTTCCTAGTGACCTTGTAAAGTCTTTCCTCTATCATCTTCAGTCTTAAAGATGGACTTTTCCTGTGAAACATGGAGAGTCAGTGTGGAAACACGACCTTGGGTGAGAACGGCTGCCCCCACCCAGGCTCCCCTGCCCCTTCCTGGTCCGACCTGCACCACCCGCCCTGCCCCAACCCCTGGTCTTTCCCACATCAGCCTATCTGACTATGCTCCCCCTTTCTCCAAACAGGTAGGATCTCACAAAATTCTTGCATAACCTGAGATGTCTCTGCTCTCCAGCAGTGGAAAACCAAGGCTGGCTGATGTTTAGCAGTGGACAACCTTCAGGGGGTACGTTTTTTATGGTCTACATTTCTGTAATATAGGACTTGTAGGCAATAGAGCTTGAGAGCCACGAAAGCTGAATGCCGACAAGCTCTTGGACTCCCAAATCCTCAAACTACACAGGCTCTTCCTGCTGAAACACAGCTATGTGTCATCTGGAAGGGTCCTTGTGTCTGACTGAAAACAGGCAGCAAAAACGAGTTGGTCGATGGACGTTTGGGACAGCCATGACCTCAGCTCCTGAGCATCTCAGCTGTCTGGCTCAAATCCAGGCTCAGGAAAAAGTCAACTGGTCCACATTACCTCCAGACACCGAGCAGGGTGGTGTCCCAGCTGTTACCTCATGGGTCTGCAATCCCTGTCCCCCATCCACCCAAACCCAGTCCCACGGGCCTCAGATGACCACAGGGATCTGGAAAGGAGAGCGATTATGACTCTCTCCTTGGATGGAGATGCTTCCGGCTGTGGGAAGGAGAGGGCAGGACCTTCCTAACCAGAAAAGCCTGGTCTCTCAACTCAGACAAGCTTCCCAAGTACTCTGGCCCCTGGAGTAGCCACTGGCCACGTGGGGCTGCGGGACACTTGAGACAGAGCTGGTCCAGATGGAAAGTGCTGTAAGTGTGAACAGCACCCCAGGTTTTGAAGACTTAGTATGAATAAAATGATGTAGCATATCTCATCCGTAAAATGCTGAGCACATGCCGCACGGTTGTACTTTTGGGTTTACTGAGTTGGACACAACGTACTATTCAAATTGTCGTGACCTCTCTCTTTCTTACTCTTTAATGTGGTGCCTAGAAAATTGAAAATTACACGTGTAGCTTGCATTTGTGGCTCATGTTCTGCTTCTATCGCACAGAATGCAACAGCTTACGGGGAAAGGTGAGCATGCTAAAGCATGGTGTGAGACACCCTTTACAAAATCAGTCCCTTAAACACACACTGCCAGAGCTGCTCAGTGGAAGGACCAGCCACCCGGAGCACAGGCTTGGAGGGCCTCCTGTTCACAGCAGGGCAGCTGCCAGGCACCAAGGTCCCTCTGCTCTGGTGACTGCACATCCTTTCCCTTTAACATGTCCAAATAATACAGAAAGAAACCAACTTACAGGTTTTGAGATGGTGAATCCGCTGCTGGAATGCACAGGTATTTAACCCCCTGTGGAATGATAAAAAATATATATAAAATAAAAAGATGATACTTAGTGGAGAAACATATTTAAAGGAACTATTTACTTGGGTCAAAATATAAAAAATAAAAAGGAGAAGTTTTTCACTCATCCTTTGTTGCCAAGGAACTGGGGGGAAACTTTAATTAAGGTTCCTGGTTACTTTCCATGACCATATGCACACGAAAAGCAAAATAATTAGAGTACTTCTCAGTAAGTGTCCACTTGCTGAGTTTCAAAACTATCACCTCCAATGCACGTTCATATTCTCCATTTTAAAATCTATTTCACTGGAGACCCTGAATGGCCAGCAAGGAAGCACTGAGGACAGAGGCCTTATGATGACACGCTGTGCATCAGTCCTAGGACAGGGAGCGCGCAAGTCACTGGAGAAGCGCTTGGACCTTCACACACTGGAAATGATCTGTTTTGCTTATACAAGTTTATATCCCAAATAATTTCTTTACAAGAGTGACTCAGTGTGAAAAAAAATGAACTTCATATTGTTCACTATAAAAATCTATAAAAATGTTTATGCAAATTCGTGCTATAAAAATCATGCTGAACTCGAATTTTAATAAAACCTCTTCTTTGAAGGGACTTAAGGTACAGTTCCAAAACTCTACAGTGTCAGGTGAAAGTACAGAGTTCAGAAATCTCAGCACACTTTTCAAAGCAATATGGCTCCATGAAGACTTATTAATGAATAAACCACTTTTAAACCTTTTTCTCATGACAGCCTAATCAAACAGAATATAGCCACCATGTCATAAAAAATCAAGGGTGGGGGGGGGACATACCAGAAACTAGGAAATAACCAGCCTGAGAGTAAATGAAGGAGAAATACGTGGTGTCATGGTGCCGACAACCACGAGTCCTCAGCATTTAAGTCAGACTACCATTTCCAAGTTCTCTGCGCTCTTGCAGTCGGCACTGAAACTGCAGCTTCGGCTCACACGCTCAGGGGCTTTCGTGCTGTGCTTGCCAGTGCTGCCTTGTAAGAGGCACGTGGTCCTTGGTGCTGTAGATCCCACACTCCAGCACGGAAGCTACACGGACTGTCTCTCAACCTCTGCTGCTGGGGTGCAGACCTGGGACCTGGTTTCGTCGTCTGACACACCTGCTTGAGGCAGATTTGGAAACGGGTCACGGGAAGCGTCAGACCGGTGAAGGGCACCTGTTCAGCAGGTGCAGGCGGCGGCCTGGGCGGGGAGGAACAGAAGCCCTGTCGTGATGGCATGCTGGGAGTCAGTCCCTGGGCGGGGGGTGCCAGGGGGGGCGTGGCAGCAGGTCACCACGGGCAGCTGTGCACTGTGGCCTGCGTGTGGCCTGGAGCTTCAGAAGACAGCCTGTCTGTCCAGCTCTTCTGAGGAGACCACAAGCCTGGACTTCTTCTTAAAAGGCCCCTTTCTGCTGACATGGCTCAGAGTGGAAACTGTTGTCTGCAACTAAGACCAGGGTTCAGTTCAGTTCAGTTCAGTCGCTCGGTCGTGTCCGACTCTTTGCGACCCCATGGACTGCAGCACGCCAGCCTCCCTGTCCATCACCAGATCCTGGAATTTACTCAGATTCATGTCCATTGAGTCAGTGATGCCAGTCTACCATCTCATCCTCTGTTGTCCCCTTCTCCTCCCACCTTCAATCTTTCCCAGCATCAGGGTCTTTTCAAATGAGTCACCAGGGTTCAGAGATACAATTCCTCTGCCTATCTCCAACCATTAGAGAGGCCAGAAACAACATTTTTCCTGCTTATCTCTCTCTCTCACATACACACATTTTAAATTTTGAGTCAATCATTACACCTTCTAACCAAGGTCCTCTGGGTTTTAAAGAAGATGAGTTTTATTGCTACTCATCCACAGAGGAGCACATCACAGGGGGCCAAACACCCCACAGGCGAAGGGGAAACGCAAGGTCAGCTGCAGGGAAGAACGTGAGCCACAGGCTGCCCGCCTCCCCCCAACGCCCGCTGTCTCCTGCCTCTGTCTGTCCCCTCTTCCTGGGCTCCTCTGTTCCACTGGAAAAGGCGAGGCAACTGCCTGAAGTTCTAACGCACCTCCTGACCACAGACGTCAAGAGCCCCGATTTAAAGAGAAGGAAAAGGGAAAAGGAAACGATACTATTGGAGGAGTCATTTCACGCCTTCCCTCACCGAGGCCACACAGGCCGTGGTGTAGATACACTCGCTGATCAGCTCATAATTCTCCATTGAAATGACTCATTCACTCTTTTCCTTTTGCTCCCGAGGGAGGGTTGGCTGTGGATCGGGCCCAGAGGCTTGTGAGATGCCCCCCTCCCACACGCGTCCCCCGCTCCCTGCCGACCGGTCCTCCAGAGCCTCCACGTGCCGTGCTCCTGGCGCCGCTGCTCTGAGCGGCTGGCTACCCAGCCACACGCAGAGGGTCCCGGTACCTAGTAGCCAAGGCGACAGCTCCCGCTACATGTTCCGACCAACAGCCCCTCGGTTCCAGCAGAGTCCAGGGCCAGCCCAGCCCGTGCGTCTGGCGAAGAGAGAGACGTGGAGCAGAGGACGAGAAGGAGACGGGTGAGCAGCTCTCGGGCCACGCTCGACGCCGGCGTGGTGTGCCGGACGCACTCTGCTTCTTCGAGGTTCCCTGACGGGGTCTCCTTCCCCTTGGTGGTGCCTGAGGCACAAAGGGAAAGGGGCCCGCCCCACACAGCAGGAGAAAACCAGGCAACATGGCCCGGGGCGGCCCCCCTAGCCCCACAGAGGCGGAGACTGCTCCCGGCCCCGCGGGGCCCTCAGCCGGGCCAGCTGGGATGGGCGTGTGGCCGCTACGGCATCCCGTCTGTGACGCATCTGCGGGGGAACAAGCAGCCCTGGCCACAAATCTGGGGACCCTCTGCTCCAAAGAAAGGCACAGAAAATATGAAATATAAGATCTTGTTCTCTCAAAGACAATGACAACAGTAATAGCCTTCCCTGGAACGACGCCTGGCACACTGCAGGTACTTGCTAATAATGCCCGGTGAGCGAGGAGAGCACGGTGAGGACCGTATCATAAGCACAGCAGAAGGAAGAAAGCTATTGTGAAATGCAAGCCTTATTCTGGTGGCCATGATAACCAGAGCCACACCATGCGGGGGGCACAGGTGTCTCCAGCCCTCCAGCCCGCCCGCCCCAGCCGCTCACCGTGACCTCCAGCCCTCCAGCCCGCCCGCCCCAGCCGCTCACCGTGACCTCCAGCCCTCCAGCCCACCTGCCCCAGCCGCTCACCGTGACCTCCAGCCCGCCTGCCCCAGCCGCTCACCGTGACCTCCAGCAGGAAGGGAGCAGACCATGCAAATGGACTGAAGGAAGCAGCCAAGCTGCCAAGAAGGCCGCGGGCACCAGCCAGGACACCTGCTTGTCCTGCTTAGTCACTGACAAAGCACAAAGCATCTCCTTGGAGGCCAGAGTGCAGAGCACGAGGCGCCTGAAGGAAGGCTTGCGATGCCTGCACACGTGTACAGTTCAGTTAGTTACTAATTCAGAAAGCAGCCAGGGTGCTGGCAGCCTGAAGGGCCTCAGCGCTCACAAGAAAGCTGGACACACTTGAGATTATCCAATGTTAGAGGACAGGGCTCTGCAAATGTTTCAGGATGATGTGCAATAGACTCTTCATCTG
This sequence comes from Connochaetes taurinus, assembly GCA_006408615.1. Taxonomy (NCBI): domain Eukaryota; kingdom Metazoa; phylum Chordata; class Mammalia; order Artiodactyla; family Bovidae; genus Connochaetes; species Connochaetes taurinus. The sequence goes on along the minus strand of SJXO01001645.1, from coordinate 141,845 downwards.
CTTGGACCTAAACAAAGGCCCACTCTGTAGTGCTGGAGTTCGCAGAGACAGGAATAAGGGCCATGGTGTGTTTAGCTAAGCTATGGGAAGTTTAGCAAAAAAGAAAGGATATCTTATTGTAGGGCAAAATTATACAGCAATCTGAAAAATTCGTAATAGAAATAGCACCAATATTTCCATTATTATAGCATCCGTTAGGTGGCATTTCCTCCCTCATATTACCCCTATTATTTTAAAAACCCTAAAATCAATTATGTTTTTTGAAATAAAATTCTTACCAAATAAATAAAAATTCAGTATTTCCAAAAAGTGATTGGTGGAAAGGCAATTAACATTAAGCTTTTTTGGAGCTGATAAATGTCAAGTTACAGACCATCAGTGTAGAGAGCCGGCCCTGAAGTGCAAAGACAGATTTCTCTGGGCTCCATGACACTTTCAATGTCCTCACATGTCCTGAGAATGGCATCAATACCGACAAAATGGGAACCAGAGGGAATGAAAGGCAAAAAACGTACGTGCTGAATGTTCACAACGCCAAGAGACATCAGTTAGTGTGACACAAGGTAGGGAATACAGGGAAGAAGGGAGAGTGAGGCGGGATTGCCAAGGACAGCGTTTTGGATGAAGCTTCTGTGTTAGGTTTTAAAAGAAGCAGGAATTAGCACTTGAGTGAGAAGAAAGTTCAGAAAGCATTCCAGAGGCTCATCTTGAACAAAAGGTTAGAGCTTTCTAACTATATTCTCAAAAGTTCTAATACTTTTCAGTTTTCTGTTTCAACAAGCATAGTAACCACCAAGAGTAGGGTTTTTGCCTTTCTTGGGGCCTGAAACTAAAGATGATACTTAAAATGATACATAGGCAAGTACTTGAAAAGCAGGGCCAAGGGTCTGATTTCAGGACTGGTAAAGGGATCAAACTCTCGCTTGTTTCAAGTACAATTTCTAAAACTCACTGCCTTTTTCTTTCTGAAACATCATAAGTAAGAGTCTTCTGAAGAACCTTGCTGACATTTTACTTTTCAAAGGAAAGTCAAGCCCTGCAGAGCTGTCTTCTCTCTCCCAGGAAGGCTAATGGAGACCCCTTAGAGAACACAACTCCTTTGTGCCTACCTACAACCTACGAGGAAACGTCAGTGGGAGGTGAAGGAACTCCTATGGGATGGGTATCAGGAAATACAGGCAAAACGACATAATCAGAAGCCTCATTTTCTCATTTCTCCCATGCGGTGTCAGCAGCAGAACGGGTGTGCACGGGGTCCCCTGAAAAGACCAGGTTTCCTTCGACCGCCCGCTTGGTGGCTGCACTGCAGAGTCTGAAAAAACAAGTTGAGACCCCAGGAGAGCTAGTTTCACCATACTCCCAGAACGCTGAGTCCAGAGCAGAAACAGAAAATCCAGCTTGAACTGTCTCACACCTGATCAGAAACAAGCCCACTGATTTAAAAAAAGTCTGTCTCCTTGAGACACGCTCTCCTCTTGTTATGTGGTATAATATACATAACACAGGATTAACCATTTTAAGCATACAGCTCACTGGCATTACATGTGTTCATATTCACACTCCCACCATCTGTCTCTAGAACATTTTCATCTTCCCAAAAAGAAACTTTCCCCACTAAACACTAGCCCCCACCCTGCCGCAGCCCCTCAGAACCTTCTACTTTCTCTATGAATGACAGCTTGTGAACTTTTATGTAAACCTAAAGGTAGGTAAACCCTGAAAAAATCAGTCTGGGCACACTCTTAAAGGTCACAGACCCAAAAGATGGCAACTGCTGACCTGAGATTGCTTACGGACAAACGGGCCAGGTCTGATGGCCCCGCGGTCTGTTACTGCCCACCCGCCCCCCACCCCGGCAGAGTCCCACGGTGGAGAAAGCCCACGCGGATGCCCAGATCATTCATGTACGTGGAAGCCAGACCCAAGTCCTGGCACGTCGATTAGTATTTCTCCTCAGTTTAAGAACTGTCACCAGTTAGCGTTTCAAGGAGAAATAGTACAAATTATACGCGCGGAGGCTGCATCTGCACATCAGCATAAAACACTGAGCAGGGAAGGTCCAGAGGGTGGGGTCCCACCACCTCTGTGTTTAGCTGTTGATACCCCAGCACAAGCCTCAGAGAAACTACTGTAGAAAACCAGGCAGAAGGCAATCCTCCCTTAGCTGCACATAAAACGTCTAAAGTCCCGGCTCTAAACTGACGATGCATTTTCGTAACGTCCCCGCTGGCCACTGATTGTTCTGCACCGGCTAAATTTAGGAAACTCTACCACAAATAACAACTTCCAAGAACTCTGTGGTGCCCGGTGGGTGGGGAGGGGTGGGAAGGTCAGAGTGGAGAGACAAGATTTAGCCTTCAGCTTGGTTTTGTGAGAGGAGATGCAAATGAGAGCCCCGCAGCACCTGCCGCTTCTTTCAGGTGAGTCAAAAGACGACACGCATCTGACCGGCAGGTCCACAGATGGAGAAGCCAAGGGCTTATTTTTGCTCAGACTCCTTCTGCTAAAGTGGGCACGGTCGGTGTGTCCGAGCTCCTTGGGCCTCACGGGTGGGCGATGGGGAGGCCACGCCAGCCACACCACCCAACCCTCTTCTGGGTTCTTCCTGCTGGGGGCTGTGCCTGACGTGACTCATGAAAACGAACAGTTGAGGCAAAATCTCCCCAAGCCGAGCAAGTCTACAGGGCCACCTAACAGGTGCCGACTCTACACGGCCACGCTGACAGTTGCCGTGGATGAAGCTCTCTCTGGGAGCGCTCAGTGGACAGTCCGCTGTAAAAGACACAAAGGCAGAGCTTCATCTAACTGTCCACCCTGGCTGGTCAAACAGCCCGTCAGCAAAGCGAAGACGACCCTCCCAAGCCCCGCCGTCCATCACAACGCCCCCCCAGCGCCTAGCCCACCACCGGGCGGCCCGCGCTCTCCAGGTCCCGCGGGTCCTTTTCTCCCTCAGGAGTCTGGGGGCGGAAAGCCCTCCCCGCCTGGCTTCTCTGCCCAGGTGGACTCTAGAGGCTGCCCTAACTGCCGCCAGGACAGGACGGTGCTGGCGGGGAGGATCGGGCTCCCCGTCAGACCGTCCCCGTCAAGCTGGGGCCTTGCTCGGTTCTTGCTGCAGCCTAGCGCCTCTCTCTCCAGCCGTCATCAATAATGGGTCACTGAAAGAAGGGAGGGGATCCATTTCTGGAATCTTAAACTCCTGCGTGCCTTGAGAGCCTGTGCCCAGGGAGCCAGCACCCCTGTGGCTGGCAGGATGCACAGCCCCGGCCAGGCAGCCCGACAGCCTCCGTGTGCGTGTCCTGTGTGCTCTGAATGGCTCCGCGGGACGCATGGGCCGGACCCACTAACCGTGGAAAAACGTCCCTGCAGTGGAGGCAGGCTGGGTGCTCAGGACTTCTCAGGTGTGCATAGCACTGGCGACACAGTAGCCCCAAGCTTCAGGCCTGATGCGGGCTCCAGGAACACGCAGGCTCTGTCACTGAGGTGTGCCTGCTGCGAACCCTGCCACCCAGCCATGAGGACCGGAGCTGACACACAGGCCCACATGCATCGGGACACAGCCTCGCCTACCATCTGCGTGTCGCCCGCGGCTCCTGTCACGACACGGGTGAGAGGGGAGGCAGAGAGCACCCTGATGCACTCACCACCTGGCCCTTGACAGACGTGCGCCGAGCCCTGCCCAGATGGAGACGCTTCCCACAGTCCCGTGACAACCGGGAGCTCGTCTCTCGTGCGGGAGGTGTGGGGACACGGCGCGGTCGCCCGACTCCAAACTACCGCTCGTGCCTTGCTCCCTAGAAAGAGGGGCCGAGGGGTTTCCTTCCAGCACAGGACTCTTTTAAACAAGGAGATAAGATTCAATGTGTGACATGCTGAGTGGCTGGAAGTGCTGGTGAAGGAACAAGGCATGTGTTCTTGCCAGCACAGATCAGGCTGCAGAGAGGTAGCGGGGCCTGGAGGATCGTGTGCCAGCCACCTGGACTATACGAGGCCCACCATTCTCACCTTCTGCAGGGAGGACGGTGCTGGCTCCCGCCTCAGGGAGGAGCAGAGCATCTGGGATGTTGTTTGTGCTCCTTTCACAGGTAACTGAGCACCTGAGTCCAGACTCCACCCCTCGCGATGGGACGAGACCTTCCTACAGGCTGCCGCACATCCTCCAGCGCATTACTGAGCCTCAGAACTTGAGCAGTTTTTCCTAAGCAGCATTCCAGGTCCCTTGGGCATGACGTCGCATCCTCCAAGAGGGATTAGACCCCCAAAAGGGTGAGCAAACACCGACCCAGAGCAGGGCGCTGTCCCTAGCCTGGCAGCTGGCCAGTCCTGTGGGGGTAGGGTCAGATCAGGACACACAAACGCAGTGCCGGCCAGTACATGAGCCCATGACTCCCGCCTCCCCTGGGCATCAGGAAGCGCGTCCTCTCTCTCTGAGGGAGGTACGTGTTGGGGTCAGAGACCACTGAGCTCCCTGGCACATGGGTCACACTGCACTGTGGGTGCCCAGCCCCCAACAGGACCGGGGGCTTCTTCACTCGGCTCTAAGGCTGATCAGCATCCCAGGCCTTCCTTGAAGGGCAGTCTTCACCAAGCCCTCCCTCCCTCCCCACCAGCTGCCACTGAAAGCAATCTGACGGCTATTTTTATTTTGACAGCTGCATCCTCTCGCAGTGGGCACAGAGGGGAGAACAGTGTGGGGAGGCCAGCGGTCCCTGGGGTGGGCAGGACCTAAAGATGCCTGGTGGAAAGCACTGGTCAAGAAGCCCGAGCGAGTGCAGGGCTGCAGCAGGAGCGTGGGGAGGGGTCAGTTCAGGTGCACGAGTTGGGAGCGTGAGTCAGGGCGTCTGAATGAATGCAGCCTGACTTCAGTCACTTTGGGTCCATCTGTGGATCTGGGTGTGGCTTCCACCTGGAGGCTGGGGGACTGGTCTGGTTGAACAGGTAAATTCAGGTTGGACCAGGCCCATCATCGCCAGGCCCCGACTACTCTGACAACCAGCACATTCTGGAATGACCTTTAAATGTCTTGGCTTAAGGACAATTCCCCAGACCAGAAGGCTGAAGCTGAGGTCCAGGCTCCACTCTGCTGCCCCGGATCCCAGGTGACCACACGCGTCAGGGGAGCATCCCTCCCGGCTTGGGGAGCAACACTGGACAGCCTCTCCTTTCTCAGGCTCCGCGGTTCCTGGTAGCTGGGACAAGGTCCACAGCTGGCCCTCAGGAGAAGGAGGCTCCCACTCAGACCCAGACGCACAGTGTCCACTCTGGCAGCCAGGGCTGCAGCAGCCGCCGCCCCCTCACCACGCACTCACTGGTCTTCCCTTGGACGAGAGGGCAGAGCTGGTGGAGACACCCTGCCCAGTTATGAATGTTGAAATGACATCTGTGCTCCTTGTGGTGAAAGCTGAAAGGAGAGGAACAGTCTCTCCATCCAGACCTGGGGCCCGACACCAGCCTCTGCCTCGGGGCACAAGCAGGCTCTGAACCATCCCAGCAGTCAGAGCAAGAGAGGGGACGGCAGGGCCTCAGACACAGCGAGGCCAGCCTACCGTCTGGGGCCGCTGCTTCCCACAAGCTTCGGGCCAGGTGGGCCCGCTTCCCTTGCAGGCCTGGCAGGCGCAGGGCCCAGGGGCAGCAGCTACCTAAGAATGAATTATAGGAGCACCTGCAGGTAGCAGATTTGCTTAAACCAGTCTTCAGTAAACCAGGCTACATTTAAATCAGTATTTTTCCTGTGGCTAAAAACAACAACGGCCCCCATAGAGCCGTTTAACTCTGCTTTGGGTCTTAACCAACTAACCACCTTTAACTGCTCATTCAAACTTCTGACTATAGAGTTGAAGGCCCTTCTCCCAACACCCACGGGCCCACTGCCGGCCGCCACGACACGCGGGGCTCCCTTTGCTTTGCTGCACTGTCCTGACCTGGCCCAGAAACAGGCTGACACTGAGGCCCCACGAAGGTGAGGCCCCTCGGGCGGCGGCCCTTCTAAGACGAGAGCCTGTGCCCCATCAGCCTCAGGCGTGAGGGCAGTGTGCCCTCCGTCTTCTCGCTGACAGTCCTTCAGCTCTACCGACTCCCACCTCCTGGGAAGGAAACATGAGTGTGCCACCTGACTTTGCTCGTGAACCTTTGCGGACTGCTTCACACAAGATGAAGCTCAGACTCCTCAGCTTGACAAATGAAACTTCCCCTGATCGTCCCTGTGCCCCCTCTAGCCTGGCTCCCTGCAGACCTGCTCAGCTGAGCCCTCTGGCATCCTGGAGCCTGCCTATGCCTGCACACCTGGGCCCCCCGCAGGTGCTGCCCAGACCCCAGGTCCTGCCCCTCCCCAGCTGGCCCCCTCATCCTCCAGGGTCGCTCCATGGTGCTGGCCCCGTGGCGAGGCCCGCAGGACCCGGCAGGGAGGTGGCCCCAGCCCCTCAGCTCTGCAGTGAAGGCACGAGTCTGCATGGTTTTAGGATTTCCAAGCCCATCTCCTGGTGCTGGGCCGCACCTTACTTCTCACTGTGCTTTATACCCAATCCCTGCTACGAGGTATGCACTTAACCAGCATTTGCTCAATGTGAGGAATAACGCCCAATTTAGCCAAAAAGAGAACTGAAGATGGCACCACCCTTGTCCCACCATGCTGACCACCCTAGCCACTCAGTACCCAGCCGCCATCCACACGTGTCCTACGGGCCAAGGGCTCATTTCCCCCTTCCTGACCATTCAGGAAGGGCTGGTTCCACTTGAGACACACCTCCCCCTGAACCGGACATACCAGTCCTGCCAGGCTGCCTCATCACTCCTCTTCACAAAGTCTTCCCAACCTCCAGCCCATGGAACGAGGCTCTTCACGAACAGACCAGCTGGCGCCCTGGCCACCTGCTCTGGCTCTCGCAGGCCATCCTGTGGCAGCGCGTCCAGGCTGCCGTTCCAGCTGGAGCAGCAGGCAGAGGGCACGGTCCTCACCTCTCCTGAGCCCTTGGTTTGTGAGTCCCGGCAGATCCTACCCGTCGTATCCCCCAGAGGACTGGGAGGGGTCCGACCCAGGAGCAACCCCCCACCCCCGCACGAGGGGCAGCACTTGGCATGAACCTCAGGCCCGAGCACACAGGGGGCTCAACAGGGGACGCTCGTAAAATTGGGCCTTGAGAGGAGAGTCTAGGAAGGAGAGCGCTGTGCGAGTCTTCACTTGCATGGAGTGGCTGATCGGTAAGTGTGCGAAGTCAAGAGACCACCCACAGCTGAAGGGCAGGGCTCCAGGGAGCCAGGCAGTTAGCACAGCACGCTCACTCAGAGACGAGAAGGCCTCTTTCCTCTCTAGAACCAATGAGCCCCTGATGGTTTCTGCCCCTCTGGCCCATCCAAGCTGGAATTCCAGCTCTAGATCTCCACTTGACACAGAAGGCCAGCAGCCAGGGGCCGGTGTGGGGGGGGGCACCTTCTTTGCACTCGACTGCCCCCACACACGGAAGTCAGACACAGCTGGATTTAAGAAAGAGAGATTACTAGACAGTTTTCGATACCTACCATAATCATTTCTATTTGAGTCATTTCTATTTAAGTCTGGGGTTGGCTTCAAACAAATTTACCTCAACACATGAAACCTGCAAGCCTTCGGTGCAGGTCGTGCCACCGCCACGCAAGGCCTCAGTGGAGAGATGGCAACAGCTGTCAAGCTGAGAGCTGCCCCAGGCCCGCCAGCGAGCAGCTTCCAAGGCCCTGAACCTCAGCAGCAGTGGCGAGAGCGCGGCGGGCGGCAATGCCAGTAAGTGACCGAGCTCATCCACACCAGCCACTCCGAACAGGACTTCCTGCCCAGTGTCCAACCTGCGTCACCAGGGGACCCGTGAGCTCCAAAAGGGCATCAACTCACTCAACTGGAGCAGTTGAAGGGAAACACAACTGATGCTGGAAATAAGATGGATACAGCCAGAAGGTGTGCCACGGGCTGTCCCCCTCTGAAGACCAGGATGTCTGAAAGAGGCACTCTGTGGGCACTGGCCACGGATGACGAGCACGCAGCACATCTGAGGTCACATGTGTATGTGTGAATCCATGGGGGACACTGTTGCCAAACACAGAACCCGCTCCAGCCACGCCTAGACATCCCAGTGCAGCCTGCCTATCACTGGTCTAGACTCCAAGAGGTGGCCACCTGCTTATCTTCCTTTCATGATCCCTCCATCCAAAAAGACGCTATGAAGACCCTCCCCCTGAGGAAAATAAGAGAAAAGTGACTCTCTGTGCTCCCACCTCTTCTCTTCACTGACTCCCCTTTGTCAATCCTAGCGGCATGACATGTTCCCTGCAAACTCTTACCTGTGCCTTTACACACACACATGTATGTGTACGTGTGCTAGGTCACTTCAGTTGTGTCCAACTCTTTGCAACCCTAGGGACTGTGGCCCGCCAGGTACCTCTGTCCATGGGATTCTCCAGGCAAGAATACTGAGGAGGGTTTCCATGCCTTTCTCTAGGGGATCTTCCCGACCCAGGGATCAAACCCAAGTCTCCTGCATTGGCAGGCGGCTTCTTAACCACTAGCACCACCTGGGAAGCCCCATATTTGTACATACAGGAGTACATTATTAATGTGTAATATACATAAATGGGATCATAGTGTGGGTATTATTCCACAACTTGCTTCTTTTGCTTAGCAGGTAACTCTTTCCTCTGCATATGTATAAGCCCTCCTCTTCTTTTTGAATGGCTGCAGGGCATTTCTTTTCTACAGAGGCATCACCACTGGCCAGGGCCTTTCTGCTGGGTGTGAGGGCCGGCTCCAGCTTCCTGATCACAAGCAGACCCGCAGGGAGCCTCCTGCCAGCACCCGTGTGCCTGGGACGAGGCATGTGGCGTCCAACAGGCTCACAAGCAGACCCGCAGGGAGCCTCCTGCCCGTACCCGCGTGCCCGGGACGAGGCGTGTGGTGTCCAACAGGCTCACAAGCAGACCCGCAGGGAGCCTCCTGCCTGCACCCGTGTGCCTGGGACAAGGCGTGTGGCATCCAACAGGCTCTGGCTCGTGGCAGTAGTTCCTGTGACATGAAGGTTGTGGACAGGAGGGGGCTCGGGGTCCTAAGAGCCAAGCTGGCAAGGTCACCAGGTTGGGAGGAGGGCAGAGCTGGCTCTGCCTAGGAAGCCTCTGAGGAAGACAGGGGGGCACAGGTCTCCCTGTGAATCGGAATGCAGGCCTGGAGCCCAGGGAATCCTCTCAGCTTCCCACGGGCTGCCTCCAAGCCCCCGGGGCCTGAGACGAGGTCTCAGCGAACTCTGCCCCCACCTCACCTGCCTTGCTGTGGGAAGTCTTCTTTTAATTAATCACCCACTGTCCGTATCTGAGATGGCACTGTCCTTGTAGGACCAGGCTTCTGACGCAGACCCAAGGCAGCCGGAGGACCACTGAGACCCGTGAGAGTTACAGGAGCGTCACCCGGGGGCGGGAGCGTAGCAACAGGCTCTTCTGGACTGCAGGCCACACCAGCTGCGCGTGCCGAGCATCTGCACACCGGGCTTCCTGACAGTGGGGGTGCCCGGGGAGGCAGCCCTGCGCTACCTGACCTCTGACCTCACAGAGTGCTGCGGTCAGTGAGACTCCACTCTTCTTCCACACCCTGAAGTCAGTCACAGAACCCCAGAGGCATGGCTTCTCACCTGGCGGTGAAGCTGAAAAGCACTCGGCACGGAGTCTGTCAGAAGCACACTCAGAGCCAGAGCTGGGCTGAGTGCTGGGGAGGCCAAGAAACCCACTGCCCGCAGTGGCCTAGGACCAGCACAGGAGGACAGAGGTTAGACCGCCATTTGATGACCACAGACATTACAGGGAAAGGACAGCAGGCCTGAGGCTGGTGGGCACTGGAGTGTCCTTCTCAGACCAAGAGCTGGGCCCAGCTCTGAGGGACGGGAGGACTCAGCGGGGGCGGGGGCAAGAGGAGGGAGAGAGAGAGACGTGGACACAGAAGCAAGTCTCTTAAACTTCAAGTGCCCCTGCACACCTTGGATGGGCTTGTATACATCTGGGAAGGCAGCAAAGCTTCTGAGGGCAAGAAATGGAGGGGGCCACCAGACAGACAGGTGGCAGGGGGCCAGCCCCTCCAGGAGCCCCTTAGGCAGTCAGGACCACTGTCCACACAGACCCGGCGTCTCTGGGAGACACACACCTGTATGTACAGACACATAGACAGAGGAAGGATCAGAGCCAGCAGAAGTAGTCAGCTGCAAACAGAACCAACAATGTTAAATTCTGAGCCTGGACACCTCAAAAAAATGGTTTTCGTGTTAAAGAAGATATAAAACAGAATCCCCAGGAATAAATGCTGGCCTGTGAAAACATCCTAATCTTGAAAACAAAACCAAATGCATAAACGGTTCAAAATACAAGTCACAACTCAAAATGGGAAGAATATCCAAGCTGAACTCAAGCTCAAAGTACCTATCTGGCACGCACACAATGCCCTGTTGTGAATATACGTATGCAAACCATTTTTTTCTATTTAATCTGAAAATAGAAATCACTTTAAAGTTAAATTCTTTGTGTCATTAGCCCAGTGAAGGAATGAGAATACTTTAGAAGTATTTTTGTTAATAGTGAAAAATATTTGCTTCCTGCAGGTGCTCTGGTTAAATACCAACACGAAAAATGAAACAGACTCTGAAATTCTTACATTAGAAAGACAGGCCTCTGGTTTTTTTCTCAGGGGAAGGGAGAAACCTTTCATTGCTCAATATTACTTCCTCAGCACCTACAAACAACATGGGGTTTCTGATTTGAAAGAGCGCTGTCTTTGTGACAGCAGTTTTCACCACCCCCTCAAATCTGGAGCAACCAGTAGGTGCTGAAGACACATCTCACAAAAAAGGGAAATGCTTTCAGCTGAAGCAGCTCCCCTGCCCGGCCCTCAACGTGGAGTCAGAGGAAGGGATGTTCCTCCTTCAATGTTATAGTTACGGTTTGGGCTTAATTCCTATTTGAAATTAAGCTACAAGGCAATGGCCCCTCCCCAGCTCTGTCACTTGCTAGAGGTGACGTGCTAGGCCCCGGGTCCAGTTACACCACAGCAGCCAGGACGCTGCCATCGTGCGGGCTGGGCTCCCGGGCCCTGGTGATGAGCAGGTGGTCCCGTGGAGGCAGGGCCCCGCCAGGAGGCATGACTTGGCACTCCCCCAGCCAGAGTCTCCAGATCCCTAGAACTTCCACTAGGATGTGACAGGACCAAAACCTCTCAATTTTAGACAGTAACTGCCTCCTTACGTCTAGCCCGCCCCAGCCTGGGTCTGCCCAGAGAAAGCTGGGGTGCATTCCATAAACACTCTGGGCTTTGAAGACCCCAGACAGGGAAGGAGGTAGTGGCTCTGTCGTCTCCTGTGCCCTGTCCCGCTTGCCCTCGCCAGGCTGGCTCTCAGCGCAGCACATGCCCTTCCCTTTGACCCCATCCCAGTCCTGCTCTCCTCCAAGGGTCAGGACAAGCACAACGCGGAGATAACTTCCCAGACTCGTCTCAGCCTAGTGAGACTATGGCTTCTGGAACTGAGTTTGAAATTTAAGAGAGACGACTACATTTGCACATCAGGTAGAGGGCTCAGGGAAGGTCTAGAACTCTCAGGACCCTGGCAGACTCCCTCTGTCCATTCCCTGAAGGCGAGCAGGCTCATGCACATCACTTTAATGCCTCTGTTTTTCCCACTTGTGTAATCAGAGAATCTATTGCTTTAATGTTTAAAATAAGAACATACTTATGAATCACTCGTGAAGTTAAAAATGAATAAAATAAGAAGGACAGTGATAAACTATATTATGCTATAAAACAGAAGTCTAACTTGAAGTAAACATGAGATCACAGGAAAATACTTACTGAGTGAGATAATAACAGCACCCGAGGCCTGAAACAGGACATCTCCAAATGAAAGAGGCAGTCTTGCGGGAAAAGGCACAGCGTCCCTTGCTTCTCACAGGGAGTAAAGAGGGTACGCAGTCACGGCTGCTGAGGGAACACAGCTTGCCCAGAGCGCTGACACTTTTACGTCAACAGTGTTCTGTTTACACCAGGTTGCAATCGCACGGGCTCCACTCGCCAGCCCTCCAGCCCTTGCTCCTGTGTGTAAAGTGGGGGGTGGGACAAGCGAGGGAGGGGGTCTTTCCTCTGAGACTTGAAGGCCAGCTCTGTGGGCAGAAGTGGCGGTGGCACAGACTCCTGGCTGGCTTCCTACGTGATGGCAGCTGTGGGCAGCGGGGTACAACGCCACGAGGCAGCCTGGAGGGTCAGGGTAGGCAGGACGTTGATGCAGTTTATTAAAATAAAGGAAACCTAAGCCTCATCTTGTGATTGAAGAGGAAGTCAGTCATGACCAGCTTACGTTTAACTTATCACCTAGGCCATCGCTTGGCCATGTGTTTAACAAACTATTGTTGATACATGGAAAACGGATCCCTCTTTTCAAAGGAGATGTCAGCCTCCGAAACGATGATGCCTTGTTGCTGTGGTTTCCAATAAAGCCATGCTGCAGCACAAATTACAGCGCCTTAACAAAACCACGCATCAACGCAGCGGAGGGAGCTGCGGGCGCGAATCCAGAGCAGGAGCCTGTTCAGCTCCCGCGGCCCTCTTATGGTGATGCCAGTTGAACTGCTCATTGCTCGCAGTTCTCATCTTTTTGGACACTGACTGAACTCCGGCAGCTCTAATGGCCAGGTCAAACTGATAACTCTGAAGTAACAATGTATTGCCTACTCTAGTATAATATGAATTTTAGTGAAAACTGCTTGAATGATGAGCCACACGAATGTGGCTCTTTCAGAATGAGCCACACCTCCCTTCCAGTACCCCACTCTGAAATAGAAACACACACACACACACATTGCACAACCATATTCACACTATTTTCTGAAAAGAGGTAGCTTGGGCTTTGTCAAGGCTAATAAACAAAGAGAGACTGTGCTCCCAGCCAACAGCTCAAACCATCCATTAGGGTAAAAGTGAAGATGTTTTTGGAATCAGTGTACAGGCAGACACATCCTATTTACTTTAAAACCTGAAACACAACAACAGCTTCTTCACTGACCGTGTGCAGAGAGAAGCACCAGAAAACCTCTAGGGACAATCTATCCTCGAGGCCTTGTCTTCCAAAATGCAAATGACAGTAGAGCGCAAACGGAAAAAGAAAGCAGGAAACTGAGCAGCACGAATTCTTTGGGATTCTAAAACAGGAGGTAATTTTGAAAGGAATGAAAATGGGTTTTAAATGTCCTTAAAATCTAAAGGGAAACACTGCATCAGCCTGTTCTTCGGTGTTCAGCCAAGCAAGTCAAGGTAGTGACGTAATAGGAGGGTGGTGAGAACAAGAAGCAGCCCCCTGCCGGCCCGGCCCAGCCCGAGGCCCAGGCCCAGGCGTGGCCAAGCACAGGCTCAGCGCAGCCAGGACACGGAGCTGTCACTGCAGAGCACACGCTGCCTGGCCAGCTCCCCCGCCCAGGAGCACAGCACGGACAGGTGCGTGGACCAGCGCCCTCACCTCCAGCATCGGCCTGGCGCTGTCATGCACAGACAGGATGTGTGTGACCTTGTTCTTGCTCAGTTGCTCTGCATCTCTGGCATCTGCCACAGAAGAAAGGGGAGACATTTTAGTATCTTCTGCAAGTGAATTACTCCTTAAGGAAAAAACACAAAATTACTTGCATGTTTCTTTCTTAAAAATTCGTAATTGAATTGTGGTGCTTGAGGTGCTTGAGAGACCCTTGGACTGCAAGAAGATCAACTCAATCAATCCTAAAGGAAATCAACCCTGAATATTCATTGGAAGGACTGATGCTGAAGCTGAAGTTCCAATACTTTGGTCACCTAACACGAAGAGCCAACTCACTGGAAAAGACTCTGATACTGGGAAAGATTGAGGGCAGGAGGGGAAGAGGACAACAGAGATGGCTGGATGGCATCACTGTCTCAATGGACATAAGTTTGAGCAAACTCCAGGAGATAGTGAAGGACAGGGAAGCCTGGCATGCTGCAGTCCATGGGGTTGCAAAAGCTGGATACAACTTAGCAACTGAACAACAAAGGGGATCTAGAGTTACTGCTTTTAGGTATTCTGCAGATAACTCAGTTTATTTCTGACTGACAAGTCTTTTGATACAAAGTGGTCATATAAAACTTGAAAAGTATGTAGACTGATAAATATTATAACGATGATTATTGCTGTTTAAAGGAAATGAGCCACTAAGTCATGTTGTAGCTGTTGCTTATTAAGTTGCACACCCTCACGGTAGCTATTCACAGGAAACATGGAAAAAGAAAGATTTTTCAAATATTTTTAATTACCTCTTAATGATTAGTAATCTAAGGTAAAATTAAATACAAAACAATCTTCTGTCTAAGATACAGGAACCTGCCAGAGACTAACCGACTGTAATGTCCAGCAGCAGGGAACGGGCCCAGATGCAGGCGTGACGTGGTTTACAACAACTGTGTCCACTTATGCTAAACTAAAAATGGATACTTTCTGGAAAGTCCAAACAAAGTAATTCATAAGTCATCTGGCTATTAAATTATCTGCATATGAAACTAAGGAGATACCAAATTATATTCCCTTCCTATGAACCTACCCAAAGAAAGCCACGTGAATCCCCTCAAGCTGGAACTCCTGCTAATCTACAGAGCAGGGTGCGGCGGGAGACAAGCAGGCCCGCGCCCCGGACACGTTTTCTAAAGTGACACAGGGTAAGACGACTGAGAACCGAATGTCTGATCATTCTGTTTCTGGAGAATATTAGCGCCGTGAGAAAGCCCTTGGGACGCAGCATGAAACAGGGGAGAGGCGGAGCAGGCACCACACTGCAAGCACGACAAGGAAGACACAGAGACAGCAAGCACGGGGGCAGCCGTGCAGGGAAGAGACAGCGGCCACCCGAAGAGACAGAGATGCGTGCCGTTTCTTCTTTATCGTTTGCGTGTGTGTGTTCAAAACGGATGGCTGTAAAAGCTCAACGTGCCTAAGAACCTCCCGGATTTTTTAAAAAAGGCAGATTCCCGGGCTCCAACTTAGTTCAAGGTCTATGGCAGGGCCACATTCCGAATAAGCCTTAGTGAGTAATAGCAGAAACGAAGAAGCATCGTTCTAAAACATTCTTCAATCAGCATATCCCACTTCTGAAGTCAGGAAAATAATCTTTAAAAGTAATATAAAAATGGTGGCTTTATTTTGACTCTCTTAATTGCTCCAACCACCTCAAACAGCCTCTCAATCCATTACATGGGGGCTCATCCAGCCACCCAGCCCCCAACTACACCACGTTGTGATCTAGGTGAGCTTTGGACTTGGCAGGAACTGGACTTATTTAGGGTCCAGAGACAGGCATCCCCCACATGTTAACTCAACTGTGATTTTCCAATCCCCACCAGGCTGTATATTTTGGACAAGTAGTGAAACGGTCAAGCTGGAGCATTAGGCTCCCAGACAAGGTGAGGCAGCCAGCAGGAGAGGCGTCCAGAGCTGCTGGGGTGGGAGGGGCATGGGGAGGGTCTGCACAGTTGGAGGAGACACTGTGGGCCAGGATCTTCCAGATTCTGACTCCACCCAGGAACGAAGTTGGGAAATCAATAATTGTTTTGTTATTGTTCAGTTGCTAAGTCGTGTCCGACTCTTTGTGACCCCATGAACTCCAGCACACCAGGCTTGTCTGTCCATCACCATCTCCCTGAGTTTGCTCAAACTCATATCCATAGTAATTGTTTATATATACGTTCTTTTTTCCTTTTTTTTTAAAAACAGTGTTAGTGAGATAGAACAGCAGTGGATAAACAGACACAGAGAACAGGCCCAAGGACACGGGGGGTGGGGAGGGAGAGATGTGCCGAGAGAGTGAGGTGGAAACTCACCGCGCCTCATGGGAAACAGACAGCCAACGGGAGCCTGCTGTGGCCCGGGAAACCCGAGCAGGGGCCCTGTGACCGCCCAGAGGGGCGGGACGGAGAGGGAGATGCAAGGGAGGTTCAGGAGGGAGGGGACGCCGACGACTGATTCTTGCTGATGTATGACCAAAACCCACAAAATTCTGTAAAGCAAGTATCCTTCAATTTAAAAAATAAAGTGGGGAAAAAAAGTGTGAATGAGATAATTCACCCTTTTAAAGTGTACAATTCAATGGTTTTCAGTATATTCAGAATTGTCTAACCATCACCACAACCTAAATTTAGACTATTTTCATCGCCCTGTGAATATACACTTGTAACACAGATTAAGGTAAACAACAACAAAAAAGGTGGTTTGAAGCCAAAGTCACTTTGTTTTGACCCTAACCACACTTGGTGCCACAGGTCAGGAACCCTGCCCGCTGGGCGCCTAAGAGCACAGAAGAGGCTCCAGGAGGCGCTTCTGCCCCTTCCGCTGCCTGCACCCCAGCCCAGCCCCAGCCTTTCCGCTCTGCGGTGGCGCCGTCCGCACACACACACCTTGGGGTAGCTCCTCCCACGAGCGTGTGTCTGTCCACACGTGTAAGTGCACTGCCGATGACGGCACGCACCCGGCTGTCTACAGACACAGGCACTACGGTAAGGAGCGCACGTGCAGCTGGACGGGCCTTGGGGGCTTCAGCTCGCCCAGCACACGCGCACAAGCTCTCCCTGAGCAGGGAGTCTTAGGGGAACTCAGTCCTCTGCTGCTCAGACCAAGGCCTGCCGTCTGCAAGTGTGCTAGGTAGGGCACCTGGCAGAAGTCTTAAATCTGGTTGGGTTTTATTACAGGTTTTGATTCGTAAAAATATTCACCCAGCAATTCCACATCCAAGAATTTATCCTAAATTCCATATTGTTTCCAAACTCAAAGACATTCCCCTCTCCCCACGAAACCATTAATAACAACTCATTAAATAACCATAAAGATGTTCAGGCATTCCAGCCCAACTCGCCTACCTGCCGCAAAGCACTCGCTGCTTTCTCAGAACAAAAGAGCTTACTAATCTAGGGGCTCCGGGGCTATTTTTAACAGCTTCTAGCAGCAGCGAGCTGCTGTCAGTCCAGTGTGCTCGGGGAAGAGGACGTGAACATCAGGGCAGAGATGTCAGAGATTGTTTTAAGAGTCAGTGTGAACCTGAACTTGCAGGTTTACAAAACCAGAAAACAGCCAGGAGTGTGCTCCAGCGCGTGTGTCCAGACAGGAGGGTGCTCCAGCGCGTGTGTCCAGAAAGGGAGGCGTGGTGAGGAGGGACTCCCCACCAGCATGGCAGGCTTGTTGCTGCCTGTGTCCGGCCCATCCGTGACAGCAGGCCCACCCTGCCCCCCACAGGCGGTGGGGCCAGCCCCTCCCCCCTCCCCTCCTCTCCTCGCTCACTTTGCTCTGTGCCTTTTTACTCACCTTTGCAACTACAGAGCATTTTGAGACAAATAAGCTAAAAATGAAAAGTCAGTAAATATCAGTAAATATCAAAGAAGTTGCAGAGAAATGTGTGATAAGAATAATTGGTTAGAGATGAAACTGCCAGTTATTTTCCCCAGGTGACTAAAAAAATAGGTCTCTGAAAATTCATTACTAACTAGAAAATAAAAGTGATAAGGATGATGCACAAGTTATATGACTGCTAAATGTGCCTTTCAGCCATCCTCTTCTGATAATAAAACTCCAACATGTGTGTACAGTTAAATGAAGGTCAGAGGTCAAGGTGGACCCTGCAGGGCTCTCTGCACCACTCTCTGAGCCACGGGCCGAGATGTTGGGGTACAAGGATAAGGCTACCGGGGGTGGTCCTGTCCAGACCAGACTGCACACACTGAGTCCACACCTCGACTCCATCACGCATGAGAGCCTAAAGCTGAGCTTTAAAAAAGCAAGCTCACCACTGGCAAAAGACACCCGTGTCTATACGCAGGTGAAGGACAGACACGGTGCGGCTCATCCACACACTGGTTTTCAGTCTTAACGAGGAAGGAAATGATGGCGCAAGCGACAGCACTGGAAGGGCGGCGTCAAGCTCCGAGAAGCAAGCCGGTCCCAGGAGGACCACGCGAGCCGGCTCACACGAGGCCCCGGAGCAGTCAGACTCGGAGACAAGCAGCACGGGGGCGGTTTCCAAGGGCTGGGGTGCAGGACGGGAAGCAGTGTCTAGTGAGGGCAGAGACTTGGCTGGAAACGAAAGCGGGCTGGGGGTGGGTGACGGCTGCACAACAGTGAGAAGGTACTTTCTGCCGCTGAACTGCCGCCTAAAAAAGGTGAGAACGGCGTATTTAATAGTTTCTTGCATATTCCACCACAATAATGGAAAGAGAACTCACCTTTGAAGTTGCCAATATACAGGCCAGGCAGGATCTATGGGGAGACACAGACAGACAGGAGTGTTACAGGTTTCAGGCTGACGGCATTCGACACAGAGGCTGGGCCCTCCCGAGGCCGCTGCCCGCCACACCTACCTCCCAGCAGCTTCTCAGACAGACCCAGAGGTCTCCTCGTCTCCGGGCCTCACAGTGTTCACCACATTCTGAGGCCAGCCCCAGACCAGAGTCTCCACGGCCCCTCCTCCCGTCCTGCCTCCTGTCCCCTGGCCCCTCTGCTCCGGCTCCAGCACCCGGCCGCCACCGTCTGAGGACTCGCATCTGCTGTCCTTCCCCTCCTGCTCCCCATCCTTTGGGCCTCAGCTCCAACGCACAACCTGCGGAGGCCTGACCTGAGCCCCACCCCCATGTCTGGGGGGCTCCTGCTTCCGTGCCCCAATCCTCTGTGCTTCCTTCACATGTTGCTGTCGTGGGCATCACCAGGTGGAGGGCAGTCCCCTCTGCTGGGCTGCAGACCCAGCGCCCAGCCCAGGGCTTAGCCCATGATGCCCGTTCAGTAGAGAGTTGCTAAATGAGTGAGTAAACTGTCTAAACGTGCAAGTTAAGAACACACATTTACTCCAAAACGTCTACTTCTTCTAAGGTTCTCAAGCCAGAAACAGATTTCTGGAAACCCCTAGGCTTGACACAGAGATTCAGCAGATCTGAGGTGAGAATGGGTGACTGCAGGTCACGGGTACCCTCCACTTTGCAGAATATGAAGCCAACCTCCGCCCTGCAATACTCTGTATGGAAACTCTGAAATTCAAATACAGACACTTCCCGGGAAGCTACACCGCCGATGTGATTTCCAGTGCACACAGCATACTGGCCGCGGTGGCACTCCACCGCAAGCCCCGTGCCCTGGCGACACCCCCACCAGCCACCACCAAGCACTCCTCTCGGCTTCACACTCCCTCTTCTCTCCACTCCCAGTAAGAAAGCTGAGAGCAGGGGCAGTAATGTTCATCAGCTGTGTGGATTCTTTCGAGCACCTTCCTGACACCCAGCTGCTGCCCAAAAGTGACTGCAGGGACCCACTAGGACACAGGCTCAGCATCTGTGCTGGGAAACCGTGGGACTAATTGGCCAAGATGGGACACTCATGAGAGTGAAAAGAGATTCTTAATAATCAGTCCAGGACAAGAGGCAAGACCCAGAAGGGACGTGGGCACTGGGCCCTGTGGTCAGTCTGGCTGACTCAACACGCTGGGAGCCAAAACTGGCTTGGAAAGCACCCCAGGGGAATGAGGGCGTCTGCTGCCGCCTGAAGTCACAGACTGAGGCAGGCAGGATTCTCCCTGGAACCAGGACATACAAAACCGTGTTTCAGAGGAAACCCATCTAACCAAGTTCCGTCAGTGACCTTCCGTCCCCTCGCCTGCCCCTGTTGTACTGGAGTAGAACCCCATCTTTCACTTGCAATGTCTAGAATAAAATCTTCACTGTCATTTTTAATGTGATGAAATTACTTTTCTTTCATAACATTGACCATGAACAGCTGACAGTTACACAGACGGCACCATAGTCGCAGAGCAGGTCTCTCCCCAGAGTAGCAGAACGGGCTCCAGCGGACGGATGGTTTACTGAGCTCCAGCCACACACGGACACCCTCTGGGCGCTGGGGACGCAGTGTGGCCGAGACAGGCTCGGCCTGCCAACGTCCCACTCTCCTTGTTGAGCCCCTCGCCCAGGGAGGAGGGGTCACCGTGGCCCCTCTAGGGTCCCCAAGGACCTTTGTGGGGCCCTGATGTCCCAGAGGAGTAGGCCGGGAGAGAGGAGGATGGGCAGCGGAACGGTGGAGATGGCCAGCCCTGCGAGAGGTGGGTCTCTCCTGGGAGCGGGCGTGGAGGAGGTGACATGGAGGGTGCAGAGACGGGCAGCCCTGCAGGTGTCCAGGGCTCTAGGTCAAATGCCACCGAGATGCTGGGTGTGGGGGGCAGTTAGAAGGAAGTCTTTGTACTTACTGTCTCTCAGAAACATCAAAATGCGTATGAAGGCATGCCTTCCTTGGTGCCCACCCTGATGGGGTGCTGGGGTCTGGAGGTCAGGAAGGACACGTTTCCATATAGTGCACACACACTACTCCATTTAGTTTCTTCAGAAATTCAAGTGGGCTAATTGGGGGAAAGATTTTATGACCCATTTTTCCTTCTCTTCTTTGTACTTCTACTATCTTATCTACTAAACAAAAGCAAATACGTTTCATATTCTCTTTAAATAGAAGAAACAGGGGTGTGTGAATATCTCGCCTCTGGGCTCTGCTACCCTCGAACCACAACTCTACGGGTCCTGAACAAACCCCCCGGAGCTCTCCCCTCAATGCTCAGAACCCCTGCACCCCACTACCCCCAGCCCCATCGCAGCCCTTGGCCCTGGCTATGGGGCCAAGGACCCCACTCTGGAACCTCATAGGCTGCAGAAGTAGCCACTGAACTTATCTATTTCATCAAATTAGCCTTTGAGAGTCACATTCTCGTCGGGTCCTCTTCTAGATCAAAATGTTCGATGGCAAACCCTTTCCAAAGAAAACGGAGCCAAACGGAAACTTTCACCGTGGCCTCCTGCCCCTGAAGGACCCCACTTCTCTTCAGTCCCCACCAAGCCCGACAGCCCAGGCTCCCCGACCAGCTCCACCCTGGAATATCGCCTGCTCTGCTCCCAGTATTCTCACTAGAGAAGGCAGAGACGCTCACTGCTTGGGGCCCTTCATCCCATGGGTCTGCTTGAGGGTTACAAACCCTGCAACTGACAGCTGTGTACTGGTTTCCAAGACTTGGAAGACCCCACTTTGGGGCCTGGTAGGCAGCACCAGCCTCCAGCCCACTGGCTCCCTGCTACAGCAGCAGCAGGCCTCCGTGGCTGCTCCGGTCTGGAGCAGAGACAGTGCAGCACCCACCAGCACCCTGCCTGGTAGCGGGGGCGCAGGGCTGGCAGAGCCCACAGTCCACTGGCAGTGGCAGCAGCGGCAGCACCTTGGGGCAGCTGCAGAGACGCTCTCCCCAGACCAGTCCTAGGATCTGCTCCTGGCAGAGTTGCCTGAATCTGGTTCTCCAGCCCTCCCGGCCTTCTGCCCTGTTTCACCTCAAGCAGACTCATTTGGATTCTGATGCTTACAAGTAGGCATCCGGATGTAGGCCTTTCAATCCAGGAAAACGCACAAATGTAAATAAACTGCACAAATCTTCAAGCAAGTCACAGGGCAGCAAAGCCCCGCCCACCTGGGAGAGCAGCCCCACTGGCACCGCAGGGACCAGCGGGAGAGTCCGCCCTCCTCTGGGCGTCCCTCCCACCTTGGTCAGCACTGGCTTCCACGCCTCCCTGGAATCCCAACCAGTCTGCTCCTCTGGAAACCGTGGTGCAGGCCTTTGTCCAGCTCCCATCTGATCTACTGACACAGCTTCTTAGAGATCCCCCTACCTCTGGCTTTGTCCCCCAAAGGGTTCCTGAACCTGCCTTCAAGGTGCCAAGTTGACCGTGTGACTCCAGATTAAACTCTTCCCAGGGCTCCAAATAGCTCTGGGAAATTAGATACCTCAACAAGAGCTGTCCTTCAGGGATGGAGGTTTCGGTGCCTTTAGCCTCCGCCTCACACCCTGAGGTGATGAGGCAGAGACACAAGTCAGGCTCCCCAGCTCCAGCATCTAGGTCTCATGGGCAACATATCCATCGTCAAACACTGTCAACTGTATATTTTCAAAACCCTTACATGTTGTGATAAATGACTATAACCCCTGTACGCTGTTTGCATCATGTCTGTGAATACGTTTTCTCTAACCCTGAGTGGTTGCTGCATGATCAGCAGGTCACTACTTAGGTGAATGTCTCTTCAATGAATGGATAAGCAACATGAGCCAGGTGGGAGGGGCCAGGCAAAGAAGAGAGAGACAGAAAACCACCGAGGGCGAGGCCTGAGAGATCCCGCTTTGCCCCTTTCTGCTCCGGGAAGGTCGAGGCCAACAACACTGTGCCAACTGCGCTGGCTGCGGGGTGTGCGGCGGTTGAAGGAGATCAGCGCCCAGGGCCAAGCACCGGCCAGGACAGAGGTCTGCCCTCACCAACATCAGGGAGGCAACTCACCTGAAACCATGCAAGCCGCACATGTATATGCATTTAAATATTTTAATTGTAAAGAGAGGACAGAGTTGAGTGAGTAAACTTTCAACTCCATTTTTCAGACAGGGAGAGTAAATTACAGTTTCAAGCGCTGGAAATAGAAAGCAAATTGCATGCTAAGTTGCTCAGTTGTGTCTGGCTCTTTGCGACCCCATGGACTTAGCCTGCCAGTCTCCTCTGTCCATGGGTTCTCCAGGCAAGAATATTGGAGTCGGTTGCCATGCCCTCCTCCAGGGGATCTTCCCAACCCATGGATTAAACCCAGGTCTCCTGCATTGCAGGCAGATTCTTTACCATCTGAGCCAACTGCTCAATCCCAACTTCTGTAGTTTCTTCCATATAGAGCTATAAAATAAGATCCAGGAAAGCTGGAGAACTGGCCACTGACAGGGAGAGAAGCTACATTTTTGTTTTCAAGGAGAATAAAAAGCCCATACATTTTAAATGTCTACATCAGTCAGCCTCAACTCAAACTTAAAACTCTAAACATTTGACTGGTAGATCTCCCCAATATAATTGCTGCTGGTAATCCCTAAGGACAAAGAAAGAGAAAATGAAATGAAACAATGTTCCAGCAGGCTCAGGCTCCTCCTGGCTCCTGGAGGGCGAAGTGGCTGATCAGTGACATCACCGAGTTGGGACTCAAGCCAGAACTGAGCAACACAGTGGGAGTGAAGCCATCACCCCACGGCGAGAAGTGAGGACAGATCGAAGGCCTGTGCGTACCATGTGAGGATGCCCTAGGCTCTGAGGGGGCAAGTCCTTTCCCTCCGATGAGGGTGTTGGTGCCCTGTCGTCTACCTGATGGCTGCTTGTCACTCAGATCTCATTTGAGATGACTGCTCCAGGAAATGGCAACCCACGCCAGTATTCTTGCCTGGGAAATCCCATGGACAGAGGAACCTGGTGGGCTACAGTCCTGGGGTCACAAAGAGCAGGACACAACTTAGCGACTAAACAACAATAGTAATCTGTACTTTGCCGTTTGCAGAAACTGTCTTCTCGTACATTCTCATCTGTTTCTCCAAGAATCAGGGTAGTAATTGGGGGAGGCCACATTGTACTCATTTTAAAACAAATAAGGAGACTAGCTAAGCAAACCACCATCCCTACTAATCAAGGGCAATAAAGAAACTGCTGCTTAGGAACACTGAGTGACTCGTTCAAGAACACACCCATGCAACAGCAGGGTGGTGCACACCCCAAATCAGGCTTTCGGACAGCTATGCCCCTTTCTTTCACAACAGTGCACGTCTCATAGCAAGGCAATGCACTTGGGGAAGGATCGACCTCCCACTGCCAAGAACAAGTCTCCCATGAAAGGCTAGGGTGGCATCACTTCTACCGGGTAGGCTGCTTTCCGGGAAGACAGGGCAGTGAGGAGGAAAGAGGTCCCTGAACAGGACTGATGAACTGAGCCAAACCTGGTGCTCACAAGCTTCCCCAGGACGGCAATGCTCCAGCCCACTGCTAGGCCATTGGTTCTGGCTGACAAGATAAAAATGCGCACATTTCTCTAGCATGATGCTTAGCCAGAGAGATCTGACTGTTGCTTTTAATCAGTTATCATTGTACTTAAGACTAATAAGATGAGAATGAGGACTTTTCTTTACAGGTCCTTCCCCAAAAGATGTGGTCAGACCCTGGAGAGAGCTTGGACTCAACTAGGAATTTTCAGACTCCACAGAAACACATTTGCTTGCAGCAACCTGTTGAGTTTAACCTGATCCTACTTGAGGCACTTGCCAGACTGGCCTTTAGCAGCACAGCTAGGCAGTCCGTATGAAGAAAAGAGCCAGGCCACCTGGCCTTGAGTCCAGGCTCTGCCACTCACCCAGTGGGTGACTCTGGCCTGGGTACCTGTAAATGCCTAGGGATGGAATGGCGGTCTGGGGGTTCGATGAGTTACCCTACGTGGTGAAGTTCAAAACAGGCCTTGGCACACACCTTGGCCAGTCTTGGTTGCCTAACCTTCCCCTCTCCTCTTTATCCATATCAAACATGAAGGAAGACAGGAGATGGCTTTTTCCTATTTTACAACTAATTTGGGACTCTGGGGAGCTCTTTTCAGGTTATTTTCCAGCGTCTTTAGAAATCACTTGGATTAAACTGGCATTCTAGTTTAAAGACTTCTACTATCATCAAAATCAGTGGCAGCTGGGTTCAAAACCAGTTCCACCACTTCCTAGCTTTAGGACCTTAGTCATGCCACTTAATCTGAGTGACCATTTCCCAATCTGCACAAACAGTCAGATAAGGCATACTGACCTCCTAGGGCTAGTGATAAACTGCAGGCACATGAGACTCAAAAAAAAGTCAACAACTGCTGCACTCTTTTCTCTGTCTCATCATCATCTTTAACTGCCCAGAATGCAAACGCCTCTTCCCCTGCCCTTCTCGAGCTGTGTAGAACGCTATGTACACCTAGCTGGCATGGGCACAATGTTCTGCCACATAGGAGACTGGCACGCATTGATGAGAAGACCCTCCACAGGGACATGGGTCAGAAATAAAATCTGCTGTATTCAAAACAGTGCGAACAGAATCTGCATTGTTTGGTTCATAAGTTCTCCTTGGCCAAGGATGACCAATTTTTGTGAGATGGGAAATAAATCTTGTGCCAGGTACCTCAGGACCACACATACTTTGCAAATGAAGTTTTCAGTTCCAAGGGCTTGTGTTTTCAGGCTCTGAATGTTCTTAGAAAGGCATCTCTACGGCTAGCACCTTACACTGCTTCCACTGGGTTTGCAGACCAACCACTCCTTTTTTTACAGAGGAAATGAAGCCTAGTTCCAAGTCACACAATAATACATGAACAAGTTCTAGTTAAGGTTTTTAATTTCTGGCTTCCAGCAATCTACTTTGCCACTAAACAATCTTGCAACTTTGAGCAGTTCTTCAGATTTCAGCTTAAACATCTTTACTCCACATGATCCTTGGCCTGCACTGAACGCTGCTTCCAGGATGTGCTCATCATATCTATTTCTGACTCTCTATCCTCCGGGGCCTCCACTCCTCCTGACCGTGTGTTTGTTCTCTCTCAAATCACACACACGTGCACGTGCACACACACACACACGCTGTCATGCAATACAGCAGCCATTACCCACAGTGACTCTGAGCACTGAGAATGTGGCTGATCCCAAATGAGATGTCACTTAAGCATCAAATATACACCAGGCTTGAAGACTTAGTACAAAAAATATATATGCAAAACAGTGATTTTATCTATTAGTTAAATGTTGAAATGACAATATTCACAATATATTTCAGTTAAATAATTATTTTTACTTTTTTAATGTAGCTACTGGAAAATTCTAAATTACACATATAGCTCAGATTATATTTCTGTTGGGCAACTGCTGGTCTGTACTGAAGGTTTCATGAAAGACCTGTCTGTGTCATTCACCACTGCACCCTCCCTTGGCCCCCACAACTAGCACCTGGCTAACAGTAAGCACACAATAAATACTCCCTGATTTAAAGGCGTTTCTAAATCTTCACCCATGTTTCCCCTTCTCTACCTTGGAGATACTGGTTCTAATTACAAGATGATTATGTTAATAACAATAAGAAACATACTGCTTTCTTTTAAAGGTAACAATCATGTATGAAAAACACAGCTTTGGCTAAAAATCTGAAAATAATTTTGAACACTTAGGCAATGATCTGTATCCCTAAGTATGTTCTTGCAGTTTTAATAGAAAAATACTACAAATTAAATGCTGAGAAAGGTGGGGAGTGAACACCTCAAGTGGAGAAAGCTAGGAAAAACACCAAAATAAACCTGAGGCATAATCACAACTAATGGGAAGGCAAACAGACCCCATTGCCTCGCGGAAGACCCTTCAAGGTTCTGCTTTCACTAAAAAAAAAAGTTCACGGGGCCGATGGATTCTAGTGCTAATGGAGACAGAACGCAAGTATTCATCCAAGAAAGAAACAGTCTCTTCTAGACTTGATTCCCGTCACCCGCCTTCCCCCAAAAAGCCCTCGCGAGGTACGACCCTGGTTAACAAAATCCTCTGCTATGCGGGCCTCGACCGCACACTCGCCCTTTTATCTTTTATGAACTGAGTCTCAAAGACACGGGGAACGTGGCAGGGAAGCAGTTAGGCAGGTACACGGGGTACGCCCTGCAGCGCCTTCCCTGCCCGCCTGGGCCGCGGCCGCGGAAGGAACCCGGGGCCCACGAGTCGGCCGTGGACCGCCCCCCCCCCGCCCCGGCAGGACCCTGGGGGAGTGGGGTCCGCGGGGAGGAGAAGAGGGCGGAGTCCACCCTCTGGTCCAGGCCCGCTTCAAAGAC
>SJXO01001645.1:0-114452 GCA_006408615.1 Connochaetes taurinus | reverse complement strand
TGCACGCGCCCCCCCCCGCCGCGCGCGCGCCCTGAGCCTGGGCGGGGCCGGTGGCCACGCGGGCGCGCGCCCCTACGGCGGGGAGGGTCACGGAGGCTCCCCTGGGATCCCGGTCACCAAAACTCCCGCAGGCCTTTCCCCGGGGAGACTGGGGGCCTGTTACCAGCAGTCACCGCCCAGCCTTGACTGCCTGGGTGAATCAGGTGCTAATCAGAGCCCTGGGCTTGGCAGCTCCCCTGTCTGGGTTTTCTGAGTGCGCCCGATTTAGGCCGGGTGGGGGGATTCCTACGGCCCTGCCCCACCCACGAAGACCGAGAAGGCTCACCCGGTGGCGAAAGGTGGGCTCGGTGACTCATCTCTGGGATGACCTCACCTCCCGACCCCAGCGGAGCAGATGTCCGGATTTGAGACCTCATACCGTGACTTTGGACGGCTGGTGCGTTCCCTTCTTCAGATTATAAACTGGCCCGAGTAGGTGCATGGCTGTGTCGGTTCAAGTGCTTCTGGAAAGCCCCTTCCCTTGCTAAGCACCATGGTAATGGCCACATCGTGTTTCTGCCTGGAGTGGAACAGTCTCTGACACAGCTGTGCAACTACTCTGCACGCCTGCTAGACTCCTGGCTTCTTCTCTGCAGACAGAACCCTCGAACCAGGGGTTACATCTTTCTTTTTTATATCCTCAGCAATGCCCTGCACCTAGTGGATGCTTGATAATTGTTAAATGGACAGATGCATCCCTCTGGTATGGCTGAGCTCACCCCAATGACCTCATTTCATCTGCTCCTCCTCCCCCCCAGAGTCACAGCCGCACGGACTCTCTGCGTTTCCTTGAACCTGCCACCCTTGGTCTCACGATCACTTGACCTTGCCCTTGAGCCTTTGCATGGGCTGTGCTCTCTAACCAGCTGTCTCGCCTGTCACTGGCTCTTCTCTTTGAGGGCTCAGCTCAAATGCCGCCTCCCTAAAGAGGTTTTCCTAACCACCCAGTCCAAAGGAGATCCTCCAGTCCCTCTCATATTACCCTGTGCAGTTTTCTTCATAGCACTTAACATGATTAGACATTCTCATATTTATTTGCTCATTTTCCTATATCTCACTAGAAGACCCTCCAAAGGAAAAGGGCCTGTCTTTTAAGGGTCTGTTTTATTCATATGGCCAGGAACAGTGCCTGGCACAAAACAGGTACTCAGTAACTATTTGTTGAATAAATGAACAAATTCCAGAGGGCAGTTGTGTGATTCTGAGGAATGCTGACACTTTGAAAAGAACTTGCAGACTCCGTCGCAGTCATTTCCCTCCTTGTTGATGTCTTCTGAGCCATAGCAGGCACCAGAGCCCCACGTGCAGGAAAAGCTCCCTCCGCCTGCTCCCACCACGGCCCCCGTGGGTAGGATGGCATCCAGACCAGACAGCACCCTCCCTGCCCTTTGCTTCTGGAGTGTTCCTTCCCTCCTGCCTTGACACCCTCTTTTCCCTAGTCACCTGGGCAGCTCTTCCTCTACTCTGCACCATTCTTGTGTAGACCGCACAGCATGGTTACTGGACTGCCTGGGGAATCCCAAGACCAACCTCTGATCCTAAATCTCAGTGCTATTGGGCAAGATGATCAACTTTTCTGAACTGTTATTTTTTTTCTCCCTCCTGAAAATTTACAAAGATCCTACCCTGAAATCAATGAATGACGTTTATTTTCCTTCTCTGCTGTGCTGTGGTTGCTTCTAGTAGTCAGATGAACTTGTGAAATCACAGTTCATAAGTTAGTGTTTTGCCCGTAAATGACAGATCCACACCCAATTTTTCTTCTGCCATTCACTTGGAACATTTTCTTTCTCTTATTTCTCATAAATTTATTTTTCTAGCTCAGATCAGCTGCTTAACAATCTCTCTTAAGCTCAGAACCAGCTCTGGCTGCCTCCTAACCGTCAGAAGTGGCACTCTGGCCTACATTCAGTATGGCCTACAAGACTCACATGCCCAGAGCGCATTTCAAATTCTGCTTTTTAGTTAAGTGAGAAAAGGTGAAAGCATTAGCATCAGAAGTCAGAAGAGTCAGTGTGTGTATGTGTGTGTGTGTGAGTGTGTGAGTGTATGTGTGAGTGTGTGTGTGTATGTGTGAGTGTGTGTGTGAGTGTGTGTATGTGTGAGTGTGTGTGAGCGTGTGTGTGTGAGTGACTGTGTGTGTGTATGTGTGTGAGTGTGTGTGTATGTGTGAGTGTGTGAGGGAGTGTGTGTGTGTGAGTGTGTGTATGAGTGTGTGTGTGAGAGTATGTGAGAGTGTGTATGAGTGAGTGAGTGTGTATGTGTGTGTGAGTGTGTGTATGTGTGTGTATGTGTGAGTATGTGTGTGAGTGTGTGTGTGTGTGTGAGGGAGTGTGTGAGTGTGTGTGTATGTGTGAGTGTGTGAGTGTGTGTGTGAGTGTGTGTGTGTGTGTATGTGTGTGTTGGGGAAGGTTTTCCATAAGAGAGTCTCCCTGCACTGCATTCGCCTTCTCCTTGAACCTGACCCCACCTAGTAATCGCCATTGTCTTGCAGTTCAAGTTAAAGAAAAGGAAAAGAGAAAGTCTGACCCATTTTGACAGGTCCTGGTTCTCTCTTTTCATTTCCGTAGACCAGAGGTTTTCAGGTTCAGCTCTCATGCTGAGCTGGTGTCATGCAATTTCCAGGCTCCTTCCTGTCTTCCTCCTCATTCCTTATAGCCCCTGATAATGGAAAGAAGGGAGAGACAAAGACACCTAGAAGAAGCTGGCTTTTGTCGCATTTAAGGTAGAGTTTGTTCATTTGTGCTCTCTAGTAAAATTGTTAAGGCATCATAAGCCTGGTGGAATTTCATGCCACATACGATTTTTCCTTTTACTTATCTTCCTGCTATTTCCCTATCTCTCAACACAGCCAGCATCACAGATTTTGGCAGCAACTCCCCAACAAAGGTTTCATGTGTGCGTAATGTGGAACGGTTACTAGTCATGTGGGCCAGCCAGAACCATGCACATGTGGTTAAGGATAACCAGTTAGTGGTGAGTTTAGTGAGCAATCACTTTGAACTTTAAGGTGGGAGTGGGTAAAAGGCCACAAGCAGAAGTTCAGCCATTAGAGGCAGCCGAGCCCTTTGGGGTGTTACTGACAGTTCAGAGAATTGAGATAAACCTTGGCGCAAGCGGGAAGTAGTTAAGTAATGTTCCCTGGCTTTTTTAATGTACTGTGGTCCAGAGTGTCTCAGCCTCGGCACTGCTGACATTTGGGGCTGCATCTGTTTTTTCTGGTGGGGTTGCCCTGTGTGCAGTGCGAGGTTCAGCAGTGCCCCTGGCCTCTACTCCTGTGTGCCAGGGGCCCCCTCCCCGAGATGATTGTTGAAAGAGTCTCCAGCCCCAGAGAGCAGGTGTGCCTCCTGCCACTACCCTCTGTGCAGTGGGGTTACAGGAATATCTTTTAGGGATGAAATGTGTTTATCGGTGTCTCTTTCCATCTGTCTCTCCCACTGATAACCACTTAAATACACACTAATAGATGATGTCAGCTCTCTGCAGAAGCCTCAGGCCACATTGTCAGATTAGAGCAAATTAATAAGAAGTTAAAATGAAGAGCTAATTAGCCATATATGACTGAAAGTTTTTTATTTAAAAGCTGGAACCTAATGAATTGTGGACAGAAGTAAAAGGAAGTGGAGTCTATAACTACTGAAGCAAAAACACAAAACATTTTCTCTGCTTCTCCAACTGTCTAGAAAGAGAGTGGGCATCCAGTTGACTGCTTGGCCATGAGGATGGGCCCTTCAATGACCTCAGCCTTTAAAAGGCCACTGACTTCCAGCCCTCCACACACTCTCCTGAGTACCAGCTTGGTTTCCTCCTTCTACTTAAGAAGTTTGGAGACCTCAGATCTCAGAGCACTGACTTCTGAAGAGGGTGGTGTCGGGGAAGACAGCAAGGGGAATGAATACCCAGGTAGGTAAGCAGGGTAGAGAGATGTGAGAGAGAGCCTGGGAGAGGTAAATGGAGGGACCCTGGCATGCATATAGTTGGGAGCCTGTTGACATATGGAGTCCCCAGCAGAGTTGGCAGAGGACGGCCAGCTGTGGAGTAATGGAGCTGTTCGGCAAATTATAGAGCAGAGCATCGGGCAAGGGGGAATAAGACAGAGCCCAGGTCCCTAACGCTGGAGGAAGGTGACGGTGTTGTCAGCCTGTGGTCATAGCACGTGTGTCTGTGTATAGGTAGTACTAGGTTTCCAAAATTGCACGCTTCACAGGAGCAGGGACAAGCTGTCCTCAGTCTTAGTGTCCAGCACCTGAAATAAGCCCTGCTGTGTGGGGAAGCTTTTAGATGTTTGTTGACTAAAGAGAGAAAATACGACTGGGAGGTGGTTGCAGTCACCCAGCCGTGAGGCTCACGGTAACCCATCCCTCGGCTCGCCAGCCACTCTGCCAGCGCTGAGTCTGCCTGGCGCGGCTTTTCTACCGCAGCGCAGTTTCCAAGAGGGATGGCTGTGATCTGGGAGTGACTGAGGTCCTTTTGAAATCAATGCTGTGTCTACTGGAGAGAAAGAGACCGAAGTGGGGAGGCGAAGGAGGGAGACGAAGGGAGGGGAGGCGTTTCCCGCAGTGTCTTAAGAGTTCTGTAGTCTTCCTCCCGATTTGCAGCCACAGCTGTGGTCGGCAGAGCCCAGCACCGTCTGCAGTTCTGCGCTTGACATCCTTTGTTCTTTGAGCGTTGGTTAGGAAGCATTCCTGGTTTATGAACATCATCTTGCTGGTTGGCTGTGGTTTTTTTTTTTTTTTTGCCTGGGATGGTTTACATTTCCTTCTATCTGGATGGTCTACCTGAGACAACAAACAGGTCCTTCAAAACTTTCCATGGTGAAAAAACAAAAAAGTCTTCACAGTTGATGGTCCCAGCCCAAAGTATCTGACGAAATCTGAACAATGAGTGTCTTTTTCGATTGAGTCGAATAATTGTCTTTTTCACCTATGTTTGACAGCTCGGGCCTTGCTTTTCACGCTAACTCATCTGGGCACACAGTTGCACTCTCTGCAGTTCTGTTTTCATGGTCTCCAGACCCTCATGAAATCCTATTCAGAGTGGCCACATGACTGCGATCCAGTGGAGAGGGATATTCCCTGAGTGTCCCGAGTCAGAGGGTCCCGTCTGTCTGCATTCACCACACCTACGCGTCCAGCTGCCCTCTTGGAGGCACACTTCTGCTTCTTCAAATGCCTCTGGGGGCTGGGGCAGCCCAAAGCGACAGAGAGAAGGAAAGGGCTGCTCCCCTTCAGAGAAACTGACCCCCGTCTGCTACATGTCACTCTGCAGTCCTTTCCTGCTGAAGAGCTCGTGTTGGTCAGTTCTGTTTGTTTGTTTTCTTCCCCTTTTATGTGAAACAGAAATTGAATGGATCTGAAGACGTTAAAAGGTGTCTGGATAGGGGGCTGGAGGGAGAAGGGGGTTTCCTCAGAGGATGGAATGTCCCAAGAGAAATTTCACTTATTGTGAGGGGGAAGTCCATTTCATATTACATAACGGTGTCACTGTTCAACACTCTGTTGACAGTTTATTAATATTTGTCAGTATTTTGATTAGTCATTCATCTTTAAAGCCCTGTGCGTTACGGCAAGACCACTCTATGTAAAGCGCTCCTCGGGTGAGATGACAGACCGGGATGGTTTTCTTGCCCACAGCAAGGCACTGGTGACTTCTCCCTGACCACCTCTTGGTCTGCAGGAGGCTGCCTGCCTCCACCCAGACAGGACGGGTTCTGTCCGCGCGGCGCGCTGCCGCTCAAAGCCGCCTCCCCGTGCTGTCTCCTGCCCTCTGCCAGCCCTGCCGGACCCGCGTGCCCTTTCTGTGCAGGGCGTCCACTCCAGATGGCAGGCACAACCGCTAGCACAGGAGTGGCTGCTGCAGGGAGGATAGGGTTACTGCAGAACGGGACGTGCTCAGTGAACAGGAAGTGAGGGTGTATTTCTCTCACATCCAGTAACCCCTGAACGAGGGCAGGGGGCCTGTGGCCACGCACGCCCTGGTTCACCAACAGACAGCTTGCACACGGTACAGGCTGGAGCAGCTCTCCATCTAAAAACACTTGCACTCGACTTCATGCTGACGTCCGTTTCTCTCCCATTCTGCTCCAAAGTACAAGGGGGTGCTTATTTTACCACTTTTGTAATTAAAGCGTCCACGATGGTGCTTTAACCCTATCGAAGGCACAGTTTTGAAGGGGATATGAGATCTCTGTCTCTAAACAGAGAAACCTTTGTGACTTTTAAATGGCAGTCCCCTCCCGCTTGTCACAGTCTGTGGGGCAGACCGAGGACAAGGAGACACAGATAACTGATCCTAAGACAGTATGATCTGTGGACCTCTTTCCTCAATGCAGTACTTTCAAAAACATGTACAGTTTTTTGAAGTATAGAATTTACAACATTGTTTTGGTTTCAGGTGTACAAGAGTGATTCAGTTTTATATATATATATATACACACACACAAAAATTCAGATTCTGTTTCATTACAGGCTATTACAAACTATTGAACATATGAAAATGTACAATATAAGGTGAACTTTTGCTTTAAAATCTCACTATTTTCATCGCAGTCGTAACGACCAAGCCCATGGGGCAGGAAGGTTTCTGCTTTGCGGCTGTTTTATTCAGGCCACGTATGAGGCTTCTTTCTGTTGTGAAGGTGCGTGTGTGGCTTTTTCCTTGAGCAACAGCGACTCTAGAGCTCCAGGGTTAGCACAAGCGTTGCTCTGATCAGGGTCACACAGCTGACTGCGACAGGCCCGGAGGCGAAGTGCCTCCTCTGCGGTGGGCAGGCGGTGTTCTCTTAGCTATTGCATAGTTTCACGGAGTGGAGGTGATAATCCCTTAGCCCTCTTTACCTAGTTTCTAAAGACATGCTTGGTTTTCGTTTGTATCAGTCATTTTCTGTCCCTTTTAGGTTTAAACGTTTTCCTATTTATAAAATGTTCAGCTGTCACATAAAGAAGAGGAGGAGTTCGGGCCTTGAACGCAGTACAGAGTGTCTTTCCTGAGTGGGCCCTTCGTCCAGTTTGCCCAGGGTCCCCTTCTTTCTGGAATAGAATGTCCTGCGTCCTGGGAACCCTTTACTCCTTGGCCGCGGGACGACTGGTGACCCTTGGTCTGTGGTATGTTTGGGAAAATATACATTGGCTTTAAATGAGAGAATTGGCTTTATTTATTTTTTTTTTTTTTACACATTGGCTTTAAAGGAGAGACAGTACTTAATTGTCGTTTCAGCAGCTGGTTTAAATTGTTTACAAATGACTCCAGGCGTGCCGCACTGGAGAGGAGCCCTGCTCCCTCCACCACAGGGTGGGTCTGGCGGCTTCCAGCAGGCACTGGTCCCTTCTCTGCCCTCGTCATTGGCAGCTGGCACTTGCCAGAAGGGAAGGATTGGTTAAAGTAAAGTTGATGGTAGTATTTCTTCCTGAAGAAAAACACATATTGATCTTTCCCGAAACAAATCAATAGTTGTGTTAGGTTCAATTTGAGTATTTTCCATAGAAACTGTCTCGGAGCAATCCTGAAAGCCTAATAGATTTTCCTTAAAATATTAAACCGAAGAGATCGCAGTGCTTGAATGAGTATTTATTTCAAGGGAAACAGACTCCTAAAAGTGGTTAGGTTTTCATAAAGCAGGAGGTTTGGGTACGGAAGTGTTTTAATTCATACCCTTCTTTCTCCTGTCAACCCCGCACTGCTTGCTCTCTGTCCTCAGCCCAGTCACTGCTCTGCAGGGAACATGGACTTACATGGCCTCTGCAGCCCTGTTTCCAAGCACTGAGGTGGCATTGTTATTCATTCGACTAACATTTGTTGAAAACCTACTATGTTCTACATATTGTGCCAGAAGCTGAGGATACAGAAATAAAAACAAAACTGTTCCCATCCTTAATTCACATTCATTCCTAAGTTATTTGGAAATAGGGACTTCATACATAAATGATTTCCATGTAACGTGATATACTCTGAGCTTGTAAACCTTGCTTTTAGGAGATTAGAGGAGGTGCTCAGAACTGCCTCAGCTGACTCTTCTTTTCTGTGAAAGTATGTGTCCTTCCAGTTCCCATTTCTTGTGTGTGAGTTCTCTTCAAATGTATACACTCGTGTGCGCATTCTCTTCAAGTGTGTACACTCGTGTGCGAGTTCTCAAGTGTGTACACTCGTGTGCGCATTCTCAAGTGTGTACACTCGTGTGCGAGTTCTCTTCAAGTGTATACACTTGTGTGCGCGTTCTCAAGTGTGTACACTCGTGTGCGAGTTCTCGTCAAGTGTATACACTCGTGTGCACATTCTCAAGTGTGTACACTTGTGTGTGCATTCTCTTCAAGTGTGTACACTCGTGTGCGCGTTCTCAAGTGTGTACACTCGTGTGCGCATTCTCAAGTGTGTACACTCGTGTGCGAGTTCTCTTCAAGTGTATACACTTGTGTGCGCGTTCTCAAGTGTGTACACTCGTGTGCGAGTTCTCGTCAAGTGTATACACTCGTGTGCACATTCTCAAGTGTGTACACTTGTGTGTGCATTCTCTTCAAGTGTGTACACTCGTGTGCGCGTTCTCTTCAAGTGTATACACTTGTGTGCGCGTTCTCAAGTGTGTACACTCGTGTGCGAGTTCTCGTCAAGTGTATACACTCGTGTGCACATTCTCAAGTGTGTACACTTGTGTGTGCATTCTCTTCAAGTGTGTACACTCGTGTGCGCGTTCTCTTCAAGTGTATACACTTGTGTGCGCGTTCTCAAGTGTGTACACTCGTGTGCGAGTTCTCGTCAAGTGTATACACTCGTGTGCACATTCTCAAGTGTGTACACTTGTGTGTGCATTCTCTTCAAGTGTGTACACTCGTGTGCGCGTTCTCTTCAAGTGTATACACTTGTGTGCGCGTTCTCAAGTGTGTACACTCGTGTGCGAGTTCTCGTCAAGTGTATACACTCGTGTGCACATTCTCAAGTGTGTACACTTGTGTGTGCATTCTCTTCAAGTGTGTACACTCGTGTGCGCATTCTCTTCAAGTGTATACACTCGTGTGCATGTTCTCAAGTGTGTACACTCGTGTGCGCATTCTCTTCAAGTGTGTACACTCGTGTGCGTGTTCTCTTCAAGTGTGTACACTCGTGTGTGTGTTCTCAAGTGTGTACACTCGTGTGCGCATTCTCTTCAAGTGTGTACACTCGTGTGCGTGTTCTCAAGTGTGTACACTCGTATGCGTGTTCTCTTCAAGTGTGTACACTCGTGTGCGCATTCTCTTCAAGTATGTACACTCGTGTGCACGTTCTCTTCAAACACATACATTCATGTGCAAGTTCTCATCAAATACATACACTCGTGTGCGTTTCAAGCTCAGAGGTTCTGGTTATTTAGGGCTTGTCTTATTGCCACATTCAGGAACTCTCAGTTCATAAAATATTATTTTCAACAGTGTTGGAACGTATGGAATGATGCGTTTCCCTCATGACTGGACATAACAAGGGCAGCCCTAGACTGTGCTCTTGCTTATGAGCCAAAACTGACAGGTACCATTCTCAAGACAAGACTGGACTTACAGAAACTGCAGATAAATAAAAGTGGCATACAACATACAGGTTTGGGAAACATTCAGCCTGTGAAGAGAAAGCTTTTTTCCTTTTTCTTGAGGGAAATGTGGCCTTAAAGAAATAGGAGTTTATCATGAGCTAAATCAGCAAATCAAATCTGGTGTATATTGAAGAAAATCGAATTGCAGAACTTGAAGGGCCTTTGGAGACCATCAGATTGTCGTCTAAGCTGCTGGACGACTGAGGCACCAAAGTGAACAGTGGTTTCTTAGGGCCACACAGATAAACAGTAGCAGAAGACACCTACTGTCTCAGATGTGTTTCCCTCGTTATCCAGCCCGCCCTCAGATACTCACACACCTTCCCCCTAACCAGGAACCAGAAGGCAACTCACCACAGCCTGGCCTTTCGGCCGTGCCCCCACTCCAAGCTCATCTTGTTTGGGGCCAGTACTTATGACACAGTGATGTCCTGAACGTCCACCCTAGAAGGCCGGGTGAGATTCCAGCTGAAGGCAAGGAAGGCAACTGCGTCAGGTGGAAAGAGGTTCGTGAGCAGCAGCACACAGTTGGCAGTAGAAGTGTTTTCTGGGTTGCAAGGCGGGTGGTGGTGATGGGCAGAGTAGGTTAGGACGTTTTAGACCCCACTGAGCATCACTGATTAGGAAGGTTAGCCTGTCCTCAGCACTGATGGAGGAAAGGATGGGAAAGGGTGAGGTCCATTCAGAAGCTGTTTCTGTAGCCTGGGGTGATGCACTAGTGTTCTGAAGAAGAGAGACTGCAAGAGGGTGTGAGGGAAAGTCGGCAGGGAGCATCAGCCAATGGTTAAACTGCACAGCAGACTTTGATCACCTACTGTACAGACCCAAAGTTACAAAATTTAGAAGGAATGGTTTTTATCCTTGAGGAACTTGCAGTTCCGAAGGGAACATGGGCAGGGGGTCGACAGTCGCCTACTGTACGTAAGTGCTGAGGGTGGGCGAGGGAAGTCCCAGAGTAGCACCCCTTCAGCGTCCCAGCAAGGAATGGAATGCGGCTGGCTAGCTCAGGCAGCCACAGCGAGGAATTGTCTCGTGACAGTGTACCCAGGCTGAGGGCCACAGCAGATGCTGGCAGCAGGGGGGAGCAGGGGGCGCCGCTGCCACACCTGCGCCTGAAGGGGAGGCCGCCAGAGGCCCAGTGGAGGCTGGAGCCGCGACACCTGACTAGAGCTGAGGGTGGGAGGAGCTGTGGGCTGGGTCGTGCTCCCCAGCTGTATGTCAGAGTCAACCCAGCACCTCAGAATGTGGCTGTGTTTGGAGAGAGGGTCTGTACAAAGGTGATTAAGGTAAATGAGGTCCTGTGGGAGGGGCAGTCATGCCTGGTGTCCTTATAAGAAGGGGCGACCAGGACACAGACACGCAGAGGGACGTACTTCTTGGGGAGGACACAGGGAGAACTTGGCCAAGGAGAGGACGCAGAAGGCACCAGCCCAGCTGACACCTTTGCCCTGGACTTCCGGCTTCCAGAACTGTGGGACACGGATGTCCTGCTGTTAGAAGAAACGACCGTTGTCGCCTGTCCAGGCTGCGGTGCTTCGACATGGCAGCAGTTCCAGCAAACTGATAGAGAAGGAAGGCAGAACCGTGACTCTGTCAGGAAGGCCATGGGGAAAGGCACCCTAGCCTCTCTCTCCAACGGCTCTGTGATCTCACTTAAAAAAAGCAACCTGGAGGCCGGCCGAGGAGCCCAAGTGACTTCTCCACATGTGTACTCTCCCAGGGCTTTGCAGGACAGAGAAGGGTGAGAATGGATTCAGGGGGACAAATAGAAAATGATCAGCAAAGATATCTCATCAAGTTTTGAGAAATCAAGAAAGGCTACACGGAGGAGGTGACTCCTGAACTGAGTGTGGGAATGATAAAGGAGTTAACATGCAGAAAGCACTTGGGTTTCTTCCGCCACAGCATGAGTTATGGGTGTTGCTGTTTTCACCACCAGACCCTTGTATTTACTATTTCTAGCTCAACCTAGCAGTGCAGAAAGGCTGGCATTGCTTTCCCTTCTTACAGACAAGAGGCTGAGCAAACAGCTCATCCTGCCTCAAGCCTGCCCAGCTCAAGAGCGGCCCATCCAAGTTGCATCCTGGTAGCTGTTAGCCAGATGATGAAGCCTGGATGAAGGACAGTCTGAAAGAGGGTATTATAGACAAAAAGTCATGTTGACAAGACAGACAGTGGCACGCTGGGGATCTGAGGAGGTTTAGCAAGGTGACAACAAGGAATGCAAAGTGAAGAGAGGCTAGACACCAGTGCAAGGGGGGCAGGGCAGCTTAGAGACACCAGTGCAAGGGGGGCAGGGCAGCTTAGAGGCATCTTCATATGCCATGCCAGGAAGTGCTGGCTCCTCAGAGAACTTGGGGACCCTTTGCAGGATTTGGATTTTAAAATGAGCATCTTGAGGGCTTTATGGAAGATACCATTTTAGCAAGTGAAAGTGAAGATGGGGAGATCGCTTAGAAGGCCATTGACAGATGACAAATAATGAGAGCCTTCGATAAAGATTGGCAGTGGGGCCTGGTTGGGGAAAGGGGAGGAGGGAGCATTCATAAGACTTGAAGACTTATTAGATACAGGAAATTGGAAGAATTGAAGACCCAAGGTTTGCCCCCAGGTTCGTAGCTAGGGTACGTGCACATGTGGTGATGCCGTTCACAGGGTGGGAGCACAGGAGGAAGAGAGCTGGTGGGACAGCAACCACTGTCGTCTGGTGTGCTGAGTCTCACGTGCCTCTGGGTCATCCAGGCAGAAAATATGGAGCTAAATTACACCAGGAAATACAGAAAACCCAGTGGTAACTTTTGCTGCATCTTATAACATAAATCACAACATTTTGGTTGCTCTAAAAAGTGATTGTTTTTCCTACCTTTGTTCTGAGAGGTAAGCAAATACCACCATGATTAGGTCATAGTTATAAGCGTGTTATTTCAATACTTTTTCAAACATGAAACTATTGTTCCAATTTTACGTAAAGATAGGTATTGGGAGATGGAAAGATGGTAGTGAAAGCTGAATAAAATAAAGTCTTCCAGGAATAGCAGGTGGAGTTATAGCAATGAAGCAAAAGAGTGACCCAAAGCGGATGGGACAAACGCGTGCGTGACCTGTCTCGTTTCCCCACTGAACACGAGTGACGGCTGAGCTGCTCAGAAGCCGCAGCCAGGTATGTCATAGGAAGCAGCAGCGAGGGCGCTGCCTTGGTGGTTCAGTGGTTGAGTCCACCTGCCGATGCGGGAGACACGGCTCTGATCCCTAGTTCGGGACGGTTCCACGTGCCATGAGGCGGCTGAGCCTGCGTGCCGAAACTGCTGAGGCCCCTGGGCCCGGCGTCCGTGCTGCGCAGCTAGAGGGGCCGCCAGAGTGAGACGCCCGCCCACCCCGGCTGGAGGGGGCCCCTCAGCAGAGGAGACCCAGCACAGCCAAAAAAAGGTAAAGACAAAGGAGGAGTCTCTCTATAGAAAAGAAAGACGGTAGCAGTGGGCGTAAAGAGCAGATAAAGGCGACGCCTAACCCCCCGTGGAGCAGACTGTGCACGTTGTACGGTGGGTGTCTTTCTAGCGTCACATTTCAGATCAGTGGGCTCAGAGAGGCAGCGCGCTGCTAGGAGGCGGACTAGGCAACGCTGGGGCTCGTAGGGGTGGGGAGAGTGCCTGTGTATTCCAAATAGGAGACTTCAGGACGGCTCTATGAGATTTTAATTTGAAACCATTTATTTTATCATCTGTCTCAACCTCAGCGGCTTGGTAGTTCTGACAACTCCAGTTGTGGTCAGCATATGCTCCTTGGAGCCAAGAAGTGTGTGAGAGAAATAGCTTTCAGTGCTCCTGAAAGCCCTTGGCAGAAGCTTTTGTGTGGCTACACTGTTGGTGAAAAAATGCCCCTAATATATAGTTGGCTAATAAGAAAGATAAGGTACTAAGTATTGTATTTTCTTTATTACAATAAAATGTTGTGTGCTTTTTTATGTCCTAATAAAAACAGAAGGACAAGGAGTTGTAAACATCCAGAAAACAAGGAGTGTTTCTCCTACTCTAACAACTGAGATCTAGATAAACTGTACAATTATAACTTTCCTTGAACCCATCAAAGACCTGAGGTTATAGGTTAACCAAACAGCTCCGAATCCAAGGAAAGGTAGGCCGTTTCAAGGGTAGAAGGACACCAGCACTTGCCCACCAGTGGGGGGACACAGTGGAAAGAAGTCGGGCCCCAGACAGGTAGGTGAGAGCTATACTTTCTGTCACAGAAGGCACCAAAGGCTCTGAGGAGCGCCTGCACCCTTCTGCAGGCTCATCCCACAGACTTTCACCACTTTCCCATCAGTGCGACCGGGGGCGGGAGGGGCCGGAGATTGAATAGAGCCCCCTCTCCCTGCGGGGGTGCAGACGTGGAGGAGCGGGTGCTTCCACTCCAGGAGAACCTCGAGCCCCATCCAGATCTTTCTTCCTTGTGTGACTGAAGCTCTATGTCACAGGGAGAGCTTTGAAACGTTGTCAGCCCTGGGGCATCAGTGAACGTGTATTGTGTCTGCAGAAAGTTTAGAAATAAAGCCCTCTGTCTGGGGGAAGGACAGAAGCCAGCCCTGCCCAGGACCCTGTACCAGGATCTCCTGCCACTGGGAGACGGCAGGGACTGCAACACACGGGGTTACCAGATTTAGCAATAAAAATAGAGCTAAATTTGAGTTTCACACGAACAATAAAATTGTGTAAATATGCCACCTCCCAGTGGTAGGCAGCTCTTTCCTGTCCCTTAGCGCTCGCTGTCTCCGGACTCAAAATGGGGGAGTCTGTCCTCCTGGCTCAGTGGGTCTCAGAAGGTGGGCCTGAGGCTCCGGGACTGGGCTTCTCCCCTCCCAGGGGG
Source organism: Connochaetes taurinus (assembly GCA_006408615.1). NCBI lineage: Eukaryota > Metazoa > Chordata > Mammalia > Artiodactyla > Bovidae > Connochaetes > Connochaetes taurinus. The sequence goes on along the minus strand of SJXO01001645.1, from coordinate 100,000 downwards.
TCACATTGTTCTGCATATTTTTTGGTAGGTCATGTGTGGATAGGGTGGTCAGGAAAAAAATTGTTTTTACATACACAATACATAACTTTTAGCATTAGTATGGGTTATTAATTTGATGCCTACAGGTTATGATTCACTTACTGTACTCCCATTTTAACTGATCAAAAACTAAAGTTAAAAGAGGGTGAGTGCTAAGTTGCTTCAGTTGTGTCCAACTCTTTGTGACCCTATGGACTGTAGTCTGCCAGGCCGCCCTGTCCGTGGGATTCTCCAGGCGAGAGTACTGGAGTGGGCTGCCGGGCCCTCCTCCAGGGGGTCTTCCCCATCCAGGGATGGAGCCTGGATCTCTCGTGTCTCCTGCACTGTTAGGTGGGTTCTTCACCACAAGCACTGCCTGGGAAGCCTTGAAAGAGACTAACTCCGTATAATCATGTGCGGAGTAAGTGGAAAGAGTGATATTTGTATCAGGCGGTGTGGCTTCAGGGGGCCAGCACGCAACTGTTTCTCCAGCGTGAACTCTCTGTATCCTGCATGCTTACTCTGCATTTCATTAGAGATAATTACTGAATTATCCCACATGGAATTCAAACAACCGTTTTTAAATAATAAAGTTATTTTAAATAATATTAATGAGTTATCCATATGTTGAGCTGAATAATATAATCACAGTTTAGAATTTATTGTTTTTCATTTCATACACTTATTTCTAGACATCTACTGTGATTCTAATTAATTCTGCTAAATATTTGTTTCCGATTGGCTGAGTGTATCTAAGCTGATGGAGGAAGCAGCAAAGAGGAACCACAGTTCCAGATATAATTCTGAAGAATAGCAGAGAACAATATAGAAATTTCCTTGTCTTAGAGTACAGACTAACAATGACAGCAACAAAAACACGATTATGCTGGGCGCATGTCTGAGCGTATCGGGAGAGCGTGTTCTCTTTTTAACTCAGAGAATATATAGGCTCAATTTAATGAATCTAAATTCTTGAATTACAAAAACTCTTTTAGTTCTAGGGGAGATAGATTGAATTTCCTGAGATGTTATGGCGTGCTGCGACTCATGGGGTTGCAAAGAGTTGGACACGACTGAGCGACTGAACTGAACTGAGTTGAGACGTTATGTGTATGTACTAATGTTCTCCTGTGGCTTTAACAAGTTACCACTTATACAGTTCTATAGGTTGGAGGTCTGACTGGGCTGAAATCAAGGTGTTGGTGGGAGGCGTTCCTTTTTGGAGACTGCAGAGGAGAATCTGTTTCCTTCTCATTGGTTTGCTGGCAGCATTCAGTTCTTGCAGTTGTGAAACCTATGTCCCTGTTTTCTCTCTGGCTGTAAGTGACGTCGCTCAGTCGTGTCTGACTCTGTGACCCCATGGACTGTAGCCTGCCAGGCTCCTCCGTCTGTGGGATTTTCCTGCAAGGACACTGAAGTGGGTTGCCATTTCCTTCTCCGGGGGATCTTCCTGACCCAGGGATTGAACCCGGGTCTCTTGCATTGCAGGCAGATTCTTTACCATCTGAACCATCAGGGAAGCCCCTCTGGCTGTAAGCAAAGGGCCATTTCCTCTTCTGGGGATCACTGGATTCCTTCCTCCATCTTCAAAGCAGTAGTAACATCAATCCTTTGCACATTGCGCTTCTCTGAAACACTCTTCTTAAAGTTTTCCACTTTAAAGGGTTCACATGTTTAGACTGGGTCAGGATAATATCTCTATTCCAAGGTTCTTAGCCTTAATCACAGCAGCAAAGTGCATTTTGCTGTGTAAAGCAACATTTTCACAAGAGGTTAGGATGTGCACATATCTGATTCATTCTGTCTACCGCAGAGCATCAGTCAGAAATTTTGAAGCTGTAAATAGAAAGCATGACTGATAGCGATTTAAAGAAATAGAATTATTTCTCTGCGATAAGATGGAGTCTGGAGGCAGTGAGGTCAGACCTGGGTGGTCCGTCAGGGAATTCGCCTCTCATCTTTCTACTCCACTCGCTTCAGTGTCTTGGCTTTGCTGCTGGTGCTGCAGCCCAGGCTCTGTGTCTGCTTTCTAGGCCATAAAGAAGAGGGGGAATTATCACAGAATCTCTCCTTCAGGCTTCCTCATGTATCTTTGGTCAGTATGGGGTCAAACGGCCGCCTTTGTTGCAAGAAAGGATGAAAAATGGACTATCTGGTAGAGATAAACTACATTGTCTGGAAAGTCTTAGAGCAATTATAAGTTATCTCATGAAACAGGCATGAGAGATATCTAGGGGGTTTAAGCAAAGAAGAGTGAGGGAGGGTTCTTGGCAGTGACCAATGAGTTATCTCAGACTCAAAGGAAAAATGAAGCAGCCAATAGTCAGGAGAGAAATATCCAGCATGTCTCCAAGGAACAGGAGCATTCCTGAGCAGCAGGAATTTGTGAATTTTTCCTGAGATAGTGCAATAATGTAACTCTCCTCCAGGAACTCTTAACATCTGGGTTTTCATTTCCAGATTGTAAATGCCTGGGAGAAAAACTTTGATTGGCCCATGTTAGGTCAGATGCATACACTGGGCTTATTAATTATGACCCTGAAATCAGGGACATTTAGTGTAGACGAAATATGGCTGGAAATCTAACCTTGTGTTTTGACCATTCTAGAGAAATGTTAATTATGGGATAAACCTTTAGTTTATGGGATAAACTAAATTATGGGATAAACCTAGTTTATGGGATAAACCTTAATTATGGGATAAACCGTTTACATTAAAAAAGTAAACATGAATGAAGCTTAAACTTGAAATTCTAACTAGATGGCTGTGTCATGGTTTTATTATCTGATGTTGATGACCAACACAACGCAATACCAAAAGTTTTACCAAATGACTTTGAAATATATTCAAAATTTTACTAATGTTCACATCTCATTTAACTCACTTTAAGAGAACTACAGTTATTGTGCTAGAAATGTATAGTGATGATGCTACCAAAAGTATGAAGCATGTGGATAACATGTCACACTAATGTTTCAGAACTGGTAACCTTTACAGCCACCTATTTACCTCTCAATCTGTTTACCTGTATGGGAGTTCTATTAACATCATACTCAATGGTGAAAAGCTGAAAGTTTTTTTTATCTAAGATCAAGAACAAGAAAAGGACACCCTGCAACCCTGGGCAGTTTACTGAAGGGAGTCAATCATCTCAAGCATAGTGTGTGGCAAGATACAGCCTCACACAGTTATGAGGATTAAGAGATGTGTATGAAAGAGGCTGGTGTAGCTAGGAACTCAGGCATCCACCAGCTGCCTGCCTTTTGGTTCAGCAGGTCTAAGCCTAGACCTGGGCATCTGGGTTTTAAAAGATCCCCTGGGTGGCTGCACTGTATATGCAGGCTCAAAGAAGCATGGAAGCGACTCAGTGTCTTGCACATGGGAAGTACTTGGTAGCTGTTTTTACGTACAGAATATAAGGATTCTGTTACATTTATTAAGGCTGCCATGCCTTTTTAAAATTAAGCACAATGATAAAACTTGCCCTAAATAAGCAGCTCAGATTATTTTAACTATGAGAGAAAGAGAGAGAGATGGAGGTAAGAACAGAGGAATGGAGGGAGAGAGACAAAATTAAGATGAACAAAGAAAAAATATAAATGCTATTTATGGTCAACATTTGTACAACGGGACTTAAAGATTAAATATGAGAGAGGTCAAAGGTCTTCAACTCATGGTCATGTATATTTTTTTGAGGGAAGTCTGAATCATTTTTGCTTTACAATGTGTAGAACCAAATTACTTAGTTGATATGTGTACTTTACCACTGATAAGCACACAAATTTCATTTACAGTTTGTTGTATTCTACTTATCACCATAAATAGGTTAAAGCTTTGTTCTTTGTGAGATGACCTCCAGAGAAATTCAACTGCTATGATACAAAGATAGTTGCAAATTTGGGAAAATGGAAAATATCTCAAAATAATCTAGCAACTGTCAAGGATTTATTACACTATATATTTTTAACATAAGGAAAAGATCTCATTCCATTTTGCAAATAGTTTTCAACAATAAAAAGTCATATGTAAAGGTTAGAGTGCTTAGCATATAGTGTTCCCAATATTTCAAAAGTTTGTCTGCTTTTCCTTGTAGGAAAAAGACAAAACAGCAAGCCTTAGGAAATGGAGAGAATCTACTTTCCAGAGCCACCATGTAATAAGGCTCAAATATCCAGGTGTCGCCAACAACAACAACAACCAATTATAAGGCATATAAGAAACAGGAAAGTATGACCCATGCAGAGAGACAAAATAAATGGATAGAAAGGATTCCTGAGGATGACCAAATGCCGGGCTTACTAGACACAGACTTCAGAGCAACTTTCTTAAAGATGCTCAAGAGTTACAGGAAGACGTGGACAAGTCAGGAAAAGCAATGTGTGTACAAAATAGAAATATCAGTAAAGAAACATAAAGCACAAAGGGAACAAAAACAAATGCTGAAGCTGAAAAGTGTAACAGAAATGAAAACCCACTAACGGGATTCAAAAGCAAGTTTGAGCAGAAGAAAGAGTCATTAGACTTGAGGGGAGACAGTTGGGACTATCAGGTCTGAGGGGCAGAAAAAGGCTGATGGAATGCGAGTAGAGCCTGAGGGAGCTGGGGAACATCATCAGGAAAAGGGACAGAGGGATATCTATCGTCACAGATGGAGAAGAAAGAAAGGGGCAGAGAGATATTTGAAGAAATGATATAAAACTTCCTAAACTTGAACTAAGATGAGAATCCACAAATCCAAGAAGCTCAATGGACTCCAAGCAGGATACATTCAAAGAGACCCACACTGAGGCAAGTTATGCTCAAACTGTTGAAAGATAAAAACAAAGAGAGTATCTTGAAAGTAAAAGAGAGAAGTTATTCATCACACACACCCAGCACCCCCCAACAAAATCAGCACAGTTCTCACCAGAACCCTTGGAGACCAGAAGGCAGCGAGTTCGGATCAGCAGCGTGCTGAAAGAAGAAAACTGCCAACTTGGAATTCTACATTTAGGGAACTCTTCCTCAGAAATAAGGGAGAAATTAAGATGTTTCCAGATAAACAAAAGCTGAGGGGGGTTATCAGCATCTGACCTCACTGCAAGAAATGATGAGGAAATCCCCCAGGTTGAAATAAAAGGATGTTAGACAGGAACTCAGAACAGAGTTGTATAGGAGCAGAGGTTTTGCTTTGTATTAAACTCAGACAAGTATAACCTCAAATTAGAATGTTAAAACTTTAGGATATTAAATGTAATCCTCATGGTAACCATAAAGAAAATAGCTATAGTGTGTGCACAGAAGGAAACTGAAAAAGGAAGGAAACTGTTTCAATCAAACACAAAGTAATACAGTAATGCAGAAAATGAAGGACAAAGACACAGTGAGCCCTACAGAAACGAGCAGCAAAATGACAGAAACAAGCCCCTCCTTACTGGCAAATAGTTCAAATGTAAAAGGATCACACTCTCAAATGAAAGACAAAGATTGGCCGAATGAATTTTAAAAAAATAATCCAACTGTATGCTGCTTACAAGGATTCACTTTAGATTCAAAGACATAAGAAGATTTAGAGTGGAGATGGAAAAAGATATTCTTTGTATAGAAACCAGGAGCGCTTGGGAGCATATGCTAGTATCACACAAGATAAGCGTGAATCAAAAATGCCTGAAGAGACAAAAAATCTCTACATAATAATGTTTCAATACAGCAAGATTATATGACAATTATAAATATTTACACACCTAAAAACAGACCCTCAAAATATATATGAAGAAAAACCTGGCAGAACTGAAGGGAGGTATAGACAGTTCTACAATAATAGTTAGAGATTTCATTTCCCATCCTCAGTAATGAATAAAACAACCGGATAGGAGATAAGTAAGGAAATAGAAACTCGAACAACACGATAAACCAGCCAGATCTGCCAAACATAACATACAGAACACTGCAGCTAACAACAACAACAACAGAATACACGCTCTTCTCCAGTGTGCGCGGCGCGTTCTCCAGTGTGCACGGCGCGTTCTCCAGTGTGCACGGCGCGTTCTCCAAGAGAAGCCATACACTAGACCACAAACTAGTCTCAGTAGATTTCAGAAGACGGCTATCACACAATGCCTTTTCTAAACACAAGTTGAAATTAGAAGTTAATAACAGAAATAAAATAGAAAAAATTTACAGATATGTAATAATATAAAAGTATATTGTTAAATAAGAAGTGGGTCAAAGAAGAAATCACAAAAGAAATTAGAAAATACTTAGAATTGCATAAAGATGAAAATATAGCATGTCAAAATGGATGCAATGCAGTGAATGGACTGCAGAGAGTAACATTTATGACTGTGAAGGCTACATTAAAAAAGAAGAAAGATCGCAAATCAACAATCTAAATTTATCCTTTAAGGAACTAGAAAAAGAAGAACAAACTAACCTCAAAGCTAGCAGAAGGAAGGAAATAATAAAGATCAGAACAGAGATAAATAAAATAGAGAATAGAAAAACAATAGAGAAATTCAATGAAGCAGAAGTTGGTTCTTCAAAGAGATCAACGAAATTGACAAACCTGAAGCAAGCTGGAGTAAGTCAGAAAGAAAGACTCAAATCACTAGAATTAGAAATCAAAGTGGGGACATTACTACCAAACCACAGGTATACCAAAGAATATGAGAGGGCACACGAACAGCTGTACATCAGCAAACTGGATAACCTGTACGAAACGGACAAAAGCCTGGAGACACAAGCCTTAGCAAGCCTGAATCATGAAGAAATAGAAAATCTGAACAGAGATGGAGCTAGCGAGGAGCCTGAGTCAGTAATAAAAGATCTCCCAACAAAGAAGCCCGGGACCGGAAGGCATCTGAGGAGGAAATAGCGCGAATCCCTCTCAAACTCGGAGAATTCAGAAGAGAGGACTCCAGACTTATTCTAAATGAAAGTGAGCGTCGCTCAGTCGTGTCTGACTCTTTGTGACCCCATGGACTATACAGACCATGGAATTCTCTACGTCAGAACACTGGAGTGGGTAGCCTTTCCCTTCTCCAGGGGATCTTCCCAACCCAGGAATCGAACTGGGGTTTCCTGCATTGCAGGCGGATCCTTTACCAACTGAGCTATCAGGGAGAGGCTAGCAATGCTCTGATGCCTAAGCCACAGAACACTACAAGAAAAGAAAACTACCGAGGAAGGTCCCTCATGAATATTGATCCAAAACTCTTCTAGAAAATATAATCAAACTGGTCTTATCAGCATACTGAAAGTGTTATACACCAGGGACAAGTGGTATTTATTCCTGCAATGCGAAGATGCTTCAGCATTTGAATATCTTTCACGCAGCACACCCATTAACACGGTGTGGGGAACTTACATGATCATCTCAGTTAACACAGAGAAAGCATTTGACAAAATCCAGCACCCTTTCATGCATCACTCAGCAAACTAGGAATAGAGGAAAACTACTCAACATAATAAAGGTCATATATGAAAAATGCACTGCTCACCTCACACTCAGCAGTGAGATACTGCGGGCTCTTGCTCCGAAATCAGGAACAAGACCAGAACGTTAATTTTCACCATTTCTGTTCAGCAGAGGATTGAAAGTTCTGGCCTTTTAAACTTTTTTCTTTTCAGTTTGGGCTGCTAGAGCAGAATACCATAAATCCAGTGGCTTAAACAACAGACATTTGTTTCTCACAGTTCTGGAGTCTGGGAAATCTAAGATCAAAGGCAATTCGCGCCCTGATGAGAACTCTATTTTTGGTTTGCAGATTGCCTGCTCACATTGCTGAGAGAAAGAGAGAGTGACTCGCTCTTGTGCCTTTTGTAGAAAAGAAGGGTTTGCATTGCATTCATGAGGACTCCACCCTCATGACCAAATTACTTCTCAAATATCAGAAGATCAAGGATTAAGGCTTCAACATATGAATTTGGGGGGAGCATTTGGTCCATAATATAATCATAGCTATTAGTCAAGAAAAGGAATAAAAATAATCAAACTAGAAAGGAAGAAATAAAACATCTATTCACAGATGATAGGATTTTTTGGTCAAAAATGCTAAAATTTTTACACATACATACAGAGTGAGAAGCAAAAACTGTTAGAATTAACACATAATTCCAACAGAGTCACAGAATACAAGATCAACACACAAAAATAATTTGCTTTTCTACACACTTGCAATAAACAATCCCAAAAGGAAATTAAGAAAACAATTTGAAGACATTTTGTAGAGTGAAAGAAATCAGACATAAAGGGATAAATATTGTATGAATCAATTCACATGAAATATCCAGAACAGGCAAATCTACACACCAAATATAAATTCGTGGTTGCCTCAGGCTGGGGAGCAGGAATTGGGAATGGGGAGTGACTGCTGATGAGTTCAGTTCAGTTCAGTCGCTCAGTCGTGTCTGACTCTGCGACCCCATGGACTGCAGCAAACCAGGCTTCACTGTCCATCACCAACTTCTGGAGCTTACTCATCCATTGAGTTGGTGATGCCATCTAACCATCTCATCCTCTATCATTCCCTTCTCCTCCTGCCTTCAATCTTTCCCAGCATCAGCGTCTTTTCCATCAGATAGCCAAAGTATTAGAGTTTCAGCTTCAGCATCATTCCTTCCAAAGAACACCCAGGACCGATCTCCTTTAGAATGGACAGGTTGGATCTCCTTGCAGTCCCAGGGACTCTCAAGAGTCTTCTCCAACACCACAGTTCAAAAGCATCAATTCTTTGGTGCTCAGCCTTCTTCACAGTCCAACTCTCACATCCATGCATGACCACTGGAAAAACCATAGCCTTGACTAGACAGACCTTAGTCGGCAAAGTAATGTCTCTGCTTTTTAATGTGCTGTCTAGATTGTCATAGCTTTTCTTTCAAGGAGCAAGCATCTTTAAATTTCACGGTTGCATGAAATCATTGCATCTGCAATGATTTTGGAGCCCAAAAGATAAAGTCTGTCATTGTTTCCATTGTTTCCCTATCTATTTGCAATGAAGTGATGGGACTGGTTGCCATGATCTTACTTTTTTGAATGATGAGTTTTAAGCTAGCTTTTTCACTCTCCTCTTTCACTTTCATCAAGAGGATCTTCAGTTCCTTGTTGCTTTCGGCCATAAGGGTGGTTTCATCTGCATATCTGCGGTTATTGATATTTCTCCCAGCAAATGTGATTCCAGCTTGTGTTTCATCCAGCCTGGCATCTCACATGATGTGCTCTACATACAAGCTAAATAAGCAGGGTGACAATATGCAGCCTTGACGTACTCCTTTCCCAGTTTGGAACCAGTCTGTTGTTCCATGTCTGGTTCTAATTGTTGCTTTTTGACCTGCACCCAGACCTCTCAGGAGGCAGGTAAGGTGCTCTGGTGTCCCCATCTCTTTCAGAATGTTCCACAGTTTGTTGTGATCCACAGAGTCAAAGGCGTTGGCATAGTAAATAAAGCAAAAGTGGATGTTTTTCCGGAATCTTCTTGCTTTTTTTTTTTTATGATCCAACATATGTTGGCAGCTTGATCTCTGGTTCCTCTGCCTTTTCTAAATCCAACTTGAACATCTGGAAGTTCTTGGTTCATGTACTGCTGAAGACTCACTTGGAGAATTTTGAGCATTACTTTGCTAGCATGTGAGATGAGTGCAATTGTGCGGTAGTTTGAGCGTTCTTTGGCATTGCCTTTCTTTGGGATTGGAATGAGAACTGAGCTTTTCCAGTTCTGTGGCCACTGCTGAGTTTTCCAAATTTGCTGGCATATTGAGTGCAGCATTTTAACAGCACCATCTTTTAGGATTTGAAATAGCTCAGCTGGAATTCCATCACTTCCACTAGCTTTGTTCATAGTGATGCTTCCTAAGGCCCACTTGACTTCACATTCCAGGGTGTCTGGCTCTAAGTGAGTGATCACACCATCGTGGCTCTCTGGGTCATTAAGATCTTTTTTGTAGAGTACTTCTGTGAATTTTTGCCACCTCTTCTTAATATCTTCTGCTTCTGTTATATGTATACCACTTCTGTCCTTTATCAAGCCCATCTCTGCATGAAAGGTTCCCTTGGTGTCTCTGATTTTCTTGAGGAGATCTCTTGTCTTCCCATTCGATTGTTTCCCTCCATTTCTTTGCACTGATTGCTGAGGAAGGCTTTCCCATCTCTCCTTGCTATTCTTTGGAACTCTGCATGCAGATGGATATGTCTTTCCTTTTCTCTTTTGTCTTTCACTTTTCTTCTTTTCTTGGCTATTTGCGAGGCCTCCTCAGACGACCTTTTGCCTTTCTGCATTTCTTCTTCTTGGGGATGGTTTTAATCCCTGCCTCCTATACAATGTCACAAACCTCCACCCATAGTTCTTTAGGTACTCTGTCTATCAGATCTAATCCCTTGAATCTATTTGCCACTTCTACTGTATAATTGTAAGGGATTCAACTTAGGTCATACCTGAATGGTCCAATAGTGTTCCCTACTTTCTTCAATTTAAGTCTGAATTTGGCAGTAAGAAGTTCATGGTCTGAGCCACAGTCAGCTCCCGGTCTTGTTTTTGCTGACTGTAGAGAGCTTCTCCATCTTTGGCTGCAAAGATTATAATCAATCTGATTTCAGTGTTGACCATCAGGTGATTTCTATGTGGGGCTTCCCTTGTGACTCAGCTGGTAAAGACTCCACCTGCAATGCAGGAGATGTGGGTTTGATACCTGGGTTGGGAATATCCCTTGGAGAAAGGAAAGGCCACCTATTCCAGTATTCTGGCCTGGAGAATTCCTTGGACTATATAGTCCATGGGGTCACAAAAAGAGTCATTTGGACTTCAAGGATATCAAACCAGTCAATCCTAAAGGAAACCAACCCTGAATATTTATTGGAAGGACTGATGCTGAAGCTGAAACTCCAATACTTTGGCCACCTGATATGAAAAACTGACTCACTGAAAAAGACCCTGATGCTGGGAAAGATTGAAGGCTGGAGGAGAAGGGGATGACAGAGGATGAGATGATTGGATGGCATCACTGACTTGATTGACATCAGTTTGAGCAAGCTCCAGGAGTTGGTGATGGACAGGGAAGCCTGGTGCACTGCAGTCCATGGGGTCACAAAGATTCAGACACAACTGAGCAACTGAAGTGGATCGAACTGATGTCTATGTGAGGAGTCATTGCTTGTGTTGTTGGATGAGGTGTTTGCTGTGGCCAGTGTGTTCTCTTGGCAAAACTGTTAGCCTTTGCCTGCTTCAGTTTGTACTCCAAGGCCAAACTTGCCTGTTACCCCAGGCGTCTCTTGACTTCCTACTTTTGCATTCCAGTCCCCTATGATGAAAAGGACATCTTTTTTGGTGTTAGTTCTAGAAGGTCTTGTAGGTCTTCATAGAACTGTTCAACTTCAGCTCCTTTGGCATTGGTGCTTGGGGCATAAACTTGGATTACTGTGATAGTGAATGGTTTTCCTTAGAAACGAACAGAGATCATTCTGTCATTTTTGAGATTGCATCCAAGTACTGCATTTCGGACTCTTGTTGACTGTGAGGGCTACTCCGTTTCTTCCAAGTGGTTCTTGCCCACAACAGTTGATATAATGGTCATCTGAATTAAATTTGCCCAACTCGTCTAACTCAGTGAAACTATGAGCCATGCCGTGTAGGGCCACCAAGACAGACAGGTCATGGTGGAGAGTTCTGACAAAATGTGGTCCACTGAAGAAGAGAACGGCAAACCCCTTCAGTATTCTTGCCTTGAGATCCCCGTGAACAGTATGAAAAGGCAAAAAGATATGACACTGAAAGATGAACTCCCCAGGTTGGTAGGTGCCCAATATGCTACTGGAGAAGAGCGTATTGGGCACGTGGAGAAGTAACTCCAGAAACAATGAATGGATGAAGCAAAGTGAAGACGGTGCCCAGCTGTGGGTGTGGCTGGTGATGGGAGTGAAGTCCAGTGCTGTGAAGAGCAATATTGCCCAGGAACCTGGAATGTCAGGTCCATGAGTCAAGATAAATTGAAAGTGGTCAAACAGGAGATGGAAAGAGTGGGCATCGACACTTTAGGAATCAGTGAACTAAAATGGACTGGAATGGGTGCGTTTAATTCAGATGACCATTCCTTCCAGAGGTCAAGCTATTACCGCATGTTTCAAGGCCCCAACATAAATCTGAATATCAACATAAGCCCTTTGGTGAGGCCTCAGGCAGTCTTGACTGACAGAACTTAGAAGTTAACTCCCAGGAGGCCAGCAGTAGCTGGACCTTCCTTTGAGAAGCACAAGCCTGGATAACCCAGACCTGCTGAGTTAATGCCTTACTGCTCACAAGGCAGGCTTCTCTTTCAGAAGCTTCACTGTGATCCACTTGTATTTAAAGGAAACAAATAGTAAATTCAAAGAAACAGAATAGTATATAATGAAAAGCATTCCTCTCATCTCTTCTCTGCTTCCCTTCAAAACACAGCCCATGTCCTCAAATTTTGTATGGAGTCCCAGATACACTTTAGTTCCATATGCATATATAAGCAAATATGTGTTGCTTGTTTAAAACCTTTACTACAAATAGCAGCTGAGAATTATAAGTGGAAAAATGACACATTAACCACTGTTTTTTTTTTTTTTGAGGCCACTTTTTCTTCTTTATTTTTTTATTGTGGAAAGTATACACATAAAATTTGTCATTTAAAACATTTTTAGGTGTACAGTTCTGTGGTATTGATTACATTCACAATTTTCTTCCGCCATTATCACTATTTTCCAAGCTTTTTCAATTGCTCCAAACAGAACCCAGTAAGCTATAACCCCTTTTTGTCTCTCCACCCTGATTCAGCCCTTGATGACCTCTAATTTACTTCTATCTCTGTGCATTTGCCTATTCTAGACACTGCAAATAAGAGTAACCGTGTGATTTTTTTGGTCCTTTTGTGTCTGACATTGCATTTAGCATGTCGTTTTCAAAGTTCATCTGTGTTGTGACATGAATCTGAGCTTTATGTCTTTTTAAGCCCAAATAATATTCTACTGAATGTATATACCACATTTTATGTATTCATTCATGTATTGGTGGGCACTTGAGTGTTTTCTACCTTTTTACTATTGTAAATAATGCTACAATAAACATTGACATAAATTATCTGTGTTCCTGTTTTCAATTCTTTGGAGTATATACCTAAGGGCTGGAATTCCTGGATAATGTGGTAATTCTATTATACATTTAACCTTTTGCAGAGCTACCAAACTGTTTTCAACAATAACTGAACCATTTAAAATTACCATCAGCAATGTAAAAGTGTTCTAGTTTCTCCACATTTTTGCTGAAATTTGTAATTTTCTATTTTAAAAATTATAGTCATCCTGGTAGGTGTAAAGTTTTAGCCCATTTTGATTTGCTTTTATACTTGGGCCACCTGATGTGAAGAACTGACTCATCGGAAAAGACTCTGATGCTGGGAAAGATTGAAGGCAGGAGGAAAAGGGGAAGACAGAGGATAAGATGGTTGGATGGCATCACCAACTAGATGGACATGAGTTTGAGCAAGCTCCAGAAATTGGTGATGGACAGGGAAGCCTGGCATGCTGCAGTTCATGGGGTTGCAAAGAGTTGGACACGACTGAGTGACCGAAGTAACTGAACTGAATGACCAGTTGTATTTCTTTATATTGTATTTCTTTGGAGACATGTCTGTTCAAGCCTTTTACTCATTTTATTTATTCTTCCGTTTTTGTGTTGTTGAGTTGTAGGAGTTGTTAATATATTCTGTGTATCTATCCCTTATCAGACACTGATTTAAAAGTATTTTCCCATAAATTTACTGTAGCATGTCTTCTACTTTCTTGATAATGTCCTTTGATGAACAAATTTAAAATGTTTGAAATTCAATTTATCTATTTTTCTCTTGTTGCTTGCAGTTTTGGTGTCTTATCTGAGGATTCATTAACAAATTCAAGGTTACGAAGATTTATTCCTATGTTTTCTTTCTAGAAGTTGTATTCTTTTCACCCTTATGTTTAGATCATGACCTATTTTGAATTAATTTTTGTGTATGGGTTTTCTAATTTGTTGGTTACCATTGTTCAGAGTATTCACTTATAATTTTGTTATTTCTGTAAAATATATGTCCCCACTTTTTCTTTTGGTTTTAGTTATATGTGTCTTCTCCCTTTTTTTTTTTTTTTTTGTCATTATAGCTAAATGTGTGCCAATTTTGTCATTTTTTTGGAAAAACTATTTTTGATCTTGTTGACTTTCTATTTTTCTGTTCTTGACTTTATCTCCATTCTAATTGCCAACATCTGCTGGGTCATAGAAAAAGCAAAGGAATTCCTGAAAAACATCTACTTCTGCTTCATTGACCACACTAAAGCCTTTCACTGTGTAGATCACAACAAACTGTGGGAAATTCTTCGAGAGATGGAAATACCAGAACACCTTACCTGCCTCCTGAGAAACCTGTATGCAGGTCAAGAAGCAACAGCTAAAGCCAATCATGGAACAACTGACTGGTTCAAAATTAGGAAAGGCGTATGTTGAGCAACAGAATAAGTCACACAGAATTGGACTATAACCCGAGGTGTAACATAAATATCTGTGATTCCACACTAAGAGAAATAAGTGGTTGAATGAATGAATAACTGAAGAAATAAAGGAAGGAAAGAAGGAAAAGAATCCTACAAATACATAGAAGAATGACAAAAAATTTACGTCGACGCTTGGCCTTCCAGGAGGTTAGATTAATTCTTCCTCTCTGCCCCATCCCCCTCTTTAGCATGAGCTCTGCTTGATGGCTTGCTTCCAAAGAGAAGAATGACAAGGGAGAGGTAACTTTGTGGTGAGGATGCTTGGGAGTTTCTGCAAGCCTCTTATATCCTTATCCCTCCCAGGGCAAATAGAATGAAAACCATAGTCACAGAAAATGAACCAAACTGATCACATGAATCACAGCCTTCTAAAACTGAATGAAACTGTGAGTCTTGCCAGGCAGGGCCACGCAAGATGGACGGGTCATGGTGGAGAGTTCTGACAAACCTTGGTCCCCTAGAGCAATGAATGGCAAACTACTGCAGTATTCTTGCCTTGAGAACCTCATGAACAGTATGAAAAAGGGAAAAAGATAGGACACTGAAAGATGAACTCCCCAGGTCAGTAGGTGCCCAATATACTACTGGAGAAGAGTGGAGAAATAAATCCAGAAAGAATGAAGAGATGGAGCCAAAGCAAAAACAATGCCCCGTTGTGTTTGTGACCGGTGATGGCGGTAAAGTTGGATGCTGTAAAGAACTATATTGCATAGGAACCTGGAATGTTAGGTCGATGAATCAAGGTAAATTGGAAGCGGTCCAACAGGAGGTGGCAAGAGAGAACACCGACATTTTAGGAATCAGTGAACTAAAATGGACTGGAATGGGTGAATTTAACTCAGATGACCGTTACATCTACTACTGTGAGCAGGAATCCCTCAGAAGAAATGGAGTAACCCTCACAGTCAACAAAAGAGTCTGGAATGCAGTACTTGAGTGCAGTCTCAAAAGTGACAGAACGTTCATCGCCAAGGAAAACCATTCAGTGTCACAATGATTCAAGTCTATGCCTCAACTAATAATGCCAAAGAAGCTGAATTTGAATGGTTCTATGAATACNGAGAAGACTCTTGAGAGTCCCTTGGACTGCAAGGAGATCCACCAGTCCATTCTAAAGGAGATCAGCCCTGGGTGTTCTTTGAAAGGGACGATGCTAAAGCTGAAGCTCCAGTACTTTGGCCACCTCATGCGAAGAGTTGACTCATTGGAAAAGACTCTGATGCTGGGAGGGATTGGGAGCAGGAGGAGAAGGGGACGACAGAGGATGAGATGGCTGGAAGGCATCACCGACTCAGTGGACGTGAGTTTGAGTGAACTCTGGGAGTTGGTGATGGACAGGGAGGCCTGGCGGGCTGCGGTTCATGGGGTCGCAGAGAGTGGGACACCACTGAGCAACTGAACTGAACTCAACCCTAATGCACGGTTTTTATTATGTTGAGGTGTGTTCCCTTTAAACCCATTTTCTGGAGAGTTTTTATTGTAAATTGATGTTGAATGTTGTCAAATGCTTTTTTTCTGCCTTTACTGAGATGATCAAATGGTTTTTATTCTTCACCTTCTTGATGTGGTATATCACATTGATTGATTTGCCAATGTTGAACCATCTTTACATCCCTGGAATGAATCCAACTTAATGATCATATATGATTTTTAATGTATTGTTGAAGTTTAGTTTGCTAATACTTTGTTGAGAATGTTTGTGTCTGTGTTCATCAGGGATATAGGCTTGCAATTTTCTTTGTGTGTGGTTTCTTTGGTTTTAGTACCAGGTAATGTTGGTTTCATAAAATGAGCTTGGAAGTGTTTCTTCCACTTTTAAATAATTCGGGAATAATAGGTATTAGTTCTTCTTTAAGTGTTTGGTAGAATTTACCTGTGAAGCCATCTGAGCCTGGACTTTCATGTGTTGGGAGTTGTTTTTTAATTACTCATTCAATTCTGTTACTAATAATAGGTTTATTCAGATTTTCTAATTCTTCATGATTTAGTCTTGGAAGAGTGTATGTTTCTAGGAATTTATCTATGAATTTATCCATTTCTTCTAGCTTGCTGAAGACCTGGGGTTACCTGATTGTCTAGTTTGTAAAGAGCAGCTGGATTACATGAAATCTTTCAACTTTTACGTGTTGGCAACTATTCTAAAAATTAAACCTTATGCAGAAAGAATAAAACACCACCAGTGCCAGTCTGTAGCCTCTGCTGCATTTTGAAGGGTCCACGTGCTCAGGAGAACATAGGTCTGAGTTGGTTCACATGTTGAAGCTGCGAGGACATGGATTCTAATCACAGCGTATGGAGGAACTTCCTGACAAGAACGTCTAGACGACAGTGGAAGAGTCGTCCCCCCTCAGAAGTGCAGCTGCCCCTGGGGACCTGCAGCCGGCACGTATGATAGGCGGCCCTCTCTCAGCTGTGCTGCGGGTGCGACTGGACTGCATGAGTCTCGGGCTCCTCCCATGTGGAGTCTCGAAATCGACACACTCACAGCAGGCCGCTGTATGATGAGTGCCTTTTCTTTGGATTACAAAATAAATTGTTGTTTATAAAGAGCTGGTAAGGGCAAAAGGCATAGGCAGCAGGAGGAAGTGGGCTCCAAGAAGCAGCTGTCACTGGACAGAGACCAACACAGTGACTTGCTTATAAAATAAGTTTGAAACATCTTCCTCTCAAACTTGTCTTTATCTGAAAAAAAAAAAAAAAAAAGCCAAAATCTTTTACTATTCCCTTTTGGTTATCTGATTAAAACTAAGCAGAGATGTGAGCTCAAGCTTTCTTGTTCACCATTAAAAAGGAACCAGTTTGTGGCTTTAATATACTTCCCGAAACATAGTAAACTTTAAAATGAAAGTATCTGTTGCACAGCCTGAATGGCCAATAACTCAGCTGTGTGTATCCGTGTTACTGTCTGTGATTTGTCACTCATGCCTCTTTACAATAATCTCTCCTCGAAGAGCTGTCTCAATGAGTATCTTCAAAGTAAATGAAACCTGTCGTCTTAACGCACTGGTTCATGTGAGAGCATATAGAAAGCAAATGTATACACGCAGAATTATTTCCAGGGACTACTCTCTTGCTCACCGCTGCCTCCTTGTACTGGAATGTGAACCATTTCATTTAGTGCAGCATGTCTAGCGCCTAGAATAGTATGTGGTAAGTGCGGAAAGAATTCTAACGTTTGAATGGAATTCTTCTACTTTCAGCTTCTGAACTACCAACGGTGATGCTAGAGACAAGCAACAAGGGACATTCCTCAAATCAAAAGAGTCGGCAGGGTGTGCAGCAGGGAAAAGGCACGGAGAGGAGAAGAGGGACACTCTCCACGCCCACAGAGGACCCTGGTCTCCGGCCCTGTGGGCTTTGCTGGCTCCCAGCCTGGCCCCAGGCTGGGTCTGGATTCATGGCCGCTTTGCCGAGGCCATGGTGTGGGTGGCAGAATGTTTACAGGGGAGGCAGGATTCACATGCACGCACAGTCTTTACCAATCATTGTTTAAAACTTTTGCTGGACTCTCAGTGTTTGATGCAACATGAGCAAAGGAGTATTAGGCAAAGCCTAGTTTCAGTTGGGGCCCACGATAACATTCTCAGTGACCCACTGAAATCATCGGTCAAGAGAGACATCCCCCTGTCCCCACCTATCCCTGCCTCAACCCAGCTTTTCAGAAGTGTTGGCAAGAAGCCTCCCCCTCTCCTCTTTTTCCTTTCCTAGCTCTTGAACAATGATAACTACTGGTGCTGCCCATTACAGATCAAGTTCAACATATATAGTTCTCTTCTTCTCCCCCTCTCCCCTCCCCTTGGGGTGCTCTCGCTCTCTCCCTCCCTCCATCTCTTTCTCTCTCTCAACATTGTTTAAACTGCCTGGCCACAGGATGCACCTGTCCTCCCCTCCTGGGGCAAGCCCAAGGAGCCAGGTGCTGCCCTGTGGGGGAGGCTACAGCTGTTCTGCCTGTGGGTGTGTGGTAGCTTGAAGACCATTTGGGCTTTGGGTGCAAGCCAATCTTTTTGATCTGACCGTAGGAGTAGCAAAGCCAACACGTTGACCCACATCTGGCTTTTGTGTCTGTTTGTCAATTGAGTGTGATATAGTACCATTCTCAAACAACAAAAACAATAGTGGATTCAATTTCCCTCAAAAATGAAAGATATTTAAAAGCTGGTACTTTTAAGTAATAATTCTACAAGGCTTTAGCAAGGTTCAAATCCAGCATGCCAGCTTTCGTTTCAGAGAAGCGGGGAGCTTTTCTTCCATCTCACCTGGAAGACAAGAGTCAGGGACTCTGCAGGAGTATGATGAGTGGCACATTTCATTCCCACCTGAGGCTTGAGCCAATTAAGAAATCAGACAGAAGAGCTGATATATTAATAAAGAAACAGCTTGTATTTGCAGGCAAGTATGGACCCCCAATTCAGTCACAGGCAATGTCAGAGTCCCCCACTTGTGGCAGGCATGTCCCTGCAGGACAGTCAGTGAGGAGGGGCTTGGGGGGTCAGGGGCCTCCAGTGAGCCCGTTGTGCTGAGGAAGGAGGCAGAAGGGGCACAGTGCACACGGTCAGAGTCCCCTTCCAAGTTCCGTCACCTGAGGGGTGGAACCAATTCAAGAGTGGGTAAGAATCATTTCTGCTCAACAATAAAAGTAGAACAAGAGCCAGGCAGACCCTACCAGTTGCCTTCAGACAACTGTCAAAGTGGAGTTGCTGTGTACTTGGGTGGTTTGGAGCCGGGAGCAGAGATGGGCTTGGTTAAAGCTGATCCTAAGTGTGGAGAGGTGCTCTCTACACAGCTCACTAGCTGGCTTGCTAGTTTGTTCTGCCTTTTTTAAAGAGATACAAATTACATACTATGTAGTGATATAACTTACATACTGTGTGCATATAGTCAAGTACATAATACTGTTGGCCTTATACATGTTGACACTCTTATAACAGTTTAAGATATAGAACGTTTTCTGGGCTGCTTTCAAAAGATGTGGCCCACGCCTTTTGTTTCCATTTCCATAAAATTTGCTTTCCACGCTTACCTTACAAATATAGTCTTTGTTTTGTACCTACTTTACTAATTATAGCAGTAGTTTCAGTTTCTAAGCATTGAAAAATTAAGTTTTAAGCCAACAAATTCAACTGAGCACTAGACAATATTCCTTCCGGGGAGTGGTTCTCTGTCCTGGGCACTTGCTCCCTCCCTCCTGGAGAGAAATTAGGAGTTTCTCCCCTGTGGTGATAGCATCAGAGGTAGAGTCACCTCACCAGTGGGAGGTTTCTCATACATTAGTCAGCTGATGTCAGTCGGAGCAAAATAAAATAAAATTTTAAAAGGAAACTGCTTCTCCAGGACATGTGTGTTTTGCGAACACTTTCAGTATTCTGGAGGAAAACATGTCGTCAACTTTGTAAACGGGAGCCTTCTCATGCGGAGACATTTCTCATGAGCTTCCTTCCCCAATGAATTTTAGATCCAAGTTAACTTTGAAATTATTAGTTTAAGGTGATTAGCTTTAAATTTTTAAAAATAAAATGCCAAATATGCCTTCCCTTTAAAAGGCCCCATGAGGTACAAAACAGATACATTCTAGGGAAAGGATACCCTGTCACAAGCTGTATATCTCTGTATTTATATATCGATATCTCTATGTTTAATATATACACCTATATAAGTACGTTATGTAAGCATGTATCTATATGCACATCTATAGCTGTCTATAAAGGTGAATACAAGGGCACATACAGTACCACAGCTCTCCTGCCACCGCGTGTTCGTATGCTGACCAGCTGGCTGACTGTATAGATGCTGACCCATGACCCTCTTTGAGCACCTACAGAGGGGTCCACAGGGCTCAGGCCTGGCTTAACAAAGCCTTTGCTAGACAGGCCAGGGAGAACGAGAGTACTCAAGTGTGAGTGCTAAGTCACTTGAGTAGCGTCCGACTCCATCGTAGTAGCGCTGATATAGGCAATACACAGCAAGTACCTTCTTGCAAACATGATGCTCAGCTCTGAGCATGCCCAGGTCAGGGCCAGACTTCTATTGACTATGTCAGCAACAACCGAATTGCTAACAGCCCTCGTTTATGCGTTTACCTTCGGTTCTCCTCTTTACTCTGAGTAGTAGGGCAGCTGTTAAGTACTGTACACATGCAAAACCAGTGGCTGCTAAAGACTAATTCTCCTGAAAACCAGGCTGGGTCACTGCCACTAGCTGGCAGTCAATAGTTGAGTCTCTTCTATAAAATGAGGGCAAAGAATGAGATGTGGGGTTGGGCTCATTCCAGCTCTGAAGTGCCACAGGTCTCCATTTGCGGCTTTCTTGGGGCTTTAAGGTCATAACCACGAGGAGACAAGCTGCAAGGCGTCCCTGTCTACCTTGGCTGTTCTTTTTTCAGTATCTGCGTTGTTGAAGGAAAGTAACGAGCTTTGAGAAAGACCTCCAAGTCACTGAAATCTCAGAAGTGATGTCATTCTATTCCCACTTCCTTTTTGTTTGATGCCTTTAGGACAATAGATGCTCGTCCCAAGGGTCACGATCAGCCTTTCTTTCCATCACATGGATTCATGCAATAATCCACGTGTGCAGTGTGAAGTTCCACTGCCCTCTAGGAACTTCTAATTCAGAATCATATGGCTTACTCTCTTAGGCTGACATTCCTTTAGTTTCATTTTAAAGCCAAAACATGAGGTTCTCTTGGTGAGTCTTTCCTTAAATTTTTACTTTTAGTTGACAGTACTCATTTGCGCATTCATGGATGGAAGTGGCCACCACAGTTCTTTCCTAGGAATTCGGAATTGAGACCCAGAGGAAACGGGCTTGTCTCCTTCCATAGAAAACAGGGTGATTGTCAAAGCTATTTCCTGTCAAGTGGCAGCTACTGGAAAAATGAAGAAAGAAGCTGGCTGACAGGAGAACTGGAGATAAAGATGGACAGAGGTGGTCTCCTGGGTGTCCCCCACAACCAAGCTGATGTCTCTGGACGTTTCTGTCTCCCAAATTGCATTTCTGCTAACGATTCATGAAGCGCTCCGTACCCCGTGTTCTTAGCACAGGCGCCCTCTTTCGATTAAGGCAGCGCCCGTGTGCTTCTGCTGCTCACAGTCAGCAGTGTTAACACGACGCTCTGCCCATGAGCAGACCTTTGCTCAGGAGTGCAGACTGGAAACTACCTTTTACAGCACCTCCCGGTGCAGCCGGACTCTGAGCTCCCGAGTCGGGGGCCGCAGCGCTGCCGTCTTCCCCGCGGGCCTGCGGCGCTGTCCGCGCTCAGGGGGCCGGACGCGGGCTCTGCAAGCAAGCGCCTCAAGACGCTCGGCAGCTTACTTAACCATCCCTTCTCCAGGCTCCTCTGAAAAGGCCCTTAGACATCGTCTGCTGTAAGTGTTGATTCTACAGAAGAGGAAGCTGAGGCCCAGAGAGGTAGAAGCCATCTGCCCGAGGCCACACAGCTGGCGAGCTGCAGGCTCCGGAGCCGGTGTTCCTTCCGCAGCCCCGCCACGCGCCTGCTGAGCCAGCCTCCACCGGCCCGGGGATGAGACAGACAGTAGCCCCCAAACCAGCCTCCCTTTCAAACGTCCTCAGTGTGGGTTCAAAAGTCAGCCGTCATATAGAAACTCTCCTGAAGAAGAAACTCATGGGGTCGACCATTTCTGAGCCCGGCTAGCCGCGGATGCTGCGCCGCGGGTGTAGACCATTTCTGAGCCCGGCTAGCCGCAGATGCTGTGCACCGGGTGTAGACCATTTCTGAGCCCGGCTAGCCGCAGACACTGCGCCGCGGGCGAGGAGGCGCCGCCCGGAGCTGGCGGCCGCAGGACACCGCACAGGGGCACTTTCTGGGTGCATCATCCAGTGAGAGAGGGGTTGTCCTCTGCCCTTGTCAGTCGTAAGAGTGAACGAAGACGTAATTACTTCAACAGTGATGAGCAAGAACATTTCCCCGCACACCGCTATGTGAGAGGCGTATCTGAGTGAACCTGGGAAGAACTCAAAAGGAAGTGCGATAAGCTGACCCGATAAGAGAAGGAAGGAAAACGTTTACTTTAAAAAGAAAGGCAAGGGAATGATAAAGACTTTCGGGTGGCGGCACAATTCCTAAGAGGGCCAGAGCACTAGGGCTATACTGTTGCCAAAGAGCTGGCTTCTGTACTGGTGGTGATGGGCAGTGGGACCATGGGTGTTTTCATATGATTAAAAGTACATAAATGAGGAAGTTAATCAAAGAGAGCCAGATGTGGGCCAGGGATTCCCTGGTGGCTTAATGGTAAAGAATCCGCCTGCAACGCAGGTGATGCGGGTTCAATCCTTGGGTTGGGAAAATCCCCTGGAGAAGGGAATGGTTGACCCCTCCAGTATTCTTGCCTGGAGAATCCCGCGGACGGAGGAGCATGATGGGGTATAATCCATGGGGTCTCAAATTGTTGCACGTCTTAGCAATTAAAACAACAACAAGATACGGACCAACAGTGAGTTGTCATGAACCAAGGATTATGAATAATCTAATTCTGTGAAGATAATGTCCATGGACAAAAAAGAACATGGAAAAGAAAGAGTAATTATGGTCTCCAAGTAGGGTCATTGTTTCTTGCAAACTAGGAAATAGACATCTTTTTTTTTTAATCTAAAGGAAAAGAAATTTACTATTTTAATTTTATTAGCATATAGTTGCTTGAAAATAAACATGACATCAGATGTCTCTGCTTTACTGTTATTCTAGCTGTTGCTTGAAAATAAACATGACATCGGACGTCTCTGCTTTACTGTTATTCTAGCTGTTGTGACAGTCACTTTGTCACTGTCAGGTAGAAAATAAAGGTCTGTTTATTTGTTTAATATCCGAGTTAAGCTCTAAGTGCTGATAAATGAGTATTAACCTTATTTTGTAGAATACAAGAAGCAATAACACCTTGTTTACATTCCACAATAAATGTGGGCTTCCTGTGTGCAGCTTACAATGTCAGCTTGACAGGCTAAAACTTGCGCTAGTTTCAGTTGTGAAATAATTGAGGACAGACATTTTCAGGTCCTGCAATGTTTATTAAATGAATGAGAACACGTGTTCTCAGACTTTCTGAAACAGGGTTCAAGAAGCAAACAAAGAAGGAAAACAAGAAAAAAAACTGATCAGGAGAACTGGAGATGAGTTCCGAACAGCAGCCAACGGCCTTGTTAACACTTTACATTTCGTTGGCAGTTGATTGTTGCTTGATGAAATGAGAACTTTTGTTCCATAATCCATCCTAGAGTTCACTGCTTTTTAAAAAAACATGAGCATAGGCAAAATAGATTGGTAAAATAGTAACACCTGGGTACATCTGGTGGAGGAAAAATGGGGGTTCTTTGAGCTATTTTTGCAGCTTTTCCATAAATCTGAACTGATTTCAAAGTAACGTCTATAAGTAAATAAACGAGGCAAAATTCTAACACAGGCGTCAGAATGCCAGAGGAACAAGACTGACAATCAACGTGAAAGTCTCATTCAAAGACTTAGACATCTTAGTGGACATTATTTTCATAACTGCCAAAGAGTGGCAGCTTTAAGAAAGTGTAAGAGAAACTATAGAATTGAGTTTAAACATGAATATTTATCTGAGGCTCACACACAGTTATTCTCACTGCAGTTTAAACACAAGCTTAAAGAGTGTTTGTTGCTGGTGGTAGTGGTTAGTTTTTGTTTTTTAAGGTGCAATAAGGGGAAAATAATTCATCTCCTTCTAATAAGGCCTCTTTGCTCAATTACCTTGGTATTATATGAGAACTGTAATCTTCTTTTACCTAGTTCTTTGTGAAAGTGATTCACCATCAATAAATGTGACATTTCATTCAGAAAGAAAGGAAACTTACAATTAACTTTCATAGAAAAAGCAGTATTCTCCTTCTCTGGACCATTCTAAAGAGGAAGGAAATATAGAATTTCATGTTCTCAATTCTGCTGAAATTATGAATCATCACATCTTTTCTAACAGTTGCTCACTGTAAGAGCTTTAAAATGCCCATGTGGGCTGGCCCATGAGTGAAATCTGATGTGCCCATTTTTTACCCACATGGCTAGGGCAAATAGACTCAGATCTCACTGGAGCGTCTCTTGCCCACCATGGGATCCCCCTCCCCTACCCCAGTGTTTTTGTTCGTCTATAGTTGAGTAGTTTTCAAGACAAGGAGCAGTAGCTAAAAGGAGGCCATGTATATGAAGAGAAACCATAGCAAAATCTAAAGGAATCTGAAATATTTAAATAGTATTTTTTCCTTCCCCTTTTTTCTATAGTCACCGTAGGGGAGATGAACCTAATTAACAAGGTAGATGGGAGGGAGAGAAAAAGGTTTCAAATTAAGGTTTTTTTTACATGTGTGCATCGGAAGAAGAAGGAACGAAAATCTGAACACACACGTGATAGAATCTGAACATACACGGGACAGAAGGAGGGACACGGATCCGAACATACGCGGGATGAGTAAAGACCCGAACACACGCGGGATGAGTAAAGATCCGAACATACGCGGGATGAGTAAAGATCCGAACATACGCGGGATGAGTAAAGAGACTGAATTAGTGATTAGGAAACCTCCCACAGTAAACACACAGGCCCTGATGGCTTCAGTGAGGAATTCTACCAAGTGTTAAAGCATAACCGTCTCCAACTTCTCACAGACTTTTCAAAATACAAGATATGAAGGAACTTTCAAGTGATTCCATGAAGCCAGTATTACACTGGTACAAAAAACACCACAAAAAAGAAAACAAAACTATAGACCAATAATTCCTCGAGGATACCGACACGGAAGTCCTCAACAAAATGCTAATGACTGGGTCCAGTAACTTATAAAAAGGATTAATTCAAATAAGGTTTATCCAAGAAATCTAAGATTGGTTTACATTGTAAAAGCAATCAGTGTAATACACCATAATAAAAAAAATAATTAACAAAACTTCACGGCCTGGAGAATCCCAGGGACGGGGGAGCCTGGTGGGCTGCCGTCTGTGGGGTCGCACAGAGTCGGACACGACTGAGGGACTTCACTTTCACTTTTCACTTTCATGCATTGGAGAAGGAAATGGCAACCCACTCTAGTGTTCTTGCCTGGAGAATCCCAGGGACGGGGATTAGAGCTCGGTGGGCTGGCGTCTATGGGGTCGCACAGAGTCGGACACGACTGACGCGACTTAGTAGCAGCAGCAGCATGGTCATCTCAATAGATGGAGAAAAGGAATTTTATAAAATTCAGTATCATTTCATAAGAAAAGCTCCAAACACCTAAGAATATAAAGGAAAATTTCCAATGTTATAAAGAGTTTCTATAAACATTCAAAATTAACATTATGCTATACAGTAAAAGGGGAATGCTTTCCCCCCAGGTTAGAATCAAGGCAAGAATGACCGCTGCTGCCAAGTGTGTCCAGCTTGAACTGGAGGGTCAGCAGGGCAACCGCGCCAGAAAGAGAAGTGAAAGACATCCAGACTGTGAAGAGAGAATTAAAACTATCTTTATCTGCAGATGGCACAATCCTCGACACAGAAATCTTAAGTAAGTCACAAAGCAAAATGTTAGAGCTAATAAATGAGCTCATCGAGGTTATCGGGTGAAAGACCAGTATGTAAAAGGTAATCGGTTTATACACTAGCAATTAACAATTTGAAAATGAAACTAAGAAAATCATTCAATTTATAGTAGTCTCAGAAAGAATAAAATGCGTAGGGACAAATTTAACACAAGAAATATAACACCTGCAAACTGAGAGCTAGAAAACATCATCCGAAAAACGAAATGAGACCTACATTAATGGAAAGACATTCCATGCTCATGGGTTGGAATACCCAATATCTATTGTTGGGACGAAAATATTCCCCAAATTGATCTATAGATTCAATGTGATGCCTGTCAAAATCCCAGCTGGCTTTCCTTTGTGGCATTAAATTCATATGGAAATCAAGTGGCAGAGAATATCCAAACCAATCTTCTAAAATGAGAATGAATTTGAAAGAGGATCTCATCTTCCTGATTTAAAAGCCCATTACAAAACAGCAGAAGGCAAGAGAGTGTGGTGCTGGCATAAGGATAAACACAGGGATGAATGGAAAGAACTTGGAGTCTGCAAATAAACCCTCACTTTGTGGTCAATCGATTTTTAGCAAGGGTACTAAAATTATTTAAAGGAGAAATCTTTTCATCAAATAACATTGAGAGAACTGGTTATCTACATACCGAAAAATGAAGTTGGCCTCCTACTTTATATACAAATGTGAACTCCATTTGGGTCAAAAAGCTTAATGTAAGAGCTAAAACTATAACACTATTGGAAGTAATTCAACGAGTACATTTTTATATCCTTGAATGAGGCAAAACCTTCCTAGATACAACACCAAATCACAAGTGAAAAAAGAAAAAATAGGTGAATTGATCAAATTTTAAAACTTTTGTTCTTCAAAAGGCACCATCAAAGTGTAAAGACCATCATATAATGAAAAAATTGTTCGCAAACCATATTTCTTATATGGGACTTGTGTTCACAATAAATACAGAATTTTTATAACTTCATGGTAAAGAGAAAACTAATCCAATTTTTAAAACTGGACAGTGGGTCTGAATAGACAGTATTCAGGGGGACGGTAGGCAGTTCCTCACAAAAGTAAATACAGAGCTCTCACATGACCTCGAAATCCCAGTCCTGGATAGATAATCAAGAGAAACGAAAGCGAACACCTACACAAAAGTTCATAGCAGTAGCATTTTTAAATAATAGCTGAAGAGTGGAAACAGTTCAAATGTCCATCGATGGATGAACTGATAAACAGAATGCAGTTTATTCGCACAATGAATCATTATTCAGCCATAAAAGGAATGAAGTGCTCATACATGCGGCAACACAGAAGAACCCTGAAAACACGGCGAGTGGGAGAAGTCAGACAGAAAAGGCCACGCACGGCACGAGTCATTTACGTAAAATACGTAGGTCAGGCAAATCCACAGACCCAGGAAGCAGCTTGGTGGCTGTCGGGGGCTGGGGGAGGGGGATACAGGGAGTGACTGCTAATGAGTAAGAGAGCTTTGTTCTAAATGAGTGGCTGTCATCACACACCCCCTTGAATGCACTAAAATCACTGGATATAACACTCTAAAAGGTTGAGTTATATGATATACAAATAATATCCCAATAAAGCCATTATATTAAAAAGTGCTTACTCTTTCTCTTTTGTCTTACCCTCGACCTAGCCCTTTTTCTAAGGTCTGTGCTTGAAGGTCACATGCATTGCCGAGAAGGCGAGAAGGTGCAGATGACTCAGGGAGAGTCTCTGCCGCGACTGGACCAAGGCTACCTGCGGTATCACGAGCAGGACACGGTGCCCCCCTGCCCCCCGAGCCACTGTCGTCTCGGGTGGCACACTCACCGTGATGGATGTGGGCGAGCGTGTTTGTGTGGGGCAAGTGTTCTGTGAAACGAATATACAGGAGCGTCAAACTCAGGACCACCGCAGCCCTGCTAAAAGGGGTCTCGGTTAGCGTCTGTGTTTGCCGCTCTCCTCTCGGGCAGGAGGAGTTCAATCAGAACAAAAGTTCATATGAAGAACCTTCTTCAAAACCTGAGGCAAACCAACCAAAAGCAAAGCAGAGTTTCAAGCTCCAGCTCTACTTTGCTTCCTGTTCATTCCAGATCCTCAGGGAGAACATTGTCAAAATGGCGCTCTAGAGAAACCGTAAGATGTTTCAGCATCAAAGGCAATTTTTCTAAGGTGATGTGTACTAATGGAATGAATACATTTTCAAGCAAGAGTTAGACTGAAAGTCTTTTAATTCCTGGATTAATAAGTTTCTTACAATACTATCCTGCCTCTTCTCTTGACATTTTACTGAGAGTTTCAGAAATAAGAGCTTAAAAAAACAGAGAAACACAAAGACATGTGGGTCTCTGCTTTTTCTGAAGTCAGCCCGGGAGACTCCCCGCTGCTGTGCAGGGCTTGGCTCTGTGTGAGTGTGCTGTGAGCACCTGTGGTGTGTGTGCGTGCTGTGAGCTCCGGTGTGTGCATCGACATGAGGCTGCATGCTGTGGCTGTGTTTCTGTTTGGCCGTTTCCACCTGTGAGATAGAAACTCCCCATAGTTCAGCCACACACACACACGTAACATGCACATAGTTCAGCCACACACACACATGTAACATGCATTAACGCAGAGTACGTGTATCTGATGGTCTCAAACCAGTGATCAGAGGCTGGGTTTCCAGATGTCTTGTAGTGAGGTCGTTCCTCTTATAACACTTGTTTTATCTGGCATCTTCTCCTTCTGTCAGATGGTCTAGGCCCATCATGGGCCTATGACTTAAAGACCTTGTCTTAGGCTTTGGTCCATGTCAGAACGTGATGAGATTGTGTAAAGGAGGCAAGAGTTATCTCATCAATGGTGACAAAATATGTCAATAATTTTACAAAAAGCAAAGTGAGACTCTCATACAATATAAAATGAACATGTACCAAAGATCTTGTTGTACTCAGTAATTAAATAAGGGAACCAGTAAGATGTTACAACCAGTTCAAGGGAGAATTCTAAGAACCAGACAGTGAGGGAATAAGGAACTCTAAAATGAGCCGTGTATGATGCAAATAGTCTTATAACTGTTCTTCTCTCGGGCAATGATCAATTGCCTTGTAATAAGGGCTCAATTAAACTGCGTTTGTGTGAACAAGAATCACTTGCACCATATATTCACCCACTTTTTCCCCACTTGAAAATCTTTTACAAATATTTATGACAAATGAATAGCTGAGCAAGACAGGCCTCAGGATACTACAGAATGTATCAACCTTGATTATTTTCACCACTAATTGGACATATATTTCTCCTCTGTCTCTCATTGTTGAAGTCACTCTGTTATGTAGCTAATTTTTAAAAACATGCTCAAGGTGGACTATTCTATACAGGAGGTTAGCTTGTGTTTATGCAAAAGCCAGGAGACGTGAATTCCTCTGTGGTGAAGTGGCCATCATCAAGGGAAGTTCTAGGGATGCCCCGAATGTGCTCACTGGAGCAGAGGGAGGAAGACGGCCTGAGACCCAGAGAGGCAGCTTCTGCTGACAGCTGCGCCCCCGGCCAGCAGCTTGTCTGCGGTCACAGAAGGGAGACATCCATGGCAAATGCTGCAGACAGCCTGCCGGGAGAGGGGGGACGTGGAGGGACGAGGCGGGGGCTACTCCTCCTACACGTGTTTTCCTCTATCCTCAGCAGCCCCGAGCCGAAGATTGTTGATCATTCCCGTGTTAGAGAAAAGAAGGAGACAGGGGCTTGGGGGACTCATGATACCACGATGAGGAAGCCACGGGGCAGGCCTGGGCACCCAGGAACTATTAGGGCCTGGGACTGGGTCCGGGGCCAGTGCCTCCTCCGGTTAAGCACAGGCTCCCTCTGAGATGCAGTGAAGGGCTCTGTGGGCTTTGTGGCTCCCTGACGTATACGTGCTTGGGAAATTATTTTATGGTTGTGGTGATGCGATGACGAAGTCCAGGTTGGAGTCGACATTATACACTTACCATTATTTATTGTCTCTTCTGATTTTATTTTTGTGGGTCCTCAAAGTTCCATGGGCCTGGGCCCCGGGCCTCCCGGGCCTGCTGGAGAGTGGGCTCTCATCAGAATTAAGTGGGCTGAGGCAGATCCTGACCCTCGGCTTCCTCTGCAGGATTATGCGCTCCCCAAGCCCCGTTTCCTTTTCTCTAACATGGGGATGATCATCATTTTTCTGCCGTGAGCACAGAAGAGAATCCGTGTAGGAGGAGCGTCTCCCTCCATCGCTCCACTCCCCCCTTCTCCTGGAGGCTGGTCTGTACCATCTGTCCTGGATGTCTCCCTTCTGTGGTGACAGACAGACCACTGGCCAGGGGCACAGGCAATAGCAGGAGCTGTTTCTCCAGACGTAGGGCTTCCCTGTTGCTGCAGATGGTAAAGAAACCGCCTGCACTGTAGGTTCGTGCCCTGGACTGGGAAGATCCCCTGGAAGAGGACATGGCAACCCACTCCAGTATTCTTGCCTGGAGAACCCCATGGACACAGGAGCCTGAGGGACCACAGCCCATGGGGTTGCCACGGGGTCAAAAAGAACTGGATCCAACTGAGCAGCTAACACTTTCACTGCACTCTCGGCCCTACTTAGGCCAAAGCAATCCCTACTAATTCTCTGTTCTGGAAAACCCAGTTCTTGGAATTGGTCCAAGTATAGGAATAACTGTCTCTAATAAGATTTTTTTTAAAGATAATTCTTTCTTAGCTTTATTTCTTTGTGGCGGTGCATGGGCTCAGCTGCTCCGTGGCATGTGGGATATTCCCAGACCAGGGATTGAACCAGTGTCCCCTGTGTTGGCAGGCAGATTCTTATCCACTGGGACACCAGAGAGGTCCTTTAATACTGTTTTTAAACTCCAGGTCAAAGGCCACAGAGAAATCAACCAGGGGAGATCAATAGGTGGATTTTAAAATGACAGGAAGTTATAAGCCATTGTTCATAGTATTGCCCAAAGAAATGAGTCACTGAACTGGATGCTGAAATGATGACATGGTAATTCAAGGTGTGCAGGGAGGTTACGATACTCTCTGAGATTCCTCAGCACTCCAAACTGTGAGCTGTGATGGGCTTGCTCCCTGAGTCACTGCACTTCCTCTCCCGGGCAGCAGTACTTAGTCAAGAGCCTCGAGTGCCTAGGCGATGCAGAGGGGAGCATTTCCAGGTAGGGGAGCTGTGTCTCTGTTCTGAGATGTGATCTAGCAGAGGATGGTGGAGGTGAGTGTTTCTTAGCTGGAAATGAGAAGGCTCAGACGCTGGCTCTGGCTGTGAGGCTAGCTGACTGCTCAGCCTTGAAATATGGGCTTCTTTACTTCCCTGAGCCTTGGTTCTCAGCGTTTCAGTTATAATGGGTCTAGGCGTGGGTCTCTTTAGGTAAATCTTCTTCGAAAATCTCTGGGCTACTGGGTCTGGATTTCTGTTTCTTTGCTCAGGTTAAGGAAGTTTTCAGCCGTTATTTCTTTAAAGAAGTTTGCTGCTCATTCCTCCCTCTTCTCCCTCTGCTATCTCCGTCATGCAAATGTCAGCTTGCTTGATGTTGTCTTCACTGTTTTTCCCATTCTGTCTGCTTTTCGCTTCTTTGCGTGAATAAGGCCCTGGCCCTGCCGCTGAGCTCAGTGGTCCTTATTCTGCTTCCTCTAGTAACTGCTGGAATCCGTCTGGTGACGTTTTCTTCACCTGTTATTGCATTCTTCAGTTCTGTGACATATATTTGGAACTTTCTAACATTTTCCATCTCTCTGTTGACATTCCCACTGTGTTTATCCATTTTTCTCCCGAGTTTGGAGAGCATTTGTGTGACCATTATTTTGAATTCACTATCAAGTAATTTACTTGTGTTTGTCTCATTCAGATGTTTCTCTAAGGTTTTATCTTGTTCTTTCACTCAGGATATATTCCACTGTTTCTTCATTTTGCTCGACTCCCTGTTAGTTTCTACGCATTAGTTAGAGTAGCTGCTTTTCCCAGTCTTAAAGGGTTGGCCTTGTGTAGGAGAGCCTTATCATTCGGTCGCGCCCTCGGGCATCTTTCAGCCTTTGTGACAGTCCCAGCGCCTGTTGTATGGGGAACCTTATCATTCGGTCGCACCCTCGGGCATCTTTCAGCCTTTGTGACAGTCCACGCGCCTGTTGTATTTTCACATCTCCAAGTAGCTGAAGGTGTACCGTGACTGCTCAGCATTGACCTCGGCCAACACTTAGACCAGGCTGTCTGGAAGCCAGGCTGTCAGGTAGCAGCTTTGAAATAATGCAAATATATATGGCCCTGTGCGACCACACTTGTGAGCCCCGCTGGCCTTGGAGCCAGGCGATCCGGAGCTGTTCCTTGGGCTGCAGTTGCCAAAGCTGGGGCTCCATGTGGGTGCACAAGCTCCATTTTGGGTGAGTCTGATGAGCTGCGGGGAGGTGAGCTCCAGGTGGGTGCACAGGCCCTGTTCTGGGGAGCTTGTTGAGCTGCCATGAGGCAGAGGGAGAGCACAGGGATGGCACCCGCACCTGAGGTCCCCCGTGAGCATGTCCATAGATCCAGGTGTGCCCGCCTCTACAGCTGAAGCTTCAGGACAAGGAAGTAGGTCTCTGTCATTTTGCTCTCTGTGCAGGGCACCAGTGGTGTAACCTTGGAATATTCCTTCTGATTGTTGCAGTCCTGTGAGGCCCAGGGATGTAAGCCCCAGCCAACAGAGTAAGGCAAAAGGGCATCTCCTGAGTGGCAGCTGCAAAAGCCAGGGTGTGGACATAAAACCTGGGATACCTGACATGTGTCAAAGTTCCCTGGCTCTCTGGCATTCAACAGAAGGCGAGCGTGCCGAGTGCCCACCCTCGGAGGTATCAGTCAGCCCTTGCATGTGTGCTGAATTAGAAGCCCCTCCAGCTACAGCTGTGAGGATTAGCTAAATGGCCTCTGCCTGGAAAGACTGAGCTCCTGGGTCTGTTGCCTCTTGCTGTGTCCTGGGGGTGGTAGCTGCTTAAGTATTCTTTGCTATTGGTTACAGTCCTGTGGCCCCTGGAAGCAGAAGTCTTGCTGGACATTAGGGCCAGGAAAAGCACAGGTGGCCCCTGGCAGTAGCTGCAAAAACCAAGGTTCTGGGGAAGGGTGTAAACTCTTCTCTGTAAGATGCTGTGATCTGGGGCAAGGCAGAGTACGAAGATTGTATCCGCCAGTCTCCACTCCTTGGGAGCCTCTGTGCAGGTCCCTGTGTATGTTGCAAACCAGAGCCCCCCCCCTCCCCCCGCCCAAGCTGAACAGGCTTCCTTCTCAGAAAGACAGGGCTGTGCTTCAGCCTAAGGTCTGGACAGTGCCCGGGGAGCAGTGTCTGCCAAGGACTGCCCGTCCAGTTGTCACAGTCTCATGGGACCCGGGAGCTCGAGACCCCCTGGCCTACAGAGCCAGGGGATCAGGGTGCCTTCTGGGTGGTAGCTGCACAGAGCCGGTCACCAGGCGGGCAGAAGCTCCTCTCCTGGAGACGCTGGTGCGCGGGGGTGCGGCAGAGCAGGGGGCAGAGACGCTGCCGCTCA
Source organism: Connochaetes taurinus (assembly GCA_006408615.1). Taxonomy (NCBI): domain Eukaryota; kingdom Metazoa; phylum Chordata; class Mammalia; order Artiodactyla; family Bovidae; genus Connochaetes; species Connochaetes taurinus. Next base: position 66,424 of record SJXO01001645.1, on the reverse strand, counting down.
GGTCAGACACACATGCTGCTTCGTCAGGTCTCTCCATTTTGCAGCATTGAGTGGTTTTATTTCGGTGAAGTGCATTCTTCCAAAAATTAAACTTAATTAATAGTACTGTAATGATATATCGTAAGAGCTCCCTCTTACTTCACTAAGACACTCCAGCGACGATTGTTTTCTTCTGTGTACATACATGCGTACATATGTACACATGCATAATAAAGACTCTTAAAGAAAAAAGCGTGTATAGATCGTATCCTGAACGACACTCTGTGCGCACGCAGTTTCTCTGGCTGGCACCCTCTCAGTTTCCTCTGCAGGTTTGGTTTTAGGTTTGTGCAGTTTCTATATTCTTGGATTTCAGTGTTGCCAGTGATCAGTAAAAGCTGTCTAGTTTGAGTGATCCCTTTACAGGAAGAATCATGGGAGAAACTGGACAATCAACCAGAAAAAATGAATTTCACGTTCACTGAAAGAGTATGTGGTAGATGGTTTTGTTTGTTTCTTAAGGAGATTGTGTTTGTTTTTTGTGAACTTATTTTGAATTCAGCAGGAGCAGTTATCTTTAGCCTCCAGTTTACAACAGGTGTGTGAAACACAAATGGTTTTCATTTCTGTGAAGTGTACTCTTCAAGTTTGAATGAAGTCTGTAGAACTGAGCACTGTGCTGCCTTCTATGGGCTTTATGTTGGAGAGAACATTGTGATGAAGAACAAAATACTAAAAAGTATTTAAAAAATAAAAAATATTATAACTGGCCCTCCAGTGAATTTCTTTTAAAAAGTTATAATTGTATACAATACAGACATAAAATACATTGTGAGCATTTTAGAAAAAGGAAAAAAAGTTTAATTTCTCATAATCTAGGAATACTAGTGATAAATTTTAGTTTTTAAGGGAATTTTTTCGTCTGCTTTATTCATATCACATAATATAAATTTCTATAAAAACAATACTTTAAATATTATTTTGTAATATGAACTTTGCAATGTATCAGTGACATTTTTATGTGGTTAAGTATTGATCTACAACAAATTTTAATGATTGCATACTTCTCTCATTGTAAAAAAATACCATAAAATATTTAGTGAGTCCATTTTTGGATTTTCAAATGGTTTTGAATCATTCACTATTTAAACAATACTTTAGTAAATATTGGACTTCCCTGGTGGCTCAGACGGTAAAGCGTCTGTCTACAATGTGAGAGACCTGGGTTCGATCCCTGGGTTGGGAAGATTCCCTGGAGAAGGAAATGGTAACCCAGTGCAGTACTCTTGCCTTGAAAATCCCATGGACGGAGGAGCTTGGTGCAGGCTACTATCCATGGGGTCGCAGAGTCGGGCACGACTGAGTGACTTCACTTCACTGGACTTAATAAATATTGTGCACACATATTTAGGGGTATACGTGTCATTTTAAACATATAATTAAAATTGTTTTCCAAGTAGAATTAATTGATGAGTGTTCAAAACATGTAAGGTTTTTTTGTCACCTACTGCCAAATTACTCATGACAGGGGCTGTGTACCATTTATATTTCTACCACGAGTAAACAGACCCCCACGGGGCTGCAGCGTCAGGACCGAGAGCTGCTGTGTGTGTGTTTGCTTTTCCATATTATACGGAAAGTTGTCTTCTACTGGTTCTGTGACAAGACTCGTTTTTAGCTGATGCTTTGGAGTCTTGAAGTAGCATGAAAGACAGGAAAATCAAGCAGGCTGGCAGCAACTTGGATTTCTCTCTCTTTACAGGATCAAAAAGCCAGATTCGCAGACAGTTCCACTGCATTTTGTGCCACAATATACTTTCCTCTGAAACCCCAGGTGACTCCTAGGGAGACTGAGAGGGTAAAAGGCACTCACCAAGAAAGCAAAAATAGAAATAGTGCCCCTGGGAAGACGGAGACGGAAGCCGGGCCTCTGCAGGGCTCGGCGTGCGGCGGCAGGGCGGCCACCAGAACGTGGAGGGCCCGGCTGAGCGGGGCTGGAAGCAGAGCTTTGCTTTGTGTCTGAATCAGTCTTGGGGTGGGAGGGGTGAGGGCCTGTCTTGCCTGAGAACAAGTTTCTCCCAAAGGCTAGACACAGGGTCTGGGAGCAGAAGTTGCTTCTGGTTACAGCAAGTTCCATTTATTGTCCACACAGGCCTGAGGTCAGAAGTGCACACTCTTAACTGTTTGTTTTAACAGTTCTTCCCAGAACCCTATTGTTTCCTTATCCACATCCCAGATGAAATTCCCCAGAGCCGGGCTTCCAGGAGCGTGGAGAGAGGGCAGCGGGGCTGTGAGGGGCAGGCGCCGGTGGGACTCTCTGTGTCGCTGTTCGCTCGTTATTTCTCTATCCCTCTTGGTCTTATGGACCCCAATTCTCGAATTTTATTTTGTCAGTCTCAAGCGAGTAAATATTTCAACCTCTTCTCTCTCTGCTCTCCCCAGAAAGAGGTTTCTCTCTATGAAATGATTAACCACAATCCCCCTTACAGCCTTCGGTGTGTGGGTGGGTTCCTCGTCCTGGATGGGTCTATGTGAGATAAGTTTCTTTTCTGCTTTGTGATGTCTGAAAAAATGGAAAATGAGGTCTTGAGAAAGAGAGCACAACAGGTGAAGGAAAATCGAGTCACCAAGGAAGTTTCCAAAAGCTTTTTCCTTCCGTTTTTCTTTCTTTTTTGAATGGGAAATTATTCACGTTCACTGATCAGAGGTTTGATTTAAACCTGAGTTTAAAATCTCTTTAGGCTTTCCTGGTTTCACTGTGGAAAAGAGAAGAAAATTTATGAGTAAAATAGTCTCTTTCAACATTTCTTTTTGTTAGAGGATTATTGCTTTGCACCATCGTGTTAGTAAGATCTGATGATGCGGAGCAAGCTCTGGCACCCTGGCTGGCTGGCCCGGGACCCCTGCGAGGACCAGCCCCCCACCCCCAGGGCTCGCGCGGGCAGCCCTCGTCCACCTGCAGGAATCTCCCCCCGCCCGACTGCACTCTCACCAAGTGCTACCTCTTTATGTGACGTTTAGCTTTAGAGGAATAGAGAGGAGGAGAAAAGGAAATATCGGGGTACTTGGTCCCAAACAACAAACCCCAGACATTGTGGAAGGAGGGGATACTGGGGACTAGTTAGTATTAATACGAATGCTGGGAGGCGCAGGCGGGGTGCTTTGCCTCCTTCCTCCATCGCGCCCCTCAGGCCCGGCCCGGCCCTCTTCCCTGAAGGCTGGGGCCCGAGGGAAGCCCCTAGCTCCTCACGGCCACTCCCTTTGGGTCTTTCTGGTTGCCAGGGGAAAAGGGCGCGGGGTACACACCGAGAGTTTGGGGCTGACACGCACACACTGCTGCGTGTAAAACAGACAACCAGCAAGGACCTACAGTGCAGCACGGGGGGCTCTGCTCAATGGTCTGTCGTAGCTGACATGGGGAGAAGCTGAGAAGGAATAGACTCGTGTATATGCGTAAGTAACCACTTTGTTGTATACCTGAAACTAACAGATCATTGCTCATCAACTAGACTCCAACATGAATTAAGTAGAGAGAAGATCCCTGGGCCAGGAGTCTGAATAACAAACGCATCTTCCCCAAGAGCTGACGGCAAGACCTTGGTCTGGAGCCCCTGTGGCAGCGGCCTCGCTGGCCCTTGGTGCTGCCTCCCGTGCTCAGCCCTGGCGACGGCTCCCTATCAGGTCAGCGCTTGGTAGAGAGTCAGTCCACGGGGTTAGGGGACATAGCCCCAGCGTTCTGCTGTGAGGCTTTAGGAAGGTCACTTACACTCCCTGGGGCTCAGGTCCCTCATAAAAGAAACACTGAGAGGTAGGCTTAGCTAGAGGGCAAGATGCAATGAACAGCACGGTGTTTGCAAGCTCTCCACCTGAACTCTTCTTCTACTACAACTATCATTATTATTATTGAGCCTTTCCTAAGTTGATCTGTATTCCTAAGATAAATATTTCTTAGCCAGACTGTGGAGTTATAGTTATTCTAGTGTGTCAGTCATTGCTCTGAGAAAGAGGCTGCTTGCAGGATTGCCAAGCTCAGAGAAGCAGTACCACCCTGGAGGCGGATTCTCCCTCCCTGCCTCTTTCCGTGGTGTCTTCACTGGCGCAGGGGAGGCTGGGTGCACCATCCAGCCACCACCAGCCTTCGTCTGGCCCCGTGGGGAGAGTGGAGTAGAGAAAAAATACGAGTCTTTTCAGGATCAGGCACACCTCAGTGTGAATCCTGGCTGGGAGGATTTGGTCAAACTTTCTACTTAAGGAGCCTGAGTATCTATATTAGCTTCCAGGGCTGCCACAGCCAATTGCCACAAATAGGGTAGATTAAAGCAGCAGAAATGCATCGTTTCACTCTTTGGAAACCAGAAGTCCAAAACCAAGGTGTTGGCAAGGCCATGTCTCTGTTCCAGCTTCTGGTGGTTGCTGGCCATCCCTGCCGGCCCGTGGCCTACACGGCAGAACCCGCCTCAGTGGCCGTGAGGACATCTGACTGCCAGGGGTCCTTAGGGACCCTTGTCAGCTCATGTATTCTCACCCTCCCACACTGGCTTCAAAATGAATGAACTCAGGAATCTTTTCTATTCATCCAACAAGAGTTAAATTTCTACGCTATTGTTATTTAACTATTCCCTACATCCATTATCTTTTTAAAAAGTAAAATTAATAGTGGTTCGTTACATAAGGGTTGAAATTATGGAAAAGAAATGAAAAAAGTAGCACAGCATTGCTGTGAGTGACTGAGAACCATTTCCCGTTCGCTGTGTGGTGTGCGTTCCCAGCACACAGCCTTTAGCATGACCTGGACCATCTCTAAAGCACCAGAGCCACAGCTGTGCTCCAAAGGAGGGGCGCGTGGGCCCAGGGCATCAGAGAGGAGCTGAATGCAGATGCTGCTGCCCAGCCAAGCCTGTCCTCCCCCTCCCTTCCCACAGACACGGGGCCTGAGCATGCTCAGTGTGCCCCTAAGGACACTTTCAAAGTATTTCAGCAAAAGAAATATCACTCCAGCTAAAAATAAATGACACCACCGTTGAATAAGGTACACTGTACCTTCTGTTAGGACCATAATAGCCCAGGAATCTTTCATAATTAAAGAAAGCTGGGAAAATTGATCGTGTTACCATGAACGTTCACATAACTGACTGGCATTCAGCTTCCTCAGAAAGTCACGGCAGGAAGGACAGGCAGCTAATGGCATTTGACTTTGTCATCCTTGAACAAAGGTCACTTAAGACACAAGCTTGCTTACAACGGCTAAAACTTTCACAGGAACATTGCCCAGGAGCCACTGAGATTATATAATCACCTTAAAAATTTTTGTGATCTGTTAAAATTAGTTATAACTGTGAGTTCTAAGAAAAGATGGCTGATTTCAAAAATAATCTTGATAAAGGAAGGCCAGAATTAATAAAGAAAAATATTGATTAATTTTGCAAAAAAAAAAAAAAATGTTTTAAGCTTTTACTTAAAAAATACACAAAGCCAAAAGATAAACAATTTACTGGGGAAATTTTGCAACACACAGTAGATCACAGGCTTCTCTCTTTACTATGCAAAGAGCTGTTATATCAGTAAGAAAGAAGTAAATAATTCTACAGAAAAATAGTATATCAACAGCCAGTTCATAATAATAAAAATGTATACAGCAACCAAAGATGGGAGAGATTTCTCAATTACACACATAATTAAAGACACAAAGCAAAATAGCAGTGCAATGTAAATGGCCATTTGTGTCAACAATGACACCAAATAAAGTTTGATAAAGCCCAGTTTTGGTGAGGGTTACCCAGAAGTTTCCTGCAGTGCTGCTGGGAGAGTAAATTGTTACGATAATTGTGGTGGGCAATTCCTGCTGAATTTAAAAAGCAATGTTTTTTTAAGGCAATTTTCAAGGCAAATCCGTATGCCGCATGGATATGTATTATTAAGTAAATATTATCCATCTATCTATGTATCTATCTGTAAATATCTATGTCTAAGACTGTTTATTGCAGCACCATTTATAAGGCTGAGAAAAAGAAGCCTTACAAAGAAGCCTATTTTATTTCCTAAAATAGAAGACTAGATAAATTGCTGCATATGTATACCATGGAGTATTTTGCAGCTATTAAACAGAATGATGATTGCAGCCATGAAATTATAAAACTCTTACTCCTTGAAAGGAAAGTTATAACCAACCTAGATAGCATATTTAAAAGCAGAGACATGACTTTGCCAACAAAGGTCCGTCTTGTCAAGGCTATGGTTTTTCCAGTGGTCATGTATGGATGTGAGAGTTGGACTGAGAAGAAGGCTGAGCACTGAAGAACTGATGCTTTTGAACTGTGGTGTTGGAGGAGACTCCTGAGAGTCCCTTGGACTGCAAGGAGATCCAACCAGTCCATTCTAAAGGAGATCAGTCCTGGGTGTTCTTTGGAAGGAATGAAACTCCAGTACTTTGGCCACCTCGTGCAAAGAGTTAACCCATTGGAAAAGACTCTGATGCTGGGAGGGATTGGGGGCAGGAGGAGAAGGGGTCGACAGAGGATGAGATGGCTGGATGGCATCACCGACTCAATGGACGTGAGTTTGAGTGAACTCCGGGAGTTGGTGATGGACAGGGAGGCCTGGTGTGCTGCAATTCATGGGGTCGAAAAGAGTCGGACACAACTAAGCGACTGAACTGAAATGAACTGATTCACCGGTGAGATCTGTGGGGAAGTGAGCTGGTGCTGCTGCTGCTAAGTCGCTTCAGTCGTGTCTGACTGTGCGACCCCATGGACAGCAGCCCACTGGGCTCCCCAGTCCCGGGGATTCTCTAGGCAAGAGTACTGGAGTGGGTTGCCATTTCCTTCTCCAATGCATGAAAGTGAAAAGTCAAAGTAAAGTCGCTCAGTTGTGTCCGACTCTTAGCAATGCTGTGGACTGCAGTCTACCAGGCTCCTCTGTCCATGGGATTTTCCAGGCGAGAGTACTGGAGTAGGGTGCCATTGCCTTTTCCAGGGCGGGCAGTGAGCTAAGGGCTGCTCAGAACAGTTTTCCTTCCTGATGGTGAGACATGGTGGAGGAAAAAGTCTTTTGCTCCTCTCCCTTGAAGGCATACAACCCCTGCAACCATGGGAGGTGCCATCTCTCCACACTAAATGACGGACGCTCAGCAGAGGTGACCACGTTGGAGACAGCAGCAGCCCCTCCTCGGCAGCGCCACTGTGGCCGGAGCACTTTGGGCCCAGCCATCTCTGGGCTTGATAAGTGAACCAAGGGCGTCCTGGTGCTTTGAGTCAGATGTTTCTACTACTTGTAGCCAAAAAACCACCTAATGTGCCCACAGGCTTAGAAATCAAGTGGGGAAACCTATTAAATTGAATAGAAGAGTAATAATGTTAATTATGGAGAGCTTTGGCTCCAGCAGACCGAACTATCAGCCCTGCTGGAAGGAGTGAGGGAGGGACTTCCCGGGGAGGGGCGTGGGGGGAGGAGCAGGGGCATGAGGTGAAGGACGAAGGGAGGATGAGAGGTAGCCCAGCAGGAGGAAGGGGGACCTGGTGTCCTGGTGGAGGGAGGAAGGAGCAGGAAGGAGGCAGCGCAGGCGTGAAGGGCTCCGTGTGAGCAGATGAGGTTTATCCTCTGGGTGATGAGCACGTACATGCACGTGTGTGTGAACACTCAGGCGTGTAGACACACACACTGCTGCCAATAAAGCCTCCAACTCGCCTTTGTCCAGCTCCCTGGGGAACCTCCCCACCGATTGGAGTGACTGTGCAGCTCACCATAAGCCCTGATGGTTTACGCTGACCAAGTGATTCCTGGTGGGCCCAGGGATCCAACCTGAGTCTCCTGCATTGGCAGGGAGATTCTTTACCACCGAGCCGTCACAGAAGCCCTTAAGCACCCCTCAGTTCAGTTCAGTCGCTCTGTCGTGTCTGACTCTTTGCGACCCCATGAATTGCAGCACACCAGGCCTCCCTGTCCATCACCAACTCCAGGAGTCAACCCAAACTCATGTCCATTGAGTTGGTGATGCCACCCAGCCATCTCATCCTCTGTCGTCCCCTTCTCCTCCTGCCCCCAATCCCTGCCAGCATCAGGGTCTTTTCCAATGAGTCAACTCTTTGCACGAGGTGGCCAAAGTACTGGAGTTTCAGCTTTAGCATCATTCCTTCCGAAGAACACCCAGGACTGATCTCCTTTAGGATGGACTGGTTGGATCTCCTTGCAGTCCAAGGGACTCTCAAGAGTCTTCTCCAACACCACAGTTCAAAAGCATCAATTCTTCAGCGCTGAGCTTTCTTCACAGTCCAACTCTCACATCCATATATGACCACTGGAAAAACCCTTCAGCAGCTATTAAATTCCCACCGGGGTAAATGAGCTGAAAGATAGAAATCAGCACCTGGGAATCTTTCACATCACTTTCCTTAGAGAACACTCTTTTTCACCTTGACACCCTCTCTCAGCAGGAGGGCAGGTGGTGTCGCTGCTGCGAGGCGGGCAGAAGATCGGCTGTGAGGGTAGCAGGGGCACGGTGGCTGGCACAACTCTCTGCACATCGAGGGAAGTCATTTGGGCATTTGGGGTGGAGGGTAAGGGATGAGCAGGACGCAGTGACCACGTGCTGAGCACCTGTGGCAGAGCCGGCTGGCTTTCAGTTAGAAGCTCTCACCTGGTAATTGGGGGATGAAATTTCTGAGCCCTATTTTACATATAAAAGAGATGAGGGTCAGTATTAAGCAGCCGTGACGAGGTCACTCAGATACAAACTTGCAGGAATTAGACATTTTGTTTGCCTGACCCTCATGGCTGTGGCCAGGCTTCCTGAGGGCATCCACTACGCAGCCCCTGCAGGGCTCTCTTGCAAAGAGAGTTCCAGCCCCACTCACCCTCTCTCACTGTGTCACCCCCGTGAACCCTCTCTGGCCTGGCCTTCCTCTTCTGGAATGGGATGGTGATCTTCTCTACCTTCTAGGCTCACTGTAAAGGTTTAATTAATGCACTATCCACAGTGTCTAATCTGGGCCTGACACATGGCTGCCCGCACTGCAGGTGATCAGCCTGGGTGCACACAGAAGAAAGCACCTCTGCTTCCTGAAGACAAGGCAGACATGCCGCCTTCGGGGTCTGACTCCCAGCACCCTGTCCCAACCGTGCCCCTCCCGTCCAGACAGCACAGGGAGTCTCCTGAACCTTCTAGAGTCTGCACTGTGGTCAAGGTGGTCATTTCCCACAGTGCAGGTGGAGAGACAGACAGAGTGAGATCCAGGAAGCTTAACCCTCACTGTGGAGACAGGGCAGTGTGACAAAACCATTTAAAGTTACTCGAGTTAATCCCCAAGTAAGCCTAGTAAGGGCCATATGAGCTGGAAGACATCCTTCAAAATTACTTCCAGGAGAACCATCATCTCCTACAATGAATATTAACAGAGTCTATGTTTGAAGTAGGAACATAAGTTTGTTCTGGTAACTGGACATTGCGTTTGGCTGTGGAGAGGTTGCATAAAGCACCTGGGAGGGAAGGACTCATCAAAGCCAAAGCCCTCTTCCCCAAATTCTGAGCAGACTGACACAGCAGAGGGAGACGGCTTAGTCAGTGTCGCTGCTGTGCAAAACCCCGCAGCTTCAGTCCTGACAACCGTCAGCTGGGAACCAGACCACAAGCATGAGAGCATAAGCAACTCAATTCTAATGTGTTTTTTATCAAACCACTTTTGTGCAGGCTTTCCCCTCTCACATTTATAAGAAAATGCATGGAATAGAAGGTCCTTTCAAGGGCCAGGCTAGTGAGGCTGCAGGCAGCACCCTGTTCTGCCTTTGGGTGTGAGGTGGCGGGAGCAAAGGGGACTCCCCCTGTGAGGCCTCTCGGAATTTCCGCTCCCCGGACCACACAGGGACATGGGAAGTCAAATGTGTGAGCTCAACCAGATACTAGAAAGAAAAAGAGTCAGCAGAGGTTTGATTGGATATATCATCATGACATTTTCCACTGTTAGGTAAAAGGAAGACCATCGACCCTTGACGCACACAGAGAGAACCTTGGAAGCACACGTCCACCTCCCAAGGCTCAAACACAGCTGTCTATACTTCCACCCTCAACAGATCTATTACATTTAAAGGCTCTTAAAACTTTGCTTGTCTGCTTAAAAAGTGAGCCTGCCGTGTGCGCATCGATGCAAGGTTCTCAGCTTGCATGCATCGTTTGATGTTTCTATTCTGACAATTACAAAACGCCGTTTCCTGTAGTTTTTACCCTAACAGACACCAGCTATCTTTCTTTACAACCTACTCACATGTTTTTCTTTTGAGGAAAATATTGGGACAAATTAAAACAACTTTTAGGAAAGAAGGCCAAATGGAAGTTTCGTGTTTGTTACTGTGCCTGTGAACTCATTCATTTTTTCTTGTTATTGTTAGTCATCTTACAAATTCGGGACCACAGAGTCTTCACTTCCTTTTGTAATATAGCTCTTTCAGCTCTGGGAATTACAAACTCGACAACTTTTTTTTTTACCAGTTTCTGAAAAAATGGGTTTCCTTTCTTATCAGAAAGCATCTTCTCTCCCCAGATGCCACTCTACACATTTAAAGAACTGAAATTGAGGCCTTTGATGCAGAGGGTAGAAAAGCTAGCGGCCGACCCAGCGGTACACTGTCAGTTGTTCCTTAATCCCTCAGTTGAGCAACTCAGTTCCCAAAGGCAGGGTACTGTGTGCTCCGACCTCACCAGAGCTGTCCTTTGAGGAAGCCTGGAGAGGGAGGCATCCTAGGGACCCTGCTGCAGGTCGCCAGCTGCTTCTTTGTGTCTTCCCGGCTCCGTTAAGTTTTTTAGAAGTTGCTCATCTCCTTTCTCAGGAAAGATCGGCCCTTGCTTCACGTTTCTTGTGGCTCCCGTCAAGGTGAGCCCCTTGGGTGTGCTTCTAGGAGCGCCCGCTCTTCCCCCTCTGTGTCACCGCGCCGCCCTGACCGCTCAGCTGCAGGGCCACACGGAGCTGCGTGGGGCCACGCAGGCGCTGGTGCAGACCCGGGCGCCTTGCTGGCACCCTCCAGTGGAAACGCCGCCTCGGAAGGCAGCCGGGAGGCGCGCCTCGTCACGCGGGAAAGACACCGGCGCGGTGCCCGGCTCTGGGGGAAAGCAGGGGGCTCCACAGGTGGGGACGGGCCAGGGCTTCTCCACAGGGTTCCCAGGCATCTTCACGCTCGCCTGATACTACCGTTTCATGGCTTTGGTTGCGGAGCCTAGAAGCCAGCCCCCAGAAGAGAAAGGAGGCAGTCTCCTCTCGCCTGTTTCTCTGGCACCCTGTGCCCGAGGGGTTCGAGGCCAACAGCATCTGTCCGGTGGGAAGGTGGTGGAGGCCGTGGCAGAGCCAGGCTGGCAGGACACTTTGCTGATTCAAATCGACTAGGTAGCAGCAGCGTGAGCTTACATTTCTCAAACTGGGATGAGGCTGTAAACGCGCAGTTTTCTCTCCACACAGTCTGGTCCAAATTAAATCACATTAAAAGCATGTACATCTTTATATGTTAGAATTCTCGGGTGTGACAGTGCTGCTGCGGTCATGTTGGAGACTGTCCTTGTTCTCAGAGAGGACAAACAGAAGTATTCAGGGGTGAAGTCATCTGATTTGTGCAACTCACTTCCAAACGGTTTGTCAGAGAAAGAGATGGAGAACACAAATATGGCAAACTGTTAACAATTGATCGATCCAGGGTGAAAGGTAAAATAAATGCTCCTTGGTATTTTCTGTGTGTTTGACATTTTTTTTAATTGGGAAAAGTACTTATGAATAAATATAACTAAAATACAGGACTTATGTGAAAAAATGTATAAAATAATGCTTAAGGATGTATGTATAATCTGAATATGGGAAAAAAGTTACATAAGAGTGAACAGCTGCGAAATACTTTTTTCTTGTGTCTATATTTTTAAAACTCATTCATTTTTGTTAATTAGGAAGGATACTAACTTCGGTAGTAAAAAGGGAATGTAGACAATTCACTCCTCTACTCTTTCATTTCACATCTGCTCAGTTAACTCACCGCACGGGGCCCAGCACAGTGGCCGTGCCCTCAGCGCCCACCCCCCAGTCTCAGCAGCGTGCGGCCTCGACAGGAGAGAAGCGGGGCTGGGAAGCCCCAGGAAACAGCAGACTATCGAAGTGGTATCAAGGGCGCTGGCTCCAGGCTGGAGGGGACAGACTCCGACTGTGAGGAGGGTCTGGGGTCTGCGGAGGCTGCTTCGGCCTCCACACTTCCCACCGAGCTGTGAGGTATGGTTCTGTGACTCCATGTGATGGAGAGTGTGGAGTTGCTGCTAAGAGAATGTGGTTCCTGCCCTTAGTGGCTGTGTGGCCTTAGGCATGCTGCTTCCCCTCTCTGGCCTTGGTCTCTTTGTGTGGAAGGCGAGAGGTTGGACTGACAATCTCCAAGGCTGCTTGTGGGTCTGTTGCTATTGTTGTCATTGTTGTTGATGTGGTCGCTAAGTCATGTGTCTTTGCGACCCCATGGACTGCAGCACACCAGGCTCCCCTGTCCTTCACTATCTCTCAGAGTTTGTTCAAACTCATGTCTATTGAGTTGGTGATGCCCTCCAACCATCTGATCCTCTGTCGCTCCTTTCTCCTGCCTTCAATCTTTCCCAGCATCAGGGCCTTTTCCAATGAGTCAATTCTTGGCATCAGGTGCCCAAAATATTGGAGTTTCAGCTTTAGCATCAATCCTTCCAATGACTATTCAGGACTGATTTCCTTTAGGATTGACTGGTTGGATCTTCTTGCAGTCCAAGGGACTCTCAAGAGTCTTCTCCAACATCACAGTTCAAAAGCATCAGTTCTTTGGTGCTCAGCCTTCTTTACGGTCCATCTCTCCATCTCTCACATTCATACGTGACTACTGGAAACACCATGGCTTTGACTGGATGGACCTTTGTCAGCAAAGAGCTGCCTCTCCTTTTTAACATGCTGTCTGGGTTTGTCATAGCTTTTCTTCCAAGGAGCCAGCATGTGTGCACCCCATGTGGGCACCATAGTCCCCTCTTTCTTCCAGCCTGGTCCTTTCTTCCAAGGTAAACCCTCAGAATGTAAGCCCACGAGGAGCCAAAGCATCTTCAAAACTGGAAGTCGTCCCTGTTTCTCAGGTCGACGCCCGCCCTCCCGCAGGAGCATCCGTGATCCGCTTGCCACCTCCTCTCAGCCCCTCAGGGTAGCAGGGTGCTGCCGCCTCCTTTTGGTGTGCATGCCGGCGCTAAAAGGGAATTCGTTTCAGAAAATCAGATGCCCAGACCAAACAGCAACACATACACTCGGCACCTCACATGATGGTATTCAGAAATCTCTCAAGTTGCTCGGATTAATTCAGAAGCAGAACCTCTCTCCAAAGATGCTGGAAAACAGACAAAAGGAGAGGCTTCTGCCTGGTCCTCGCCCAGCTCCTCTGCTCAGCTGCTAAGTCACTTCAGTCGTGTTTGACTCTGTGCAACCCCATAGACAGCAGCCCACCAGGCTCCCCCGTCCCTGGGATTCTCCAGGCAAGAACATTGGAGTGGGTTGCCATTTCCTTCTCCAGTGCGTGAAAGTGAAAAGTGAAAGTGAAGTTGCTCAGTCATGTCCGACCCTTAGCGACCCCATGGACTGCGGCCTACCAGGCTCCTCTGTCCATGGGATTTTCCAGGCAAGAGTACTGGAGTGGGATGCCATAGCCTTCTCCCTGCTCAGAGGGGAAGAGAAAAGGGTGGCTGGAGTGGAGAAGGCAGTTGATCAGGAAGGCATCTGGGGGCTTTTGAGGTTTTACTTTTGATCATTAAGGGAGTGTGATGCCTCTTGCTTCCAGTCACATCAATTAGTTCCTTTCTTCTCAGAGAGCTGGGATTAGACTGTGAGCTTCCCAAGCACTGGGCCGAAGTCTCCTTCATCTCTGGGACAACACGGCCTCAAGGAGAGAGTCTGGTTTTGAAGGTGGACAAGCCTGGATCTGAGGCTTCCTTCAGTGTTAGGCTGTCAATAACTTGACCCCTGTTGGACTTCACAGCTCATTTCAGGCTCCAGTACAGTGGGCCCCAGCCCGTGTCCCCTGCACCCCCACCCCGATGGGCACGCCCTGCACGCAGGTGGTTATGACACATGGAGAGCAGCATCACTTCCAGTACTTGCAATCTGTGCTACTAGCCCATGGGAGGGCAGGGACCAAGAGGGGGGTTTCCTGCAACCAAAGAGATGGTGTACTGTGGTGGGGTTTCTACAGGACCATCGATTAGGTTAATCCTGCCCTTTGGCCATTTTCCCTCACATCTCAGTCATCACAGTCAAAGATGAAAATCTGTACGTAAGGCGTTTTGCATAGAATTCATCTTCTCAAAACTCTCTGGAGCTAGTCATGTATTCTTATTCAGTGTATGGAAAGCGGACTGAGCCTCAGGGAGCAATTAGGGGCAGAATCCAAATCTGAATCCAAGCCTGGGTGACTGAAGTGTCTCTTCCTTCTCACATGTCACATAGCACTGTAGCACAAGCCTCTCATCATCCCGAGGAGGCAAACTGTGAAGCTGCCACATTCTGAAAACCCATGACCCCAGCCAGCCTGGGTCCCTCCCCTGTGCCTCTTCTCAGGCTCTGAGGTCCCCACTGCTCTGTCTCAAAGGACACCCCCTCCCACCCTCCTTGCCTGCCTGAGGCTCCTTTTCTTCCTCAAATTTAACCAAATCCTACATTCCTGAGGTCTGTGTGCCAGGCACTTTGCTAGCCTCTACAACAGATGCAAAGACAAGTAAGAAGTAGTCCCTCTTCCAGTCTTAGTCAAAGGAAAGATAGTCTTAAAATAAGTAGAAAACTTGGCAGAGAAAGATAAGGCTTTAAGGGGGGTACAAAGGGCCAACAGCAGTAATCACTGTAACTGTGTGTGAGGCTTTATTAGACAAGAAACAAACTAAACACAGTAAAATGCCATTGTTGGGAGTCATGGGCTCAGCACTTTGCATTTGTTGATTCTCATTCTCCTAAAACTTCTCTAAAAGAGATACACTTGTCCTCGTTTTTGCAGGTGAGAAAATAAAATTATAAAGAATTGAAGTCCAGACAATTTAACTATGACCACACAGCTAGCAATGATTGGAGCTAAGATGGAAGAAAAGTTATGACCAGCCTAGACAACATTTCACGCAAAGATGGGCTCAATAAAGGACAGAAATGGTCTGGACCTAACAGAAGCAGAAGATATTAAGAAGAGGTGGCAAGAATACACAGAAGAACTGTACAAAAAAGATCTTCACGACCTGGATAATCACGATGGTGTGATCACTCATCTAGAGCCAGACACCCTGGAATGTGAAGTCAAGTGGGCCTTAGAAAGCATCACTACGAACAAAGCTAGTGGAGGTGATGGAATTCCAGTAGAGCTATTTCAAATCCTGAAAGATGATGCTGTGAAAGTGCTGCACTCAATATGCCAGCAAATTTGGAAAACTCAGCAGTGGCCACAGGACTGGAAAAGGTCAGTTTTCATTCCAATCCCTAAGAAAGGCAATGCCAAAGAATGCTCAAACTACCGCACAATTGCACTCATCTCACATGCTAGTAAAGTAATGCTCAAAATTCTCCAAGCCAGGCTTCAGCAATACGTGAACCGTGAACTTCCAGATGTTCAAGCTGGGTTTAGAAAAGGCAGAGGAACCAGAGATCAAATTGCCAACATCCGCTGGATCATCAAAAAAGCAAGAGAGTTCCAGAAAAACTTCTATTTCTGCTTTATTGACTGTGTGGATCACAATAAACTGTGGAAAATTCTGAAAGAGATGGGAATACCAGACCACTTGACCTGCCTCTTGAGAAATCTGTATGCAGGCCAGGAAGCAACAGTTAGAACTGGACATGGAACAACAGACTGGTTCCAAATAGGAAAAGGAGTATGTCAAGGCTGTATATTGTCACCCTGCTCATTTAACTTCTATGCAGAGTACATCATGAGAAACACTGGGCTGGAAGAAGCACAGGCTGGAATCAAGACTGCCGGGAGAAATATCAATAACCTCAGATATGCAGATGACACCACCGTTATGGCAGAAAGTGAAGAGGAACTCAAAAGCCTTTTGATGAAAGTGAAAAAGGAGAGTGAAAAAGTTGGCTTAAGCTCAACATCCAGAAAACAAAGATCATGGCATCTGGTCCCATCACTTCATGGCAAATAGATGGGGAAACAGTGGAAACAGTGTCAGACTTTGTTTTTTTGGGCTCCAAAATCACTGCAGATGGTGACTGCAGCCATGAAATTAAAAGACGCTTACTCCTTGGAAGAAAAGTTATGACCAACCTAGGTAGCATATTCAAAAGCAGAGACATTACTTTGCCAACAAAGGTCCGTCTAGTCAAGGCTATGGTTTTTCCAGTAGTCATGTATGGATGTGAGAGTTGGACTGTGAAGAAAGCTGAGCACCGAAGAATTGATGCGTTTGAACTGTGGTGTTGGAGAAGACTCTTGAGAGTCCCTTGGACTGCAAGGAGAGCCAACCAGTCCATCCTAAAAGAGATCAGTCTTGCATATTGTTTGGAAGGACTGATGCTGAAGCTGAAACTCCAATACTTTGGCCACCTGATGCGAAGAACTGACTCATTTGAAAAGACCCTGATGCTGGGAAAGATTGAGGGCAGGAGGAGAAGGGGGCGACAGAGGTTGAGATGGCTGGATGGCATCACTGACTCAATGGATGTGAGTTTGAGTGAACTCCGGGAGTTGATGATGGACAGGGAGGCCTGGTGTGCTGCAGTCCGTGGGGTTGCAAAGAGTCGGACATGACTGAGCGACTGAACTGAACTGAAGATTACGATGGAAGTGCTGTCTTTCTGGTGCCTGAAGCAGCCTGGTTCCCATTGTTCCACTGTTCACCCCCAGCCAGTTTCACTTCCTTTCTGCAGAGTGGCTTCTCCGTGGCCACCAAGCTGGTGTCCTGTCCTCAATCCTGCGGTTCTCTCCTGGGACAGAGCAGCAAGGGCCACTGGGAAAAGCCCTGGGGAAAGTGTGCCTTGAAAGGGTCTTAGTAAAAACTCAGGAGTGTTCATGTGGAGAGAGGGCAGGGTATTCCAAAGAAGAGAACTGTGTGAGCTGTGGTTGGGCAGGAAGAGCAGGAAGGACGTGCCCGGGGCCTGGAGAGGGTGGGAGGGGACGCCGCCCTGTGGACAGCCTGCGGCGCTGCGTCTGATGGTGCTGCTGTGGGCGGGGTGGTGGGCGGCTGGAGCGCAAAGAGCTACCGAGCCAGGACAAGATCACAGGGGTGGGAAGCAGGGGGAGAGGCTTCCAAGCAGAATCTACAGGACTCAGCTGGTTCTCTCACGTCAAAGGGAGAACCGGGAGACTGAGGGTTCCAGCCTGCGTGGAGAAGACACCGTGTCAACACTGACTAGAATGGAGAAGTCCGAGAGGATTTAAAAAAGTCTGACTTTGAGCCCACGGAGTGGCTGAGGGAGAGCTGGGTGCAGACGCTGTCTGATCACCAGAAGGTGAGGGTGGAGCTCCGGATGGAGGGAGTTCTGAGTCACCTGCAGGGGAGTCGGGTGATGCAGAGATTCTAGGACGGAGGGTCTCATACCTGAGTGTGCTCCAGAGTCACTCAGGAGCTCTGACAGGTACTGAACACGCAGTGCCTATCAATACACACCCTTCCTGCCCTTGCAGGTAATGCTTGCATAGAGTCTTTTTAAAAATATTCATTCATTTATTTATTGGGCTGCTCTGGGTCTTAATTGCAGCATGTGAGATCTAGAGGGAGCATGGAGTCTTAGCCACTGGGCCACAAGGGAAGACTCTGCATAGAGTCTTAAGGCGTTGATCCAAAGAGTTGAGAAATGTAAGGGTTTCAGGACATACAGTTGATGTTCCAATTGTTGCTTGCTTGTTTTAATAACTACGTACTGCCTTTCAAATCATATCAGATATGCACTCATTTAATCTGTTAACTATGATACTGACTCTCACCATAAATTTATTGGGCTGAGATGTGCCCAGTCTCCTTGTCCAACAGTTACGAATGTGGACTGTGGAGCCCTGGAGCACAGAGCTGGCTTTCACTACAAATGTGAT
Source organism: Connochaetes taurinus (assembly GCA_006408615.1). Taxonomy (NCBI): domain Eukaryota; kingdom Metazoa; phylum Chordata; class Mammalia; order Artiodactyla; family Bovidae; genus Connochaetes; species Connochaetes taurinus. The sequence goes on along the minus strand of SJXO01001645.1, from coordinate 48,421 downwards.
GTGGGGCGACTCACCCAGACATCACAGCCTGGCCTTGTCTCCTATAAAAGTGGGTAACGGATGCAGGCTCCTCATAAGGTTGCTGTGCTGATATAACAACACAGCTCTTGACACCTAGTACACGTTTAACAACTGTTGGTTATGAGTTTTATCATTGGTTAGCCCTTGGGGGAGGGAGTCTCGAATCAAGAAGCTGCAGGAAGGGGTGCTGGTGAGTCAGAAGGTCATGAGCAGTTCCCTGAGTCAGGTCAGAAGCAGCATGCCAGCCTGTGCTACTGAAAATGCTCATACTGATACCCACCCAGGCTGCCATGGGTTCACAAGCAGAGAGGCCCCTTTTGAGCCTTCTGGCTACTTGGTCAAGTCAGTTTGGGGAATTACAATGATCTGTGGAAGAATTCCCCTTCCATTCCAGTTGGCCAGTGAGCTGATCATTGTCATCACTTCCTATTCTTACAATTGGCCAAGAGTGGCTTTTGCAGAGCAGACACACTGTGCTCTTCACAGCGACTGGCCAACCTCCCAAGAAGCCATATCATCTGCAAAACACGCCGTCACAGGCTGGAAAGCTCACGAGTCAAGCTAACAGCCTGGCTTCTTTCTGACCCACAATAAAGCAGATGGCTGCCTGGGCTGGCGTGCTTCCCCTCAGACCGATCAGTTACTCCTTGGCCTTGGCCAGGCTTTTGCCACCTGCTTCACCCTGCTCATCTTGACATCCTGCTTCTGTCTTGGTTGGTGTCCACAGCCTAATGAGCTGGTGTTTCGGGAGAATATCTCCTGTGTCAGCACCATGCGTAGTTCTTTGAAGCATAATCTCATTTAATCCTCACAGCATCCCATCTGAGGAAGGCACTATTTTCATGTGCTTTCTGCAGGTGATCAAATGGAGTTATAAACCCAAGGACACATCGCAGCTGGTGGACATATTTGAAAATGATCTCGAGGCTTAAAACTGGTGAAGCCTTGCACAGTGCATTTGAAATCAAGGAGAGAAGATAAAGCTGTGCGAAATAATGAAACGAAGGCTGTAAGGAGAGTAAACAGCAGGCCCAGCATGGGAGGCCAGGTGTTCATCTCAGAGTTGGCAAGGTGGGACTCTAATGGCGGAAGAAGGAGAGGAAGAGACACTCCCTGGGGTGGAGGTGGAGGGGCAGACGTGGAAAATAGGTGCTAAGGAGGCAGAAGAAGCAAGCAATGAGGTGGCTGTGATCCAGCAGGTGCCACTCCAGGAACTAGTCATGCAATGGTGCATTATTTAACGGGCCCCCTTTGCACTTAGGGCGTCCCTGGAGTGTATCGGCTCTCCAAAATTAATGCTTACTTTCATGCATTCTAGGAAGACCAGGCACAAAGTTTGTCACCAATGGGAGAATGTCTATACTTTCCTTGCATCTAGAGAGCTGACTGGGGAGAAAGGAAAACCTGGAATTTTCAAAGGATCTGCCAGCCTCTCTATGTTACTGAAGGATAAACCATTCGTTTTAGCAGAGGCGTGACTGGGTATCTGATGAAGAGGGGGAAGGCCTGAGCTGAGGCTGAGGTGGGGGGCGCCAGCCTGAGAGGCGTGAGAGCGGAGGAGGTGGGGGGACGTCTGCGGGGGCGGCCTGAGGGCTGGCTTGGGCACAGGCTGGGCTGGCGACCAGAGTGGCCACCAGGCCCCGGCCCCCGGCCCATGGGCCCCCGCCCGCGGGGCTCGCGGTGTGAGCAGTCCGCCCGGCATCAGGGGCCACGTGCGGAGGCGGAGGACTCACAGAGGAACACGCTCCACGTCGGGTCTGCGCGGGGAGAGGGCGGGGCGGCTGTGGCACTGAGACCGGGCAGACTGTCCGCTCAGAGCCGTGGCCAGGAGAGGCCTGCGCCCCGTGGGGCCGCGCGGCCTCCCGCAGAACGCGGGGCTCGGGGAGGGAGCTACGAGCGTCTCTCCAGGCCCAGAGCAGCCCGGAAGGGGGCCCGGCAGGGGCCAGGAGAGGCCCGCACCCTGTGGGACCACGCAGCCTCCCGCAGAACGTGAGATGCGAGGCGGGAGCTACGAGCGTCTCTCCAGGCCAGGGAGGCCCCCCTGGCCCCTGGCCGGCCATGCACGCTGGCGCCCGAAGCGCCCTTTCACGCGCAGTTATTAATATCGCGCCCCAGAGTGGCTGCTGCCTTGGTCTCGCTGCTCCCCCTGTTACCTGTCTCATCTAACAGAGCGTCAGTTAGAAACAGGGAGTAACTGGCACTTTCATTATTCATGGCTTAGTTTCATGATGTATGTGGTCTCCTTTCCTTTCTCTTTTTACTGATCTCACAGTATGTGAAAAAGGAATGCGATGTAGCTGTTTGCTCAGTGGTCAGTTTTGTGCTTTCCCCTTCCTCAGAGACAAGCTCCCTCGTGGGTCACAGAGAAAGTCCCTCCTGTTCTCCTTCTTTCCCTGTGTTCCTGAGGCCCCTGCTCATCACCACCTCCCTGGAGTCTCACCTTGCCCAGCTCTGTGGTCGCACTTCTCACACACTTCTGCTGACAGTCGATGAGACAGCGCCAACCTTTCTGCAAAGTTCTAAACCATTGATCAGGCTCCCCACCCCTCCTCTACCACACACACCCAAACCTGAATTATTCTGAGAACTGTTGATTCAGATTTCAAATGAGGGACATGAGTGGAGGAGAATGAAGCTAAAGATAATTATGCTCAGTTCTCAAAACTCAAAGGAAAATACCACTGAAGTAGGTTATTATTGTTCCCACTTTACAGATTATGAAACTAAAGCTGCTTCTACCTGGGAACGGGGACACAGAGGGCCGGTGGCTGACAGGAAGCGAGGATGCTATGAGCATGCCACCAAGCTCCTTGATAGAGACCCTGGGATGTGCCTCCCCTCGCCCCCCACCCCAGCAGCCGTGGCTCGATCACTCAGGCCGAGAAAAGCCCTCGCCTGGTGGAGAGCACTTGAGGTTTCTATAGAGCTCATCTTCTAAAGAAGTTCTTCTAAGAAGAAGTCTTTCTTCTTCCTAGAGGATTCTCAGCAGGGTTCACACATCCTGGATACTCTGAAAAGGGCTCAGGGAAAGGGCCTGGTCAACTGAAACTAGCCAGGCTGCTGGTAGAGGCGGGGGCCTGGGAGAAACGGGCATGGAGGCCCCCCAGCCACCTGTGGAACACGGACTGATGTTCCTCATCTAGACGCAAGCCAAAGGGACACTGGGGCATCGGGTTAGCTGGTTCCCAGATGGCCTCTGGGCTTCCATTAGGCACCTGGCTTGATGTCATTGCTACCTGACAGTGAACAAAACACAAAGCCACTTTGGGACCATTTTAGCTTGTCTACCTTCTAAGTAATTGATAGGGATTTTAAGTCTCAGAGAGGGAGTATAGGGAAGAAGCACTCAATTTTGTCTTGGGGGCACTCTTTGAGTCCCCTCCTTGCGTGACCTTAAGCAGTTGCCCTTCCTCTTTGACTGTGTTTTCAGATCTGTAAAACAGAGGCCAGCTGTCTCCCGGAGTAACTGTGACCATTACATCAGGATCTGGAAAGAGTCTGGGAGCAGTAAGGCATTTCATCTGTCAAGGACTGAAGGAACAGGACTCAGACCTCGGGGCCTGTCTGAGGCACAACTGGGAAGTTTGTCTTTAGCTTCCCTTTTCTGAAAATTTGTTCCCACTCAGTGGTTTCTTCTGCCCACCTCAAGCCCCACGAGTCTGGATATCTTGCCTACTGTACCGGCTGTCAAGAAAACGTCAGAAGCAATTGTTCCCATGTCCTGCCAGAGAAGGAAGAGTCCTGCTTCTCAAGGTGGAGTGTCTTTCTGAGTCAATGTGTAGTCATTGGATAATTAAGGCATATTTTCCAAGAGCATGAGTTTTACTCCTTGATAAATCACTTTAAATGTTGTTTTTATATTTTAAAACACTTGGACATATCAGGAAGTAAAATGCAGAGCTCATTACAATTTTAAAGATAAAAGAAGGAACCTTGAAGAGCTGTTCTCACTGATTCAAGAGGAGGGGACATATGTACACCTATGATTAATTCATGTTAATGTATGGCAGAAATCAAACCAATATCATAACCCAACCATCAATCAATTAAAAATAAATAAACATTAAAAAATACAAGCATTTCAGTGATTTTTCCATCTGAAGAGGTTCAATTTCTGGTCCAGCCTCCCCAGTTCATTTGCTTGGCAGCAATGGAGGGAACACCCACCTCCTTCCCTCCTCCCACAGGGAAGAGCCCCAGGGCCTGCCTGCCACTCGGGCCCCTGTCACGCTGACAGGCATCTGGCAACAGTTGTTGGCCCTCAGTAAATATTCACTGAACAACTCGATGCCAAAGGGCAGGAGGACTGAGAAACCCTCTGAGTTTCCTGGGGTACATCAAGAACTTAAAGGGTGGATTGTGACACTCCCCAGGAGTAGAAGAAGATGGGTTTTCTGAACCTGTAAAATAAGAAGGGCCATTTTCTTGTGTAAAATTGACCATAATAAGCATTTCTCTTATTTTCTAAGCACTCTTTTCAGAGCAGAAAATGCACTAAAGTGTTCACAGAGGTAATTTCTCCCAGTGAGGATATAACAAGCTTTATTAATAGCAGAACAAGAATCACGGGACTTATTGGGCATCACTGAGCACTTCTTGCACATCGGCAAAAGTGAGTTCTGCCCAAATGGTGGGTTTGTCTGTGTTTCTTTAGTGTGAGCGAGGCTTCTATCTGCATCCCTCCCGGGGGCATAGGTGTGGCCAGAGGCATGCTGGCTGATTCTGAGGGGCCCAGGGGCTTTTAAGGCGTCCCCAGCCCTCCAAGGTGTGGATGGAAAGAAAATCATCGAGACACACAGTGAAGCTGTGAGAGCCGTCCCAGCAGCCCCTCGCTCCTCAGGCCAGCCCACCACACCCGCCCTTTCCTGTGGAGCCCACACGACTGTCCCCCTACTCAGGCCTGCGTCTGTGTGGCGGAGGGGGTGGAAGGCAGGAGGGCTTTTTAGGAAGAGAGTTGTGTTTGCCTAGGGTCAGACCAGTCTAGCCCGTGTGGGGTGCAGAATTGTTGGCTGCTCTGCAGAAGTGATTCAGACGAGTTGGGGGATCTTAGGAAAAGGAAAGAAGGCAGAGAAGGTCGACAGACTGAAGTCTGGGGCCAAAGGCAGGTCTCTGGGAAACTCCTGGACTGAGTTTACTGAAGGACTTTTAAAAATACGGCTATCTGAAAAAAAACAGCGATCGGACTTTCTACTATTTCATTTTCCATCCTGTCTGTCTAACCTTCCCTGAAGACTTCTCTGCTCACTCAGGACCCTGTGGGAGGCTTTAGGAGATGGGAGAGGAGCCAAGGGCCAGGCAGGATGGAGAGGCAGCCTGGGAGGGGAGGGGCGAGCGGGCATCAGCAGAGGGGACTGTGGAGAGGACTGACTTCTGGACGCCTGACTCCCAGGGCCCCTGGTGGGAAAAGTGCTGATTTCCTCCATCCTTGAAGGGTTGGGTCAAATTTTATTTAAATTTCAAAGGACAGTTGTGGCTCTAGCTCGTATTTGAGTTCCGTTTCCAGGTATTTTCCTCAGAATAAGAAGTTTAAGTTCTGTGGAAATTCTAGAACTTCCCTTTTAGATTTAAACAAGATTCCTCTGCTTCCATATCCTGATATCCTTCAGGCAGTGGCTTAATTCAACTTAGAATTTCAGTTTACTTATTTCGTTCAGTGGTTCCGGAAACTACTTGGGTGAGCAGGTACTTACTACACACTCACCTTATGCTCATACCTGTAGAAACATAAATATCGCTGTCCTTGAGGATTTTACAACCTACTTGAGGACACGGGATAAAACAGACGCATGATTTGGTAACATGTTGCTAAGTGTTGAGTGCAGGTTTGCGGGGGTAAGGAGATGTTAAGCAGGCCAGGGTCTAAGGAAGGGAAGGTGCTGGTAGACTCGAGGGGCTGCGAAAGGTTAAGGGAACGAACGGCTGGGACTTAAGAAGCTTCAGGATTGACTGTTGCTGGAGAGATCCCTGCAGGCAGAATGCCTCAACCTTCTCAATCTACTGACACTGGGGCCAGAAGATTCTTTGCTGCTGGGCTGTCCCGGCACTGCTCACAACATCCCTGCCCTCCCCCCATCTAGACGCCAGCAGCATCCACCCCGCCGCTGCGACAACCAGAAATGTCTCCAGTCACTACCACAGGTGCCCTGGGGCACACTTGCCCAGCTAAGAGCCACACATGAGTACAGTGGGTTGCCATTTCCTCATCCAGGGGATCTTCCCGACTCAGAGATCGAACTTGTGCCTCCTGTGTCTTCTGCACTGGCAGGCAGATTCGCTGCCACTTGAGCCGTAGGGGAAGCCCCGACTGTTCACGTGAGTACCCAAATGCTAGGTCCTGGGCTGCAGGCAGATGAAGCTCAGGTTAGAGGCATTTCATGACGTATAACAGTGAATCCAGAGGGTCAGAGAACAAAGGAAAATCCTGGAGGTGAAGTCTGAGCTCTGCCTTGCCAGTAGACGTGGGTGGTCAGAAACCACAGGAGGGAAAGGGGAGCCTGGGCTTGCTCGTGGCCGAGGAGACGTGCGGTGAGAAGCAGGTCCAAGAGTTGCCGTGAAGCAGCCTCTCATCAGGACAACACTTCCTGACTAAGCACAGCAGAGACGGGGGCTCAGGGGAGGCGAGTGACAGATTACCGAAGGTCCAAGACAGGAAGATGGAGATTAGAGGCAGTAGTGTCTGAGTTTTGAGTGGGAAGGCTGAGTTTTGTGTTTGACACTGATTTTGAGGCAGTGAGAAGGCATTCAATTTCAGAAAATTCCTTGAAGGCAACTGAAGAAACAGGATGCATGCCGGGGAGGTGTCAGGGGACGAGGTGTGCGGTGAGGGCCACAGAGGAGCTGCCTCCACGGCGCTGCTTTCTCCGGGCACCTCTTTTCGTGGGCTTTGTAGTTCACAGAGATGCCTTGTGGGTAAAAGCAACAGTCTCACAACATTAGCATCACACTGCTGACTCTAGGCTTGAATGAGTATTAGTGCCTCTTTCTGGGGGTGGTGACTGAAGGGGCTGTCAGGAGTGGGCTAGTACTCCTTCCTGGTCTGTCTGCAACAACTGCATGGACAAGACAGAAACTGTGCCACAGCCAGGCTGTTTAGGCACCAGGAGGCGGTGGAGCTGTGAGAGCCTTCCTGGGACTGCCCTGCCTCTCACGAGGGGTCGAGCCGGGCTGCTCCTGCAACTGCCCTGGAAGGGATGGCATCGCAGAGCCCGAGCTCCACTGTCCACTACGTCAGAGGTATTCCCGCGTGCCCAGCCTCTTGTAAGTGCTGTTCGTCTGGTCACTCTCCACCTGCCCTGGATCATTCTCCACCCGTCATTCCGGGTCAAGCCGTGTGCACTAAGCACACAGTGGGCGGCAGGCGCTGCATCTGCTGGGGAGATAAGCAGAGCTGAGGCCACCCTCAGGAAGCCAGCACTCGCAGGACCGTCTGGGCAGAGGAGACCCCCAGGGGCACCAGGTGGCTGGGCAGGGGGGCTTTCAGAGGATGGGACCAGGAGCTTGAGCTGTTAGATCAAGGGGGTGGTAAAGAAGGTCAGTAAAGAGAGATGGGACACCGAGAGCCATGCCTGGAAAGTAAGAGTCAGCATGGCCCTAGGGGCGAAGGAAGAGGAGGCGTGAGATGTGCTGGGGAGGGCCCGCACAGCAAGCATCCGTGTGACAGGACTGGCTTCCCCAAGACGCTGCACTGCCGGCCAGCAAGGGGACCGACTGTCAGAACGGCGGTCTGGTCAGAAGGAAGAGGGCGACGGACAAGGAGCAAAAGACTCCCGGATCTCCCTTGGGGACGTAGCCAGTGAGGTCCAGAAAACAGCATGGATGCGTCTCATCTCAAACGTTTAAATAATGTAGGAAGAGATGCTTTCTCTTGTGTTCAATAAGTGTGTATTCAGTTCTGTGAAATGATGGAAATATGCATAGATGTTGGCTGCATTTTAGTTTTATGGATCATTTTGTCAGTACAGAACCTACTTGGGAATGCAGGCAGAGACCAAGGGGACAGAGACGGGTGGGCGGAGCCTTGGGCCAGCGACTCACCCTCTCTGCACCGTGGTTTCCTCACTGGGATGCTGTGCTCAGTCGCTCATTCGTGTCCGGTTCTGTGACCCCATGGGCTGCAGCCCACCAGGCTCCTCTCTCCATGGGGCAGGAATACTGGAGTGGGTTGCCATGCCCTCCTCCAGGGGATCTTCCCAACCCAGGGATCGAATCCAGATCTCCCACATTGCAGGCGGATTCTTTACCAGCTGAGCCACCAGGGACGCCCAAGAATACTGGAGTGGGCAGCCTATCCCTGCTCCAGTGGATCTGCCTGACCCAGGAATCAAACGGGGGTCTCCTGCACTACACGCAGATTCTTTACCAGCTGAGCCACCAGGGAAGCCTCCTCATTTGTAGAGAGGATAATGAAATCCACCCTAAGGCGGTTTTGAAAATGAGACTTGTCACAGAGAGGATGCCCCAGAAGAACAATGATAATAAAAATATTCATTTTGATTCAATTTGAATCATTCTGTTAGATCTTTCACATCAATTTCAATTCACTCAGGTTCATGTAAAAAAAAAAAAAAAAATCAAAACACACAATTTGAAGCAACGCCCACCTCCATATGCAGCTTGTGAGGTAGGTCAGACCTCAAGATCTCCCACAGCCAACAACAAGCATGAAGGGAGGACGGTGCTGAGGGAAAGGGCAGAGCGTGTGAGCCACACCAGCTGCCAGGGCGTCTAGGCCTTCAGAAGGAACTGCGCATCCAGCCTTGAATGTGAGGTTTTCCTGTTTCTTTAAGTGGAGGCAACTCATTCTCATTTTCTGGTGGGTAGGGTGAGCTCAGGTGAAGCCACTCCCTGAGGTTGCCTCATATTCACCGATGTCTGGAGTTTCCTTCCAGACGTATTAGAGTGTGAACATGTCCCTGAAATTATGGGGGGGTCATTCACCGCATGGCTTCTAGCACACGATCTAGCTGTAGCACAATCTATTTCACTGTTTGCTGTTGGGGGAAGACAAGCTGTTCTTGATTTTCACTAGTGCAGAGTTGCAGTGACTGTGTTTGTATGTGATTCCCAACCCTTATGAGTGTATCCGAGTAGATCCACACAGTAGACTCCTAAAACTGGATTTCCATATTCATATGCATTTCCATATGCGTATTCCACAATTTGATAGACATTCCTAACTATCTTCTAGAATGTAGTACAGATTTGCACTCACGTGAATAATTATGAGTGCCAGGAAAGCTCAGTACTTGGTGTCTATGAGGATCGCTGGGAGCTTGTTAGGAAAAGCTCACTGGCTCAACTCCACCTGCCCAGATTTTGATTTTTAGGTCTGAGGTGGGCTACATACAAGCTTTTTGTCAGTTTCTTTTTGACTCTTGAGGAGGTGGTGAGCTTTGCACAGATAGTAGATCTATGTGACCACCACAGTCGGGGTACAGAAGAGTCCCATCTCCCCAGTGGGCTTACTCTGGCTCTGTTTACAGACTCCCCACCGCATCCCCTTGGCAAGCACCAGTCTTCTCTGCCACCGTCGCTTTTCCCTTCTTGAGTCTGGAATCGCACAAGATGCAACCTGTGAGGCTGTCTTCTTTCCTTCAGAGTAATGCCACTGAGCTTCACCCAAGCTGTCGCCGTATCAATAGCTTGTTCCTGCCATTGCTGAGTGTGCCCCTGGTGAGGACGTGCCACTGCTCATCAGCTCAACCCTGGCAGAACATCTGGGTTGCTTCCAAGTTTGGGTGACTGTCTTAAATAAATCCAACAAAAAATTCTGATACAGATGCTCAGGAAAACAATGGCCTACATTCTCCACAAAAGTGGATACTGATGATCTTTTAAAGGTTTGTTCACCTAATAAGTGGAAATGCTGCCTTGTTATCAGATTTGTATATCCCTGATCGTCAAGGGGGTGAAAAGCTTTTAAAATCCACATTTGTTCATTTTTGTTCAGTTGCTAAGTCATGTGCAACTCTTTGTGACATGCCAGGCTTCCCTGTCCCTCCCTATCTCCTGGAGTTTGCTGAAGTTCATGTCCATTGAGTCGGTGATGCTATTGAACCATCTCATCCTTTGAGGTTCTCTTCTGGCCTTACTGAGGCAAGTGCTAGCCCTCCCTCCATCTTTTCATAGGAAACGCTCACAGCCCATATTTCTATCTGTTTTGGACTCCAGCGATCTGTGTGGGAAATTAAGCGAAAGTACTGGTCCTAAGGGAGATTTATCCTCCATGAAACGGGCCTGGGCTCTGGACCAGGTGATAGTCTGGGGAGAATAACAAACGATGGGCTTGTTTTATTAGTATTACCAAGTGGCTTTCACATGTTGAAAACTAAAATGTGACTCTAGAATTGTTTTCTGTTATGTTATTTGCAATTTATAAATATTACAGTAGCGTTATGGAGGTCACTGACTCTTAGAGGCTAATCTGAAAATTAAATCATCATTTATACCATTAAATCTAAGAGAAGTGACTCAGCATTCCAAACCTGTAGCTTACTGTTATATACAGAGCATCACTTTAGAAAATCGGGTGATGTTTGAAAGGTGTTACACTGAGGAGCCTTGAAATTGTAAGACTGGCTGCTTGAACAGTAAATGTCTTATTCTGTCTTTTTTGAGTTCTTGTGCCTAATACTATAAAATAGTGTTATATAGTCCTTCACTTTAAGCTGTCTCTTTTCTTAAATTCAGAGATTACATCTCTGGCAACATTCTGTTTTAAATATCTTCTGTTAACTACTTTTGTCTAATAAGCAGGAATGTTATATTTCTTTCAACTGGATGAAGGCGGCGCTCACTTCTGCAGGGTCCATAAACCTTGTTGCATCTGATTTTCTGTTTAGAGAGCTTTTATTATTTACCCTTAAATTTGCAACTAAATTTCAGATAGTTGAAACTGAAACCTAAATCTTTGAATGTTTTTTTTAAAGTTCAGATTCATTTTATCAACCATTTCCGACTTATATTTGAATGGATGTAAGTTGTCTGTGTGACTGCACTATGTGTTATATATTTTTTAACTTTCCCTTTTTTAATAGAGAGATTAGCTTTAGGAGTTGCTTTATGACTCTCCACCTGAAAACAGAGAAAAACACTCTTTCCCTTTTGGACTAGGGGAGTGTAGAGTGCAGCTTCTGAGGTTATTTTGCCTTGTTCTCTAATCACATCTACTCTCATTGTCTTTTATGCTTAACCAAGTTGTAATTCCTTTGAAGCAAAAATTCATGTTACCTGCCACATTCAGCCCTCAATAAACCTTCACTGAGGTGAACTAGAAACAAGTGTTTTTTGAATGTTGCTGGTTGAGTCTGATAATGTGGGTTCCCCTAGGGGCAGCCCTAAGGGACACGCTGAGTTCGCAATGGGAGTCCTTTACAAAGCCCAGTAGGTGGCTTACCTCATTACTGTGCCTGTCAGAAATGGCCCCAAAGTGTGTTTTCTTTGTTTCTGCTTAGGACCTCTTGTAAACTTTTCTCTTACCTAAGAAAAGAGGCAAACTGGCAGCTACAGAGGAGCACAGACCCCCAGAGTACAGGGGAGGGTTAGCCTGCTTGGGCACCCGAGGGTAGTGGACGCCAGCAGCGTCACGGTCGGGCTGAACCACGTTATCGAAGGGCTGAAAGTGGCTGGTTGACCCGGACCCCTGAGCGGAGGGACCCCCGTGCGGCTCCGGGAGCAGCGGCCGCCGGCCCGCAGGACAGCCCTGCTCTGTGGAAGCCCCCAGAGGGGAGCGGCTGCAAGGAGAGTGCCGGGTTTTGTTGCAATTGACGGGCTTAGTGAGCAACCTGAGGGGTTTTACAAGGAGTAGAGGGAAAGCGCAGGAGCGCTCACTACATTCTTCTTATGACTAAGAGAAAACACTGCCTGAACTGAAGCCTTATGGTGGGGGTGTGTGACACCCAGGTACATCACTTCAATAAAGTCCTCTAACTAAACTTCAGAACCAACAAATCAGTACCATCTCATCCTATCTGTTCACCCACCCACCCGTCCATCCGCTTATCCATCATCCACTCATCTACTCATCCATCTATCCATCCATCCACCCATTCAATTACCAGTCTGCCCACTCATCCAACCATCCATTCATCCACTCATTTATCGATCTGACACAGTTTCAACTTCATTCCCATCAGATGTCAAGCACTCTGCTTGGTACTTGGAATGCAGAGGTGAACAGGAGAGAGGTGGTCTAACCTCTGCTCCCACGTCGTGGATCTTACATTCGGGTGGAGAAACTGAGACAGAGAATAGAATCTGCTCAGTGGGTCAAGGGTGCCTGAGGGCCTCACAGAGGAGTAGGACTGGTCTGACTCGCCCCCAGCAGCTCACGGTTATGAGAGACTAAACATATCTGTGTCCCCTGGACTCGGGCCAAAGCACTCCCTCCCCCACAGGCCTCTCCTCCAGAAGGAAGTCACATGACCATTCCCTATAATGAATTCATCACTATGAACCAACCTACACCCAAGACATAATTTCACATGTGATAATAACCCTAAAGGGTAGAATTCAAAATGTCTTCATTTATTACATTTTATGTGGTTTGGGGTTTTCTTTAGACAGTAACAGGCACAGACTCAGACACTGCAGGGTGTTGTGGTCTGGAAAAAGCAAACAGGAAGACCAAAGGAAAGAAAGGCCAAATACTCTCAGTGTCGAAGGGGCTCTTGCCCCGTAGTTGCAGCAGGTGACACAGGAAGCACAGCTCTCTTTTCAGGCATTTTCATTCCAGGCTTTGCTGTGTGGTGCCTGACCCAGCACAGTTCTGATGCTTGCCCCTGGGAAATGTCCATGTTCTTCATTCTGAGGCTGTCCTACAGGATGGATGAGCTGGGTCACCAAGTGTGCTTCTGAATTCCACTCAAGGACCCAAAGTTGTTAATGAATTGCCTGTTTTGTAGCTCTCCTCTACCTAGGCAAGAGGAGACTTTCAGTGAAATTGAGAAATGCTAATTTATACAATGTTAAGTGACAAAAAGCTGGCCAGAAACACAGTACATACAGTCTGACACACTTTCATGAGAATAGAGTACTACAAAGACATCTACACAAGTGTTTCAAGCTGGTCTATTTGCTTCTTGATGCTTTATAGTCGATGTTTTGCACCTAGGGCTGTGGTGCATTCTGGGTTATCTTTGGCCCTGCGTGTGAGGTGTGGGTTTAGGCTCATCTTTTTGTATATGTTTGCTGGAAAGACTCTGTCTATCAGCTGTTTATGTATCCTTGTCAATTGTCAACTGACTGTATTTGTATAGTTCTATTTCTGGATGGACTCTCCATTCTAATGCATTGATCTACTTATCTATGTTTAGGTCAATACCACACGATTTTAATATAGCTTTATAGTAATTCTTGAAGTCAGATAGAGACCTCTGTCTTTATTCTTCTAATCTATTAGCTTAGTTTTGATATAATATTTCAGATTTAGGTATTTACAGACAGCATGGCTTTTCTTATATTTTATTTTGCAATGACACCACAAGCTACTGTAATCCTTAACAACAGTAATGCCTCTAGTTCTTGGTCTATCTTCATATTTTCTAGGAGTGATTATGAGGTTTTAGTCCTCTTCTTCCTTTCTCCCATAAAGATCCCCACCTCCCTTCTGGAAGGAAACAGTACCTGCCATTACCCATCACCCCTGCTCTTCTCACCTCTCATCACATAATACTGCATCCCAGAAAGCGTCAGCTAAGCATCAACCCCAGAGATACAGAAGAAGAATGCAATTTCTGATATAATATCAATTCCACTGTAACAAAACAACTGGGCCTTCTTCTATTTGCTGACATTTTGTTCTTGCATCAAATTCAATGCATTAATTTGTTGGGAAAACCAATTTTATCTCTGTAGTCTTAAACAAATTCTTTCAGCATCCAACTAACCTCTTTATGAGAACTATACTTCCCTTGAATCCTGGCTTCAGACTAACAGACCACAAAAATGTTCCCCAAAGATGTCAAATGACAAGTACCCCTTAATGTGACTGTGGTTTTGACAAGAGAAAAGCAACGCTATAATTAATCACAGTCCATTTCCAGCAACACAGTAAGTCACACAGAACAAACACACAGAACTGGGTCCCTGCAAAGGTCACAAGAAACCACGCATCCAGAATAAAAGAGTGATCAGAAGTGTGCTGAATCACGTTGCAGTTAGCAGGGGGCTGGGGAAAATTTTCTCACTCTTGTTAATATGCTCAGAAGTTTAAATATGAAAAAAGGAGACAAGGAGGAGAGAGGAAGGAAAGCCTAGCAGCTGTGCATTAAGGAAGTTACTTTTTTGAAACGTGCAAGGTGCTGGTCTGAGAGGTAGTCGATTTGGAAGACTGATCACAACGTTCTAGGGAAATCATGCCCCGCTGTGTGTAGGAGTCAGTCGTCAGTGGGAATGCCCCAAGGTGCTCCACTTCTTTAAAATTCAGAAGCTAGAAAGTACAGACAAGACTGTGCAACCCTCCCTCCCCCAGAGCCATCCCAGGCAAGGCTTTGACTTGGGGTCATGTCCTGCAGTGACTGTGGCAACTGTGACTTGGCCCCAATAATAACAGGTGCCTTTTGCAGAGTGTTTACTGTGTCCCTGACACCTAAGCACAATACATGTATTAATTCATTTAATTTACACACTGAAAACCCTAAATGTGGCTACTATGGATTAAACGATTTCATATAGAGAGTCACTCTGTCCCTGAGAAACCAGAAAAATGTTTTCAAACCTAGTACCAGGCGATTTCAGGACAGCGGACAGTGGTTTGCAAGGGAGAACTTGCTGGAGGAGATCAATCAGAGGGCAGAGGTCACCAAATATGAAGGTGCAGACTGGGGGTAGACATGGAGAGAAGCAACAAATCTTGGCTGGAGACTGGGGTCAGCAAGCAGGGGAGGGGACCCTGAAAGCCAAGTCTGGGGTTCCTAGCTTGGGCACTGTTATGCTGTCCCCTGTGTCCCCGTCAAGTTCCTATGTTGAAGTCTTAATGCCCAGAACCTCAGAATATAAACTTCCTGGGGGACATAGTCTCTACAAATGAAATGAGGTCATGGGGGTGAGCCACTGCCCAACATGACTGCAGTCTTCCTGAAGAGGGGAGATATGGAGACAGGGAGGGTCCATTGGAAGGTGAAGGCAGGGACCAGATGCACCGAAGACGGTCATAAAACACAAGGGCCCTGAGCTGGAGCCAGCTCTCTAACACCTTGATCTCAGACTTCTGGTATGAGAGCTGTGAGAGAACGAATTTCTGCCTTTTGTTCTTAAAAAAAAAAAAAAAAAGGCAGAAAAAGAGAGCTACATTCTGAAATAACAAGAATTCCCAGACAGTCCCTGAAGATTTTTTTTTTTCTTTAAAGAACCCTTCAGAGATATGGCCGGCCAATGTGAGACTTAGCGTTCAAATGAGGGAGGGACAGGAGGGCCCTGCGTGAAATTCCACAGAAGCTACAGAATTGGTACCTACACTTGGGGAGTATTAGGGACTCCAGCTTCATTTCTCACTTCAAGTAAGGGAAGTTGCAAAGTTGTTCAGAAAGAGACAGCCAGTTTATAGGATAACTGAAAATACATACGCAGCGATCACGATGATTTGGAGTTGGGGACAGCGCCGATTAAAACAAGAATGTTTCGCAAATGAGGAGTTGGACAAACACAGCAGTAGGTGCCTTACAACCTACTGAATAGGAGAGGATCTTTACAAATGATACCTCAAATGAGGGGTTAATATCCAAATTTTACAAAAAATGAATACTACTCACCGTCAGAAAACAGTCCAACTATAAAATGTGCAGGAGCTCCGCATAGACGTTTTCCTGAAGAAGACAGACAGGGACTCCCTGCTGTTTCGGCAGCTGGGACTCCATGGTTCCACCGCAGGGGAAGCAGTTTCGATCCCTCATTGGACAACTAAGATCCCGCCTGCTACAAGGTGCATCCCAAAAAAAAAGAAAAAAACTGATAAAGAAGACAGGCAGCTAGCAAACAAGCACATGGAAGGATGCTCAGCATTACTAATCATCAGAGAAGTGAAAATCAAAGTTACAGTATCAGCTCAACCTGTCAGAAAGGCTATTATCAAAAAAGACAACAAATATTAATAAGAAGTATTGACCAGTATGTGGAGAAAAGGTAACCCGTATGCACTGTTCATGGGATTGCAAATTGGCACAGCCACTATGGAAAAAAATATGAGGTTTCTTCAAAATTAAAAACAAAGCTACCATATGATCCAGCAATTTCACTTTTGGGGATTTACCTGGAAAACAGAAACTCTAATCCAAAATGATGTGCACCCTGATGCTCACGGCAGCATTGTTTATAAGAGCCAAGACGTGGGAGTGACCAGGTGTCCGTTAGGAAATTACTGGGTTAAACGACGTGAGACACTTGTCTATCTGTCTGTCCACCTATCCATCTATCTATCTGCTGCTGCTGCTGCTGAGTCACTTCAGTCGTGTCCGACTCTGTGCGACCCCAGAGATGGCAGCCCACCAGGCTCCCCCGTCCCTGGGATTCTCCAGGCAAGAACACTGGAGTGGGTTGCCATTTCCTTCTCCAAGGCATGAAAGTGAAAAGTGAAAGTGATGTCACTCAGTCGTGTCCGACTCTTAGAGACCCCATGGACTGCAGCCCACCAGGCTCCTCCGCCCATGGGATTTTCCAGGCAAGAGGACTGGAGTGGGGTGCCATTGCCTTCTCCGCTATCTGTGTGTATCTATATATTATATAGATATAATGGGAATATAACTTAGCCATAGCTAAGAATAAAATCTTGCCATTAAAGACAACATAGATGGACAGGCCTAGACAGTATAATGCTAAGTGAAATAAGTCAGGGCAAGACAGATACTGCGTGGTTCTGCTTACATATGGAATCTCAAAGAGCATAAGATAGGCTCACAGAACAGAGTAAACTAGTGGTTGCTGGGGAGTATGCTAAATGGGTAAAGGGGATGAATAGGTGCAAACTTTCAGTTATAATATAAGCAAGTCACAAGGGTATGGTACACAGGACAAAGAACACAATCGATAATACTGTAGTAACTTGGTATGATATGAGAGTGATAGCTAGGCTTATAGTGGTGATAATTTCAGAATGCATGAAACATCGAATCCTTATGTTGCTATACCTGAAACTAATAAGACATGTTGTAAGTCAGTAACACTTCAGTAAGAAAAAGTGAGAAAAATCTTTTTAAAAAAGGAGCCACACTGTTTCCTCCTTTCCCACAATCATCTGGCTCCCTCTAGAGGAAACTTCGCCGCTCAACAGCAGGGGAGAGACTTGTTAAGGCTTCACCCACATTAGCTGCCCTACATTTGGGTCAAGTCCTGCCCAGAGCTGTGGGAAAAAGTAGTCACCAAATACAGTCTGTGGGCTGAAATTCAGACGAAATTTTCAGGACACGTGAAGCTTTCACATCCTTTGTGAGGCCCTCGTAGGGCTCCCCACGTGGCTTATCGCTTGCTCATGTGTGTAATGCTTTGCGGCATGAAACGTATAGTAACATGCACTCGTCTGCTTTCCCTCTGGGCCATAGGCTACTTGAGTATATCTTTCTGCCTTGTTCATTTTGTCTTCTTGGCACCTAGACACAGCGTCTGGCACATAGGAAATAAGTGTTCAATAAAGCAGTGTTTATTTACTTCATAAATGATGACAAGCTAGCTCCTGCCTACCACACGCAGAGAAAGGATTGGCACCTCCCAGATTAACAACCTGCACATCAGTGACCTGATCTGGAAGAATGAATATCTTTGCAATAGAGACCATTTAAGAGAGTTGATGTTTCCTGGAAGAAATGAAATATTAACCAGAGACCCAAAATTCTAAACTGTATGGTAAAATACAACCATCCTTCGTCATAGATGAGAACAGATGTCAAACCTTCTCTGCTCTGTTGGAAGAAAGCTCAGGGCAGGGACGTTTTGACAGGCAACCTGCCAACGAGGGGCCCAGGGCAGGGAGGGCAGCAGAAAGGAACCAGAGGCGAGGAGGCCTCACTCAGTGGTCTGATGGGGACTGAGAAAGCAGAGCCTCCAGAGGGAGCCGCAGGCATGCTGCGAGGAAGCAATGCAACAGGTGATGTGTGAGAAGCAGAGTAAGGGGCTCCGCGCCCGCCCAGCCCAGACCCGGCACAGATGAGGGTGCTGTGGCTCAGATACCCCCAGCGTCTCAGCCTTGCCTCAGATCGGGAACAGCAGGGTGACAGCTCTGAACTTGTTCATGCTGCAACAACCAAGCTTGTGGACACATCTGGGGTTTTGTCTTGTCCGGCTGATGCCATGGGACAGGGTGACAACTTCATCAGCAGCCACCAGGCAGGAAGGGTTGGCAGGAGTTGCTAGAAGCCTGCAGTGGCTGGAATGTGAGGCCCTTCAGACCATTGGAGCAGGTCAAAGAGGCTGTTTGGGGTTGGTTATGATGTCGGGTTCTGGCTGGCTTTCCTTTAGAGCTGACAGTGCACAGAGCAGTACCTGAAACATGCAGGGTATGATCATTTAAATGTGATAACTGGAAAATCACCCAGAAGAGGGGCTGGCCTCTAGGTCCTCAGTAAATGGTAGTGCTTTTATATGTTACTGAACAATAGGAACATATGATTGCAAACTGTCATCCCAAACTTCAAAGCCCATACTTGGGTTTGAATTCTGTTTTGGAGCTTGCTTCTTATACATCTCTGCTCCTTCAGTCCATCACCCGAGAGATGTTTGCTGAAGCTTGCATGCGTACATGCTAAGTCGCTTTAGCCATGTCTGACTCTGTGACGTTAAGGGACAGCAGCCCATTAGACTCCTCTGTCAATGGACTCTCCAGGGAAGAATACTGGAATGGGCTGCCATGCCCTCCACCAGGGCATCTTTGTAACCCAGGGATTGAACCCACAGCTCTTATGCCTCCTGCACTGGCAGGAGGGTTATCACGAGCACCACCTGGGAAGCCCTTGTTGAAGCTTATCCCGGGCCGGATTGAACTTTAGCACAAAAAGCAGTGCTAGAAAGAGCGGACCCAGTTCTTGCTTCTTAAAATCTATAGTCTGATGGGAAATAGATATTTTAAATGGATAGTTATGAGTTGGTTCTGTGATAATGTTACAGACTTTTGGTCTGAGGTTGGATTTTACCCTCCAGTCTGTTACTACTGCTTAACGGATGTTGGCAGAAGATGTGACCTTCTGGGCCAGAGACAAAGGCTTTATCGCTCACAGCACGGCAGACAGCTGGGGTCAGTTCCCTTTGCTGTCAGTTCCCCTACACGGTGATAAAATGGACACGACGGATGCTGTGCACAGCCGTGTACATTGTCGCGGAGGAACACAGAGTTTAAGAAATCCACTGCTTTTACAGCAAGTACTAAGCAAGCCTGCTCCTTGCCTAGGGAGCAGCGTTACAGCTCTCAAGGTTACCAGCTGCACAGACAACCTGAGAAATGGCCCAGCCAAAGGCGCAGTCAAGGCCCTGCCCCTGGCATCCCAGCAAGGCATGTAAGGTCCACAGAAGGCTTCCCCTTCCAGCAAAGGCATAAAAGATGAAGAAACAGTACCCCAATCCCATCAGTTCAGCACCCTGCTTTTCTTGTTTTGGTTTTATTTTTGTACAATCTATGTTCATACACACTTTTCAGAGTTCTAACCATGGCGTGCATTAATGTTCTGCTTGATTCACTGAACTTTTTATCATAAACAGTCCCATGTTTCTGCATAATTTTCACACAGCCCTGCACACCTCATTGTGTTTCTGGGTTATAAAAGTAGACATTTAGGTTGTTTACACTTTTGTCCTTAGCTTATCTTTCTGAAAAGCAAGGTCAAGCCCCAAGCCCAGCAGAGTGGCACACATGTCCTTGCAGATCTGCCAAATGCCATCCTGTCATCTGGCGACTTCATCCCGGGTAGGTCAGCACTCCTGGAGCTTGCAGCTACCTTCTGTTCATGCATCTCACCCGGCAGTCACTTCAAACGTTATCCTGCCTCTGTGTAGAGGGGACTTCGTTCCAAAGGAAAACATCAAGAGTAAGTGATAACACTGGAGAAGGCAATGGCACCCACTCCAGTGCTCCTGCCTGGAGAATCCCATGGACGGAGGAGCCTGGTGGGCTGCAGTCCATGGGGTCGCTAAGAGTCGGACACGACTGAGCAGCTTCACTTTGACTTTTCACTTTCACGTGTTGGAGAAGGTGATGGCACCCTACTCCAGTGCTCCTGCCTGGAGAATCCCATGGACGGAGGAGCCTGATAGGCTGCAGTCCATGAGGTTGCTTAGAGTCGGATACGACTCAGCGACTTCACTTTGACTTTTTACTTTCATACATTGGAGAAGGAAATGGCACCCCACTCCAGTGCTCCTGCCTGGAGAATCCCATGGATGGAGGAGCCTGGTGGGCTGCAGTCCATGGGGTCGCCAAGAGTCGGACACGACTGAGCAACTTCACTTTGACTTTTCACTTTCATGCATTGGAGAAGGAAATGGCAACCCGCTCCAGTGTTCTTGCCTGGAGAATCCCAGGGACAGAGGAGGCTGGTAGGAGGCCGTCTATGGGGTCGCACAGAGTCGGACACGACTGAAGTGACTTAGCAGTAGCAGCAGCAGCAGCAGCAGCAGCAAGTGATAACACAGCCAGAGAAGAGACTCCTTTTTTAATATTTATTTTTTATTTATGGCTGAATTGGCTCTTTGTCTGGGCACTCAGGCTCTCTAGTTGAGGCACGTGGGCTCAGTTGCTCCACGGCATGTGGGATTTTAGTTTCTTTACCAGGGATTGAGCCCACATGCCCTGCACTGGAAGGTGGATTCTCAAGCACCAGACCACAGGGAAGTCCAGAAGACACTCTTTACTCTTGCGCTCAGAATCCCAGTAGGGAGGCTTGACAGGCCCAGATGCGTCCCTGGGCTGCAAATGCTGCAGCTGTGCCTGGTGGCCTGCGGGGCTGGTGGAGATCTTACTGCAAGATTCCTCATCAGCTTTCCATCTCTAAAATCTATAGTTCTTACCAACAGATTAATATATTTTTCTCTTAAACAGTTGTCTGTTTTATATAAGACTGATTTTTCTCAGGGTTCTAGCAGAAAACAAGATGATTAGGGTATTTTTAAATTATAATATATAACACGCTGCTGCTGTTATGCGTCCCTGGGCTGCAAATGCTGCAGCTGTGCCTGGTGGCCTGCGGGGCTGGTGGAGATCTTACTGCAAGATTCCTCATCAGCTTTCCATCTCTAAAATCTATAGTTCTTACCAACAGATCAATATATTTTTCTCTTAAACAGTTGTCTGTTGTATATAAGACTGATTTCTCTCAGGGTTCTAGCAGGAAACAAGACGATTAGGGTGTTTTTAAATTAGAATTTATAACACGCTGCTGCTGTTGCGTCTCTTCAGTCCCGTCTGACTCTGGGTGACCCCATGGACCGCAGCCCACCAGGCTCCTCTGTCCATGGGATTCTCTAGGCAAGAATACTGGAGTGGGTTGCCATTTCCTTCTCCAAATATATAACATAAGCTGGGCTTACTAAAAGGGTCTGTTGTTAAGTGTGGACCAGGAACGGGAGACCACAAAGGGAAGTGGAGCTTACTTTTGCCCTTGTGACCAGGAAGCACTTGCCACCTCTGAGCTCAGAGCCCGGGGGGAGAGGTCAGCATGCCTAGCGCGGCTGGCTGAAGGGATGTGGCTCCCCTCCTCGCTTCTTGCCTCCGCCAGGATTCCCACGGGCTGAGCCCAACAGGAAACTAGAGGGCAAGGCCATTGTGTGGTCCACTCTCTCTGTCTTCCACCAGTCAGGGTGGAAGGACAAAGGAAGACATCTGGAACAAAATTCTTAAGGGAACAGACCTTAAGCTTCTCAACGGACAGATCATACTCCGAGTCCTTGCCTGCTAGGGTTAGGCGGGAACACCGCAACCTTGCTTATTTGTAAGAGGCTGTGATGACAGAGCGGCTGCAACGAGGCTGAGGTCACTCTAGGAAGACAGCCCCAAAAGGAGAAGGGATCCTAGAAGAGGCTGACGTTGCTGAGTAGGTGGCAGGTGGTGTGGGAAACCTGGAGGTGCTTTCCCTTGAGATACTCCCCCAGCTCTCTCCACCTGATGGCCTGCCTCCACCTCAGCAGCTGCTGCCAGGAGGAAGGTCACAGCAGCTGCTCAAGTCAAGTCCATCTCTCCATCTACCCTTGCCCTGTTCCTCTTAGCCTGCAGTCCTGAAAACACCTTTCTCTCCTCTGCTTTGCAACGGCCAATAAGGAGGCCCCAAACCAGCCCAAACGGGGCCCAGAATCTGTTTGCCCAGTCTGCCTCCCAGCTGTGGGCCACCTGGAGAGGAACAAGAGCAGAACAGAGAGCACTCCCCCACCCCCGCCCCTGGAGCGGGGATCCCTGGCTTCCCACTCCTCTTTAACTGATTCTTCAGGCAAGAGTGGACAGGAGGTAGGCTGCAGGCAGCTTCTCCTGCAAGCAGGAGGTTGGCCTTGAGAAGGAGCCCTGGCGGCTGGTGAGGAGTGACGGTTCCCCGTTCACAGTAGGCTCTGCAGGTGTGTGCCTATGCCACCAGGATGGAGAGGGAAGGCGAGCTGGGAGGAGAGGCAGGAACCCAAGGCCAATGCTCAGGTCTTGATCAACAGCGCCGTTGGCTTGTGCACGTTCTGTGACTGCGTGGCTTAGAGGCACACGTTGCAATTTTCCCTAAATGCGCTTTCAGTGGCATCCAACTACAGAAGGTGTGTGGGGGTGAAGAGGAGCAGTGGGGGGTTCCCAGGGCACTGCCCCCATGCCCGTGTCTACATCTTGTGGCCAGAGGGCATGTAGACCTGCTCTTGCTCACCTTCGAGGAAGGAAACCTCATTACTAACCCTCTTTTCTAAACTGAGGTGTGATTGACATACAAAAAGTGGTACGTGTTTAAGGTAAACCACTTGATGAGCTTGGCGTAAGCGTACCTCCGTGACCGTCGCCGCCATCTGCATCGCTACATGCCTGTCACCCCTTCAAGTGTCCCCTTGTCCTCCTGTTACCGTTGCCATTGGTAGACGACGCTGCCTGATGCTCGGCCAAGTAGTTGAAACACTGCCTGATGGGATGTTCATGTCCAAATAAACTTCTTTATATCATTAAAAAGGTTAAGAAAATTACAAACTTCTGATATCTTGAATTCAGCCTTGATTAAAATCAGGGTGAGTTTTGATGCCTCAAACTTCAATTACAGGGACCTTAGAGGAAGCAACTGCTTTAAGGTTGTCAAGTGCTTGAGTAACCATTAGCCTCTGCTTAGAAAGTTAAGTCTAGAAAATATATGCATATCCTTTACAATAAATTTAAGTTAAATTTATGCTTAGTAATATTTTACATATCTATTTAAGAATGAGTTCGTCAGTCTGTTTAGTAGGGAAAACTCTTTTAGATAACATTAATATTTTACATATTTATTTAAGAATGAGCTCGTCAGTCTGTTTAGCAGGCAAACTCTTTTAGATAACATCGAAGGGCTTTTGTTAATTGTTCTTCCTTGAGACGATGGATATTTATTACAGGAAATGGTATTTCTCAGAGGGTTTTGTTGTAGAAAACTATGATGTCCACTTCAGGTTGCAATCTGTTTGCCACAGAGGTTTGGTCTAACCCCCTAACTGGGTATTGGCCTTGCTGATTGAGTCAGTGACCAAAGTGCTGAAGGACTGTATAGGCCCTTACGGGATTATCAGTGTACCTGAGGGCTTTCTTTCCAGCAACAGTATTTTATAAACATAATACACAACCATAGTACATCATCTTTATAATACAAAGTTGAGTCTCAATTCTCCTCAACAGACTAGCATGTATGTACATTTAAATATCAGTATCATTTAAAATCAATCATAAGTAGAAAAACTCATATTATTTATTATACCACCTTTGCATTTTTACTTTAGGTCTATATCAACATGTAACATCCAGTGTACATGCCCATGGACTGTTAAATGTTGAACTTGTCCTCTTAAATATTCCACCTTTGTCTGGAATTTCATTCATAATATGCCAGAACCATATGGTACTTCAGCAGACCCTAACATATTATCTCAAACCATAAATTGCTATTTTCTCAATAAAATTAAGTGTTAATAAATAGTGTCTTTGGTACTGAATGACAATTAGCACCCGTCTCCCCCCAAAACCTGACATTTTGCTTTCTGATATCAAGAGCAAACTCTGCTGAGATTACTGTTTCACTCACCAAAAGTATCATAAGAATACTCGGGGGAGTGTTTTTTTTCTTAATTTTGCTTTCATAAAGGAAATGAAAAAAATGTGGAGATTGCAACAGTTCAGTCAGGTGTCTCACTACTGTGTATGAATTTGGTTGCATTCTAGGCAAGTTGATTACATTTTGTATCTTCTTTTGTTTTATTTATGCTAAGAGATCTTATGCTTCTACAAGGTGGATTTTTTTATACTGAACTGCAAAGTGAAAATAAATTCCAGATCTACCCACCCTTAAAACAAGAGACTCTTTCCAGTGCATTAGTGCCCAAGGGCTGTCTGGTACACCTTTCACAATTCTTACTGAAAAGTCGATCTTGCAGTAAGCCTTTGCCCCTCCCCCACTCCTGCTTCTGCGCGGCCGCCTCCCCACAGGGGTCTGGGCTGTCGCTATGGCAGATGCAGCACTGTGCCCACTGCAGCCTGCGGGCACGCTGGCACCCTCGGCACGCCCAGACGGCGGCACACCTCCTCCAGAAGTGCCTGCTACAGGCTCGTACTTGTCACATGTTCTTCTTACTGACCGTGTCCCAGCAGAGGCTGACCGACATCCCAGAGGCTGTTGGGCAGGAGGGCAGGCTGGCCATGGGTGCCGCCTTGCGACGGCCTGAGGTGATGCTGTCCTCCCGACGCCCTGAGATGATGCTGTCCTCGCCTCACTGTCAGACCTAAACAGACCCTGTCCTCCTGCTCTGCCTCCAGCACCGGATAGACGACCCCTCCTCGTGCTCGGCTTCCGTCTTGTGGGGAGCTACAGTGAAGTTATGTTTGAAATTGAAGACTGTAATTGCATTTGAAAACAGCATAGAGATATTGCTAGTGTTTGTGAATATTGTTGAAGCTTTTAGACACTTACTAATGAGGAACTTCAGCAGCTGTTTTGCAGTTTTTCTTGCTCATTTCTTTTTAAAAGAGACATTGCTCATTCTGTATAGGTTGCCCCCATCCTATCTGTGCTTCTCTACAAAATCCTAAGAGACCATCCATTACCTGCTCATCTTTCCATTTCTAAACTTCTAATACATTCATAGCACTGAACAACTCGATACTCTTTCAGAAATCTGCAAAGATATTTGTTGTCTGGCCGCTTAAAGATGCGACCATATACTGAAAATCATAAATTCTCTCTTACGTCCCACAGTGTGTCCACTCTCAGATCCAGGCAGTGATACAGTGGAGTTTTGGGGCCACAAAGCAACAGAGACTGATTTTTCCTTCTAGTGGGAGTGTTCCTTAGTTCACTTATTTGCTGCCATCAATTCATTTACTTATTAATTCACTTATTCATGCAAGAGACATTCGTTCAGTGCCTCCTGTGTGACCAAAACTGTCCACTTGAATTAGTGCCTGGGGCTCATACCATTTAATGAGTAAGAAATATAAACGTCTTTTGTGTTGCAAAAAAAAAAAGCCTGTCTAGAGCACAGAAGAAATATAAAAAGGAAGCTGTTAATTCTACCCGTGGGAAGAGGAATGGTTCTATGGGAGTGTCCTGTTTTCTCCAAATGTGGAGACTTTCCAGCAAGCAGGGAATGTGGGCAGTCTCAGATCACGGAGCTGCTCCTGTGATCACCAGGAGTTAAGATTCAGCCTGTGAGCAGTGGAGGGAGGCCTAATCAGACTGATTAAGAAGAAACAAGGATGACGCACGGGGGGTTGAATGCTGCTCTGGGAGGGATGAAGGATGACAAACAAGCAAGGCGGAACTGCAAAGTCAGTCTTGGATGAACCCAAAGTACCTACAGGACACAGATGTGGGGATGTTTAGAGCAGTGACTTGAAGAGAGGCCCGAAGGCCAGCTCACGAGCACATACAAAAGAGAGGATGAGACAGTGAAGAGGAGGTACAAAGAAGGAAAACAGGGAAAGAAGAAAAAGAGAGGGGAAACGAGGGTAGAAAAGAAGGGAAAAGATAAGAGGAGAAATAGGACAAAAACATTAAAGAAACCATTTAAGAAGTTTATTTTTATTTTGTTTTTTTACAAGGGGCAATAAGAAGGAAACACCAGAGAGAAAGGAGGAGGAAGGGCGTATGGCCAACCGCGAGCCAGAATGTCTGAGTGTTTTAGCGCAGGTGCCCTTGACTTTGCAGAGGCGGAAGGTTGTCCCGTGCTAATCAGGATATAGGGTCACAGGAGTGGAGAGGGAATGAGGACCGGCTGGAGCAAGAGCCGTGGAGGCCCGCAGAAGGGCTCCAAGAGGAAGGTGAGGCGGGGATCCAAAGCCACAGGCTGTGTGCGGTGCAGCAAGTTCACAGGGGCTGGGAAGGGGGATCAAGTTGTGGACTCAGTGCCGCTGCAGGGATCTGGCCCACTCAGCCGCTGCATAGGAAACTTTGTCTTCACCAACAGATTCTGCTTAATCAAGGGACCATCCGGTGAAGAGCCTCCCCACAGGGACTGAAGCTGTCACCTGTGGTTCCTGGCCTTGGACCTGTGCCCCCTTGGGTGGGTTCTATTGTCATTTGTGACTGAGTGTAGTCTGGGTACAATGAATCACCCAGGTCAGCTGTCTGCCTAGAAAAATGTGATTGGGTGATGGAAATGTAGGGGATTTCCCCCTAAACCAGTGCAGGGGCTTGGTCTGAAAAGGAAGGTAAAGGCGGTTAGTAAAGTAAAAGGGCACTAGGGGTGAAGGGAGGGGAGAAACCAGGATGCAGAGAAGCTTTTACCTGCTTGTTGTTTTGTTTTCAAACCATGGAAAGAAGAAGCTTGGAATAATCTCTTATTGTCCTTAAAAGTCTGAAGTCTGTAGAAATCAGAAGTCTGTATAGTTGCTGAAATGGCTGTAAGGTTCTTGGTAATGAGGGGGACGAATAGCTCAGGAATCTGGGTAAGACGGCACAGTAGGAGGTGGAAGAGACGACACCCCAGCTGTCACTTGGGAATTAATGGTATTCAGAAGGGTTCCCGATATTACACTAGATTTTATTGAAATATTTAATATGGCAAGGTCATTTTGAGATGAAAATGAAATTATAATGAATTAGAATTTCAAGAATAAATTAGAATGATTTAGAGTTAGAATTAAATTAGAATTAGAATGAATTAGAATTTCAAGAATGCATTAGAATGAAATAGAATTCATTAGAATGAATTTTCATTGTTTCTGGGGGCTTCCCAAGTGGTGAAGAATCCACCTGCTATGCAAGGGACTTAGGAGACCCAGGTTTGATCCCTGGGTCAGGAAGATCCCCTTGAGAAGGAAATGGTAACTCGCTCCAGTATCCCTGCCTGGGTAATCCCATGGACAGAGAAGCCTGGGAGGCTACCGTCCATGGGGTTGCAAAAGAGCTGGACACAACTGAGGGACTAAACCACAAGAACTGGTTCTGGAGAACTCTGGTTTCTGTAGTCTAACACTCCCTATTCCCTGCCACAGACCCCTGTCTCAGAACTCATTCCAAAAGATGCCTTTACTGAACCAGGGAATCTGGCTGGATCTTTACAGCCCCTCCCATCATCAACATCTGTGACCACATGGATCATGTACCATTTAGCCCAGACATGGCCAGGGCTCCGGGTGCATGGGATTCTGTCATGGACAACCCCTAGAATGTCATGTTTCACAATTCCTTGTTCCCTTAGCTTTGTTTTAAAGTCTGTTGAGTTCTACACTTGCAGAAATAACGAACAATGATGGGATGAAACATTTAAACTATAAAACTATAAATTGATTGATGCGAAGATCTCTCTTGACCACGTCTAAATCCACTTCCCTGTTCAGACAAAAGGAGGCCCATGTTTCCAGTTCATTCTCTGCTTTCACATCGGTGTACATATAGGTATCTATAAAAACATATTTCTGGTAGTTGAGGTTTTTAAAACAAACGTGTTCATGCCATATATATCTTTCTGTATTTTTTTGCTTATAATTGTATGAAAGAGTTATTTCTCTAATGGTTGATCATCAGCAGCTCTCACCCCAAGAGGCCCCTAGGAAGATGCATGGACTTCCTAGGACCTCAGAATGGGACCTTGTATTCTGTTGGGTCACTGCAGAGCAGCCCGGGTTGAGATGAGGCCACTCAATGGGTCCTGACCAGTGTGTGTGTGTGTGAGTGTGTGTGTGTGTGTGTGTGTGTGAGTGTGTGTGTGTGTGTGTGTGTGTGTGTGTGTGTTGAGGTGGGGGTGTCCTCATGAGATGAAGTTAGGACACAGACACATGGGAGGAGAAGGTCTTGTGATGTCAGAAGCAGAGACGGGGTGATATAGCCACAGGGCACCAGGGATGGGACCCAGGAAGCTAGGGAAGGCTGGACCTGACCACCCCCAGACCCTGCAGAAGGAACAACCCCCTAACCTCGATCACGGGCTGCAGGCCTGAGAGCAAGCGCCTCTTATCCCGAGCCCTCACCTGGCATTTCGTGGTGTGCAGCAGGAAATGCAAACCCAGCCTGGAGAGGGTGCAGGTGGGGCCTGTGCTTGCTGAAGCCCAGGACCATCACTGGCCAGCCCCTCTCTGTGCACTAATCCCGCTCTTCCCTGGGGAGGAAACTGGGGCCCGGGACCATCTACCCACATGGCCCTGTCTTGGCAAACTGCCCCCTCAACCCACCCCCAGGACCTCCTAGGCCCCAACCAGGGGCCACGGCCAGCATGCTGATCGCTGGGAGTGACTGAGGTGCCCCGTCCCACCCCCTGGATTTGAGTGTAGCCATCTGAGAACTGACCCCCAGTTCCCCACATGCACTGCATTTCACAGGGCTGCTGTCGTCTGTAGCTGGGGCAGCCCTAAGGAAGGCGACTGGAACTGAAAACCCCAGCCCAGGGGACAGGTGGAGCCCAGGGGACTTTTTAAAGCGCTTCTAGCCCAGAGGCCCTGCCGTCTTTCGGGTGCAGTAGGCTTGGTTTCTCTGCAGAAGGGCCCTCCTGTACCTGGAGATTGAGGGCTCGTGCAGAGGGGCAAGAAGCACCCCAGGAACATCGTGGGGACGCACTCCTGCCACGGCCTCCCAGCACCCTCAGACGCTGACGCTGCAGACTCAGGCTCAGGCTCCAGGGGTGCGACTCCAGCCCAGGCCACCATGGCCCGAGGGGAACAGAGTCAACACTTGTTTCTTTTCCTTTGTTTTTGTTTTTCTCTGATAATTTGAACTGGAGTGTGTCCTGGGGGACAAAAGTCCATGGGGTCACAGAGTCGGGCACAGCTGAACCTCTGAGCCCATACAGGTGAATGACAATGCTGTGTTGTTTTTTCCTTTCCCTTTTCAATCTACAGCAACTTGAGGCGTTTGTATGTAGATGTGTTTGCATTCTTTTTCGGGTTCTTTTCCCACATAGGTTACTGGAGAGTGTTGATGGAGGTTGCTTGTGTTACACTGTGGGCCCCTGTGGCTTGTTTCACAAGTGGTGGTGTGACATGTTAGTCTGAAACAGCTCATTTCTGCCCCCCTGCCCCCCAACACCTTTTGTTTTTGGTGATCCTAAGTTTCTCTTCGGAGTGCGTGAGGTTGTTTCTGTTTGGTAAAGAAGCTCATTTCTGTCTGTTTTTTGATTTAACTGGAAGTGATACCCCATGACCCTTGTCTCTCCCTGTCTCCCTCACCCACCTTGGTGGGACCGTCTCTGCTTCTCCCCGGGGGCTCAACGTGGCACGGTTCCCTCCCCCTTTACGGCTGAGCAGTGTTGCCCCATCCTCGGGATCCGTCCGGCAGGCCCTCTGCGCTTAGGTGGCTCTGTGTCTTGGCCACGGTACTTAGCGCAGCCATGATCACAGGGCTACCCTTGTGTTTAAAAATGTTGGCTGTGTCCGGGTCTCTGCCCAGGCTTGGGACTGCTGGGTTCTAAGGTGCTTTTGTGTTTAGCTTTTTGAAGAGCCTCCATACTCTTCTCCCTAGTGGATGTACTGATGTGCGTTCTCAATAACGGTGCAGGAGGGCTCCCTTCTCTCCACACCCTCTCCAGCGTTTATTGTTGGAGATGTTTGGAGATGGCCATTGTGACCCGTGTGAGGTGATGCCTTGTTGAACTTTGATTTGCCTTGCTCCAATAATCAGTGACACTGAGCATCTTTCCATGTGCCTGATGGCAATCTGTATGACTCCATCACAGAAATGTCCTTTTTTGATCTTAGGCACATATTTTTCTTGGGTTGTTTGTATTTTTGATATTGAGCTGCACAAACTGACTGTATTTTTTGTAGATGAATTCCTTATGGGTGTCTTTGTTTACAACTATTTTTTCCCATTCTGAGGGTTGTCTTTGTTTTTTTGTTTAAGATTTTTGTTGCTGTTCAAATAGTTTTAAGATTAATTAGGTTCATTTTTATTATTTTTGGTTTATTTTTCATTATTCTAAAAGGCTGACCCAAGAAGAACTTGTAGTGATTTGTATCAAAGCCTGTCCTGCCTATATTTTCCTCAAGAATTTCATAGTATCCCTTCTGACATTTACATATTTATAGTATTTGGGATATGTGTGTGGTGAGAAGGCGAGCGTTCTAACCTCACTCTCATTTTTTGCTTCAGTACCCTCCACACTGTCCTCCGCAGCGTCTTCTAGCGATCTGTATTTCTAGCGTCAGTGAAGGAGATGCACCAGCTGTTACGGTTTGCAGAGTTCCTGACAACGGCGATTTGGACTGGTGTGAGGTTATACGTTGCTGTTGTTTCAATTTGCATTTTTCTAATTTTTTGTGATATTGACATCTTGCCATGCGATTTTTTTTAAGGGTTGTTAGATAAACCTTAAGGCTTCCCTGGTGGCTCAGTGATAAAGACTCTGCCTGCGATGCAGGACACCCAGGTTCGGCCCCTGGAGATCCTCCTGGTGAAGGGAATGGCAACTCGCTCCAGTGTTCTTGCCTGGAGTACCCTATGGACAGAGGAGCCTGGCGGGCCACAGTCCACGGGGTCGCAAAGAGTTGGACACAACTGAACTAACGCTTCCACACGTAGATAAACTCACTTCTAGAGATGGCTTCTTAAGTGCCTGTCCTGTTTTGAATGTTGAATTCTTTTTGATGACCACCCCAGGGTATCTCTGGAGGATGTTCCTTGTAGGGCCTCGGACCTTCTGAACATTGGTGTCCATCATTTCAGCTTTTCAGGTTGTTACGGAAAATGGCCACGAGGTGGCAGAAGGTAAGAGAATATGGGGGGCACGTGTTAGTCACTCAGTCGTGTCTGGTTCTTGCGACCCCAGGGACTGTAGCCCACCAGGCTTCTCTGTCCATGGAACTCTGCAGGCAAGAATCCTGGAGTGGGTTGCCATTTCCTTCTCCAGTGGTGGTGGTGGGAGGGCGGTGGGGGTTACACTGCCTGCCATATTCTGCCAGCTCCCTGAGCCCCACAGCAATTGAGCCTTGGGACCTAAGCCTGCTCAACCTCCAGAAACTGTGGCACCAGCTCAGGTCACCAGGGCTTGAGGGGCATAGAGTTAGCTT
This sequence comes from Connochaetes taurinus, assembly GCA_006408615.1. Taxonomy (NCBI): domain Eukaryota; kingdom Metazoa; phylum Chordata; class Mammalia; order Artiodactyla; family Bovidae; genus Connochaetes; species Connochaetes taurinus. The sequence continues at coordinate 16,797 of SJXO01001645.1, read as the reverse complement.
TTGTTTTTCTTTTTTTCTTTTTTGTTGAGAGTGGGTTTAATTCTGTAATTTCCACTGGAGTATATAGGGGAATTACAATGTTGTGGGTGAGAGTTTTTTTCCTTTTTAAGTGGCAGCAACTAGATTCACTTAGATCCATGCATGTTCTTTCTTGGCTTTTCCCCGTGGAGGTTGTAACGGAGTGTTAAGTAGGGTCCTCGTGGGTCCTTGGGGCTTGTTTTATAAGCAACAGTTCTTCCACCAGTCTGAATCAGCTCATCTCTCACCACCCCACTCTTTTACTTTCTGGGGACATAAGCTTTTTCCTATGTATGTGAAACTGTGTCTCTTTGGTCAAGAAGCTCATCTGTGTCCATTTTTAGGTTTCCCCTGAGGTGACATCATATGACGTGCGTGTCCCCGTGTCTCCCTTACCTCACTTGTTGTGATCTTCCCCACTTCCTTCCTTGTGACTGGACTTGGCGTATTTGCTCCATCTGTATGGGCGAATACTACTGTGTATGATAAACCCTATTCTTTGTCTAGTCACATGTTTTCACTCACTTGGTTTGCTTGCTAATATGGTACCCATGCCTGAGTTGTAGTGGTAGTGCCTGGCTGTAAGCTGTAATTGAATAGGTGAGAAGAAGCCGTGAAAAGCTCTTGTCTCTCTGACTCTTCCGTTTCTCATGATGATACACAGCTTTTATGGAGTGAGAATGGCTTAGAGGTGTGTTGGGTTTGTTTTAGGTGTACGAAGTCTTGCTCAGTCATACTTAGTTCTATATCCATTCATCTCTTTTTAACACATAGGTTATTACAGTGCGCTTAGTCCAACGCCCTTTTTAAAGTGGGTCCATGCTGACCATCTCTTTCTCATGTATTTGTGGGTATGAGTTAATCCCTTCCTGTCAATTTACAACGTTCCCCCACCATTCCTCTGTGATGACTGTAATTTGTGGCCTAAGACTGTGACTGTTTCAATGTCAATAAGGGGAACTGCAGTGAGAACCTCTTTCTCGCCTGCACATGACATCAAACAATGCTTCCCTGTCTCAATCTGACTTGCTCTACCTTCTAAGATCACCCCTGGATGCACCTGCCCCTTCGAGCGGCATTATTTCGCCGACGCCAGTCATACTCCGCCGTGCGCCTGCGCCTCTGGTTCTTTGGCCGCTCGCCTGTCCCTGTGTGCTGCGCTAACTCCCAGGCCGTGCCGGTTCTGCCGCGGTGCAGGCTTCGGCGATGTGTTTCAGAACCTGGTTTTATCCACGTACACTCTCAGGAGCTGGACTGTCAGACTATGTAGGAAGTATATTTCTTTCTTAGAAAGCACACATCTTTGGAAATACTCATGGCATCTGTTAACAATGAAAACTTACCAGCACATCAGGGTCTGCTTTCTTCCCCTCATTCTAGCATTTCTTCTGTGTAGGTTTTTTTTTTTTGAGACTGGTCTTTTTCACTTCTCTAAGGTGATTCATCATCGTCAGACTGATTTTCCTGCATCTATTCACCTGACTGAGCGACTTTTCGTGTCCTTTTATTTTAAAACCTTGTAGATTTTATTTTCCTCTTGATAATTTCTTCTAATAACTTGCACTGATTTGCATGTTTTTATTGTTTTGTTCAAGAGGTTTCTTGAACTCGTGTCATTTAGAACACAGCGTTTTTGTGAATATTCAGTCAGTTCAGTTCAGTCGCTCAGTCGTGTCCGACTCTTTGCAATCCCATGACTTGCAGCCAGGCCTCCCTGCCCATCACCAACTCCCAGAGTTCACTCAGACTCATGTCCATCGAGTCGGTGATGCCATCCAGCCATCCCGTCCTCTGTTGTCCCCTTCTCCTCCTGCCCCCAATCCCTCCCAGCATCAAAGTCTTTCCCAATGAGTCAGCTCTTCGCATGAGGTGGCCAAAGTACTGGAGTTTCAGCTTTAACATCATTCCTTCCAAAGAACACCCAGGACCGATCTCCTTTAGAATGGACTGGTTGGATCTCCTTGCAGTTCAAGGGACTCTCAAGAGTCTTCTCCAACACCACAGTTCAAAAGCATCAGTTCTTCGGTGCTCAGCTTTCTTCACAGTCCAGCTTTCACATCCATACATGACTACTGGAAAAACCATAGCCTTGATTTGACAGACCTTTGTTGGCAAAATAATGTCTCTGCTTTTCAATATGCTATCTAGGTTGGTCATAACTTTCCTTCCAAGGAGTAAGCGTCTTTTAATTTCATGGCTGCAATCACCATCTGCAGTGATTTTGGAGCCCCCCAAAATAAAGTCTGCCATTGTTTCCACTGTTTCCCCATCTATTTCCCATGAAGTGATGGGACCGGATGCCATGATCTTCGTTTTCTGAATGTTGAGCTTTAAGCCAACTTTTTCACTCTCCTCTTTCATCAAGAGGCTTTTTAGTTCCTCTTCACTTTCTGCCATAAGGGTGGTGTCATCTGCATATCTGAGGTTATTGATATTTCTCCCGGCAGTCTTGATTTCAGCTTGTGCTTCTTCCAGCCCAGCGTTTCTCATGATGTACTCTGCATATAAGTTAAATAAGCAGGGTGACAATATACAGTGCCGTCTCATCCTCGGTCGTCCCCTTCTCCTCCTGCCCCCAATCCCCCCCAGCATCAGTCTTTTCCAATGAAGCAAAACGTTCATGGTTGCTATTTCAGGAAATGACCACAAGGGGCAGCATAGTTAGGCTCAAATGTAGTTACGCTGGAGATGAGAGGTTTATGAAGATAACTCGTGGGAGAAGGGAATGGCAACCCACTTGAGGAGTTTTGCCTGGAGAATTCCCTGGACAGAGGAACCTGGTGGGCTAAAGTCCACGAGGTCGCACAGAGTTGGACACAGCTGAAGCGACTTAGCACCCTCGCGTGCGTATGCATGTCTACTCACCTTTGAGTTCCCCCCACGGAGTTTATTACAGTTTGCTCCTAAGAACCCTTTGTTACAGCTGCGTCCTTGATGATTACCCTTTTCACATGAAATGACTATATTTGTTTACTCTAACCTTGTGTTTCATCCCTGCCATTTAGTCTTACCCTCCAGTAATCAGAAGACTGTTTTCTAGGTCTGAGTCTTCTTATGTCTCTCAATGAGAACATTGGTGTGTATTTTTCAATTCCAGCTATGAATAATATCTAAAGATACATCTTTTTCTGATTCTTCTTGTCTTCATGTTGATTGATCATCCCTAGTTTTATTAATGCTCCTGAAAATCACATTATTTAACTTTGTTTTCTGGCAGAGTCAGGTTTCACTGTGTACATGGATCTCTCTATCTTTATCCATTTATCTCTCCATAAGTAATGAGCTTACTTGCATTTTCAGAGTGTAGTCCAGTGCATACTTTGGTGGCATGTGCCTTTTCAAAACATTGTCTTCTCAAATTTTCCTCAGAGTGGTTCTGCAGGATCTTATAATAACTCTATTTTTATTTCTTTAAAGCAGTTCCATTTTCCTCTCCACACTGTTTTTATCTTTTATGTGCTATAAGTACCATATACGTGCTTCCACTTCTTCATGTGGTTGCATCATTTCTTCCCCATAGAATTTTCATCATGGCCTTTCACTGCGGTGCAGAGTGATCCCTCGCCGTGCTCCTGACTTGCATGCCTCTGATAAGTCCTGACATTCAGCGTGTTCACATAGGGGGGCTCTCTTTTTTAAACCTGTGAGAGAACTTACAGGTGAGTATGTTTTTCTTAAGTTCTTGCTGTGGTTCAGTCTCTAAGTCCTGTGTCACTCCTTGTGGCCCCATGGGCTGCAGCACACCAGGCCTCCCCGTCCTTCACCATCTCCCAGAGCTTCCTCAAACTCTTGTCCATTGAGTCAGTGGTGCTACCTAACCATCTCATCCTCTGCCACTCCCTTCTCCTCCTGCCCTCAATCTTTCCCAGAATCAGGGTCTTCTCCAGTGAGTCAGTTCTTCACATCAAGTGGCCAAAGTATTGAAGCTTCAGCTTCAGCGTCAGTCCTTCCATTGAATATTCAGAGTTGATTTCTTTAGGATTGACTGGTTTGATCTCCTTGCAGTTATAGGAAATTACAAGAGTCTTTTCCAGCATCACAGTTTGAAAGCATCAATTCTTCGGCATTCAACCTTCTTTATGGTCCAGCTCTCACATCTGTACAAGACAACTGAAAAAACCATAGCTTTGACTACGTGTCTTCCAAGGAGCATGTGTCTTTTAATTTCATGGTGTAGTCACTGTCCACAGTGATTCTGGAGCCCAAGGAAGTAAAATCTGTCATGGATTCTACTTTTCCCCCTTCTTTTTGCCATCAAAAGTGCTGGGACCAGATGCCATGGTCTTAGTGTTTTGCATGTTGAGTTTTAAGCCAGCTTTTTCACTCTCCTCTTTCACCGTCGTCAAGAGGCTCTGTAGTTTCCCTTCAGTTTCTGCCATTACAGTGACATCATCTGCATAACTGAGGTTGTGATATTTCTCCTGGCAATCTTGATTTCAGCTTGTGACTCATCCAGTTCAGCATTTCACATGATGTACTCTGTGTATGAGTTAAATAAGCAAGGTAACAATATACAGCCTTGATGTACTCCTTTCCCTTTTTTGAAATATATAAAATATCTCTCTACATAGAGGCCTTGCTACACAGTGGATGATGCAAAAAGCGATCTTATAAAGTAGACAAAATAAGTCATACAGATAGCAGCCTTTAGAAGATCATGCTAAGAGAGAGAAACATAGAAAATTTCAAACCAAAGAGAACAAATCTAACCATGATTCATGTAACTAGTTTTAATCTGGTTGTAATAAACCATCAAGTCCATAGGGGAGTCAAGTGGAGACGGCAAATTCTGGAAGGGTCAGATAGTGAGAAAAATAGTTAAATGTTTCATCTTTGTTTACAAAGGTACACAACACACTGTCAACTTATGGATACATACTTGTTAATACATCCTTGAGTATGTATCATCCCATACATCCTCATGAGCACTCATCTAGCCTATTTCAACTCAAATCATTCCAAGCAAAATTCTACAATTTGTTGCAACTCTAGTTATTCATTTGTTGCAATTTCATTAAAAAAACACACATACACACACACATTGTAATTCATTTGTATAGACAAGTAAATGCTAGGATTTCTGTCTAATTTTTTCCAAGGGCCTTAGAAACAATGTTTTCCCTGCTTCATCCTGTTCTGATTCCTTTGATATGAGAAAAGCTATGGAAACAGTGTTTAATATAATCTGAACTCACCAGGTATTTATTATTGTGTGTTCATGAAGATCTGAGAAGCAGAATTGGATGGGTACAAAAAGAAAAACGTTGAACGTAGGAATTTGACTAGAAATTGGGAGACTCATGTGGCCAGAGAGCGATTTCGATGGAGCAATGGGTCAGCTCCACCTCCCTCACCAATGAGGACAAGTACATCTCGGTAATGATATCAGCAACTGAGTGGTTAAAGTGTTATTGTGGAAAATCATTAACAAAAAGGGCAGAGGAACTGTTTTCATATAGAACACAACTTTCCAACAGCCTGTAAATTTCAGATAAATGTTTTGTATTTGAAATCTTGAGTGGATTGTGTGTGCATTTTAAAGACTGTTCAAAGTAACATACTATTCCTGCCTGGAATGAATAGATCACCTTTGAATCATAAATCTGTGACACAGCTAACCAGACTTACAGACAATCTGTACTGGAGGGTTTTCTAAAACAGTTTGCGTATTCTAGCTGCAGACCTGACAAGAAACTTTTACTCTCACATTAAAAAAAAAAGAAAGAAAAGTGAAAGTATTAGTCATTCAGTCGTGTTCCACTCTTTGCAACTCCATGGACTATAGCCCACCAAGCTCCCGTGTCCATGAAATCCTCCAGGCACCAGTACTGGAGTGGGTGGTTATTCCCTTCTCCAGGGGATCTTCCTGACCCAGGGATTGAACCCAGGTCTCTCACATTGCAGGCAGATCCTTTACCATCTGAACCATCAGAGAAGACCTCACTCTCACATATGGGATATTAAATGTGTCTTCACATACTGCCTGCTATAGCTAACTCTTGGTTCATACTCCATGGAACCACATACTGTTGTAATTAAATTCAATTTGAAATTAAGCTTTATTTTAAGGGTGTGGTTTGCATACCAGCAGTGTAGGAGCATTCCACTTTCTCCAGCCCCTGTTACCCTCTACGATATCTCAAAATTCAAAAACTCTAACTTGTTGATATGATCTCAATTTCGTTTTAGCTCAGTTTGAACAGAGAAGCAAAAAATCAGGAAGCCAATTTTTCAGGTTTCTTTAGGGAGAAAAACAACTGTTAGAAGACAACGTACATGCAGCTGGTGGGCTCTTTGAGTCACTTAATTATTTGCAGGAATTCTCTTGTGTTTATTTCAAGCTTGACCTTTCATTCATATAATAACAAATAACAGAATTAGAAGAAACTAATTTGAAATGATGGCTTGTTTCTACCTAGAAAATTGGAACACAAAGGAACCAATGGGAACCACAAAGATCAGGGTGCTAAGCTTTTAAGAATATTTTAGGTTTTCAAGTAATAACTTGTGTGCTTGCAATTTCAAGAATATATTTTTATTCTGACAAAGAATATACTTTTCCAGAAGGCTTCCAGTGTGGTCACCTCCTCTTGGAAGCTTAGGACGCTGGAATCAGGCCACTTCCTGTGTCTGTCTTTACAGGACACTGAGCTGCATTTTAAGAAATTCCTGGATCTTCCCTGGATCCTGACCATCTGTGTTCGGAGAAATGGGTAGCATTTTTATTTTGCCTGTTGAGATGTTTAATGATGCAGATTCCTTCAGTTTCCTGCTGTGTGTGAGGTGTGGAGCCCAGTGATGATTTCTTTTTAAGAAATATGTGTCCTACTTCCCACATGAGGGCCAGCCCCCTTCCAATGATAAGAGACCCTGCTTATGTGTGACCTGTGCCTCCTAGGAGAGTGAGTGAGTGAGAAAGCGAAGCCACTCAGTTGTGTCCGACTCTTTGCGAACCCATGGACTGTAGCCTACCAGGTTCCTCCGTCCATGGGATTTTCCAGGCAAGAATACTGGAGTGGGTTGCCATTTNAGGGCCAGCCCCCTTCCAATGATAAGAGACCCTGCTTATGTGTGACCTGTGCCTCCTAGGAGAGTGAGTGAGTGAGAAAGCGAAGCCACTCAGTTGTGTCCGACTCTTTGCGAACCCATGGACTGTAGCCTACCAGGTTCCTCCGTCCATGGGATTTTCCAGGCAAGAATACTGGAGTGGGTTGCCATTTCCTTCTCCAGGAGATCTTCCCAACCCCGGGACAGAACCAGGGTCTCTTGCATTGTGGACAGATGCTTTACTGTCTGAGCCACCAGGGGAAGTCCAAGGAGGCACTCCTAGGAAGTGCCTCCTAGGAAAGTAGCTTTAGGCTAGCTTAAACCTGACAAACTTCTGTCTGTCATACATAATTGATTTAGACAAGTCCTGTCTATAGGCCTCCCTGGTGGCTCATCCAGTAAAGAATCCACCTGCAATGCAGGACACCCAGGTTCGATCCCTGGGTTGGGAAGATCCTCTTAGTAAGAGACACACTTGACCATTTGTAAGGGACATCACCAGGGCTTTACTGAGGAACAGTGTCAGGCTTCAGTGAGGATCAGAGTCAAGGCTTAGTGATGACCAGTTTCAGGGATTTAGTGAGGGGCTGAGCCAGGAATTAGTGAGGACCAGCATCAGCCCTTAGTGAGGACCAGTGTCATGGCTTTAGTGAGGAAGAACATCAGTCCTTAGTGAAGACCAGAGTAAGAGTTTTAGGACTCAGCAATGGGCTGGAAAAGGTCAGTTCTCATTCCAATGCCAAGGAAGGGCAATGCAAAGAATGTTCAAACTACTGTATACAATCTCGCTTATTTCACATGCTAGCGAGGTCATGCTTTATATCCTTCAGACTAGACTTCAACTGTATGTGAACCAAGAATTTCCAGAGGTACAAGTTGGATTTGAAAAAGGCAGAGGAACCAAAGATCAAATTGCCAACATCCAATGGATCATAGAAAAAGCAAGAGAATTCCAGAAAAACAACTACTTCTGCTTCATTGCCTATGCTAAAACCTTTGACTGTGTGGATCACAACAGATTGTGGAAAATTCTTCAAGAGATGGGACTACCAGGCCACCTGACCTGCCTCCTGAGAAACCTGTATGCGGGTCAAGAAGCAACAGTTAGAACCAGACATGGAACAATGCACTGGTTCCAAATTGGGAAAGGAGGATGTCAAGGCTGTATATTGTCACCCTGCTTATTTAGCTTCTATGCAGAGTATGTCATGAGATATGCCCAGCTGGATGAAGCTCAAGCTGGAATCAAGATTGCCAGGAGAAATATCAATAGCCTCAGATATGCAGATGACACTGCCCTAAGGGCAGAAAGTGAAAAGGAACTAAAGAACCTCTTGATGAAAGTGAAATAGGAGAGTGAAAAAGCTGGCTTAAAACTCAACATTCTGAAAACGAAGATCATGGCATCTGGTCCCATCACTTTGTGGCAAATAGATGGGGAAACAACAGAAACAGTGGCAGACTTTCTTTTTTTGGCTCCAAAATCACTGCAGATTGTAACGGCAGCCATGGAATTAAAAGACACTTCCTTCTTGGAAGAAAAGCTATGGCAAATCTTTACAGCATATTAAAAGCAGAGGCATTACTTTGCTGACGAATGTCCATCTGGTCAAAACTACAGTTTCTCCAGTAGTCACGTATGGATGTGAGAGTTGGACCATGAAGAAGGCTGAGCAAACTTCGGTGGTCAAGGACAGGGAAGCTTGTTAGCACCTGGACAGCAGTAGAGTCAGCATCCAACACTGGGTGTGTTTTAGGTTTTCAGGAACTTAATTCAGTTATACATTAGAGGTATATTTATTATTGGGGGGCCAGTCCTTTTCCCCAGATAGGTTATTACAGTGTGTCAAGAAGATTTCCCTCTGCTATTCAGGAGATTGTTTTGGATTACTTACTTGATATTTATTAGTATGTATATACTAATTCCAAACTCTTAAATAATCCCTCCCCACCAACATTTTTCTGATAACCCTAACTTGGCTCTGTGTGTTTGTGTATCTGTGTCTGATTTGTAGATTAGTTCATCTATGAGAAGCTGTGGACTCTACCCATGGTGTCTTGCGGGGTTTGTCTCTCTCACTCTGACCCACTTCACCTAGCTTGGTGCTCTCTTGGCGCATCCGTGCTGCTGCCAACGCCACTATTCTGCAGTGTTTTTTGGCTGAGTACTATTCCCATGTAGGGCTGTACCAGTTAGTCCTAATTTTTCCGTCGATGAACATTTTGGTTGATTCCGTTTCTTGGCTGCTGTACATAGTGCTGCCCTGAAAACACGGGTGCACGTGTCACTTCAGATTATGATTTTCTCAAGATCTGAGCCCAGGAGTCGTGTTGCAGGGTCCCACTGGCTCCTCTGTGTCTTGGTTTTCAAGGCTCGCCATGCAGCTCTCCACCCTGGCTGCAGCCGTTCACATCCCCACCAGAGTCTAGGAAGACTGTCCTTTCTCTCCACCCTCTGCACCACTTATTTTCTGTAGGTCTTCTGACGCTGACCATGGAGTCCAGTGTGAGGTGATTTCTCATTGCGGTTTTGATTTGCAGTGAGGTGGAGTGTCTTTCCAGATGCTTTTTGATCTTATACAATGTGAGGACAATTGACCTCATGAAGGTGGCTTCCTGAAAGTCGGCCTGTTTTTAAAGCTTTTTTCTGATAATTTCCCCGAGGACATTACTTGAGGGCAGGCCTTGTGAAGTTTGAGGCCACTTCAGTTGCAGACCATCGGTTTTAAAGTTGCTATTATGAGAAACGGCCACGGGGTGGCAGCATTTCCTGCCAAACATGGTTAGTCGAGCCCGGAGAGTCTCACGGAAAGTCCCGCTCCTAGACTGTCCCTGAGTGGCATGCGCCGGAAGAAGCGCTTAGGACCCGTGTCCCATTGCTCCTTCCCCCTTACGCTTTACGCTCGAGACGCATCCAGATTCCTACTGGACCGCTCTGCAGAGGGTGCCGTCATCTGTAGGTGGGGTGACCCTGCGGAAGGAGGCTGGAGGTGGGGACCCCGCAAGGAGGAGACCAGGAGTCAGCCCCGGGAGGTTTCACAGCGCTTCTGGCCCAGAGGCTCTGCTGCCCTTCGGGTGCGGGGGGCTCGGCGTCTCTCGGAGGGCGTGCGGGGGCCTGGAGACCGTGCGTGTGTGCAGGGCAGCAGGCAGCCCCGGGCCACCGCGAGGGGTGGGCCCCTTGGCTGGCGCATCCTCCCAGCTCCCTCCGCCCACCAGACGCCAGCCTTCGGCCCCAGGCCTTCTCAGGCTCCAGGGATGTGACACCAGCCCGGGTCCCCAAGGCCTGAGGGGAGCAGACTCAGCGTTTCTTCTTCTTTTACATATTTTAACTTGATTTGGAGTATATGGGTGATTTTTTGCCTTTTCATACTGTTGATGGTGTTCTTGAGGGAAGACTATTGGAATGGTTTGCCATTTCCTCCTCCAGCAGACCACATTTTGTCCAGTGGAGGAGGGAATGGCAAAGGAGAGATTAAAAAAAATCCTTCTTAGTTGAAGAACGCAAAGAAATAGAGGAGTAAGAAAACTGGTTAGAGCCAACTAGGCCCAAGATGGCGGAGCTGACTTTCACTAGTCCCTGAGCCTCGGTGTTTACGCCCGTAGTAACATAGCAACAAGCTAGATGATACACCCATCACCATTGACTAAATCTGGCCAAATGTTCTAAACCCTTTTAACTGCTCTTTTTGATAAAACTTCCTAAATCGAATTCTTTTGAAGTTCCTTTGACTGCTAGCTAACTTTGGGGTGCTTCAGAGGGCGCCTGAAACATCCTAAAGAGAGATATTAAAGCGTATTTATTTGGTTGGTTAAATTACATGAAAAAGATTATCAAATGAATAATAAATCCGCCCATGTTATAAGGTATGGTAAAATTACTAATACAGATATCCTAGAAATTATAAGGATTTCTCAACATTCTGATATGTCCTGGTATTCTAATGGAAAACCTGACGACTCCACAAAAGTAAGCAGAGGACTGAATGAACCAGCAAATGTGCTTATAACTTTTGTGGTTTCTGACTCAAAAATTACGGGTTTGAATCTTATGTTTTCGGGGAGTAGGGAAAACCTTCCTCTCAGACTAATTATGACAATACTTTGGTAAAATTAAATGTTATAAACAAAAGAATTATATTTTCTCTCTATCTGACTCCTCCGAAAATTGGAGATTCTTAGGTTTCCAGTAAGCTTATCAAATGAGTTAGGAAGGTTATCTCACAGGTACAAAAATCTCAAGAAATTTTTGAGACCTTATAAAGGGAAGAATTCACCTAGATTTGTTAGGCAAAATCTGTGATAAGCCTTTGGTGTGAGTTTCCCAGCCCTGTTTTATTTTATAGTCCCATATGAGATCGATGATGGTAACAGTGTAACTCTAGATATGGCAAGAAGCAACAAGAGGGAATATTTTCCTTGACCAAGAGGCTAGTAAGACAGGTGGTCCAGAGAATTTTGGATGCTGTTTTATGGCCTAGTCCAGTAACAGCACATTGAGTGGCCTGTGAACAGAATCTTTGCCAAACCTGAAAATGGACACTCTCAGCACCATGGGATAAAATGGTCATGAAATGTCCCCTCCTCAAAATCATGGTCAAGTTTATGAGCAAAAAGGGGCTCTGCCAACTGAAGACTGACACTCGCCATCTACATCTGCAAAGATTAAATCATGGCCGCTTTAACTGTCGACTTTCAACGCCCCTGAAAGGAGTTCAGGGTGAAAATCAGGAATGAGGCACTCTGTGCTCTGGGAAAAACTGGCAGAACAGGTCTTCAGATAGTTAGATCTTTTCAGGAGAAGATTTTATGAGTCCCAATTCTGGCATCTTCTCGTACCTAGAGAAACACTGACATCATTAACGGTGAAATCTGCTTTGGCTATTAAGGAAAAGTTTACAATTAAAAGTCAAAATAGAGTAGCTATGGTTCAGATATCCCGGGAAATAACTAGGTGATGCTGTGGGTGTACTTTCAGATTAGACCTTGTATTGTTAAACACTTGAGTTTTCTGAGTCATGTCAGGCTTGGATGCCACCATTTTCAAAACAATGTCTGCTGGAAGCTAGGAACCTTACTTTTTATAAAACTAGGCAACTGGCTTCCTGGCTACAAATCTCCTTGAAGTGCCAGGTCCAGACTGGGTTTCAGGCCTATTCTTCTAAAAAGAAATGAGATTTATTTTGTCTACTAAATTCCAGTTATCACTCCTCCAACTACTTCTAATTGGGTCTATTACACCAAAATGGCAGACCAACGGATTGAGATTTTAATCATACAAGACTCAGATCTAGAACTTGGAACTCAGAAATACTTCTAGTTCAGTGTCTATACTCCAGGCTGGGGCAGTCCTGTGCCAGGAAGTTATCACAGGAAGTTATCACAGTCATAGTTGCCCAGTTCCCTAAATTAAAACTGAGCAGAACTCTGGGGCTCTGGAGTAGAGATCTGTTCTGTGTTCTCCATTTCATGTCTGTAGGATACAGGCTTCATTCAGCCTCCTTGACCTTCCCTGAGTTCCAAAGGGTGGATTCAAACAATTGCTAATCAGGGAAGGGAGGGGATACAGAAACAGGAGAAACAACCAAAGGTTGGCACAGCCTTGAGACAGAGTCCTGGTTCCTACTCAAAGAAATATGCATAACAATGTCTTTGAGCCGCCACCCCGGTGGAGGATGGGAACTTCAGACTGAACTCAAGATTCCTGGAGCACAGCTCTGTTGCCTCACCACCAACCGATCAAAAAGGGTCACAAACCCTGCAACCCTCACCCCAAATGTTGCCTTCTGTTTCCGGGACCAGAGATGGCCAGCCTGTTAGGTCTCCTGTTTGGCCCCTGTCTATTTCATCTCTGAGAGGGGCCAACAGTTTCAATCTAAATTGCTATTACAAGGGTGAATGGTGGTTTCAGGCAAAACAAACAAACAAACAAACAAAAAAAACCCTTGACTTAGATCAGGTAGAGAGAGACTTCTGCTCTGCTAGGCAGGCCTATGCCCATGCACAGCAGGAAGAAGTTACAGAAGAAAGAGACCTCCACCCCAATTCCCAAGAAGTATCTTGAGTATGAAATCTCTCATGGGGGAGTTGTTAGGGGAAGCACATTGATTGAAGCCACCCACCCTGGCCAGGCACCATAGTAACCATTTGCATGAGTTGTTTCATGACAGGAGATCCTGATAAGGAATACGGAACTAATAAGCCTCTACCAACAGGAAGAGTTCGGGAAAGGTCTAAAGGAGACACTGCATGTCCGTCCACTTCCCAGAATTCCTCTCGCTAGCATCCATCTTGGCTGAGCGATGCGTGCACCACCAGGAAAGACTCTGAATTAGAATGATTGGCCAAAGACCACCCAGAAACTAATCCCATCACCATAAAACCCGAGACTGTGGGGCGGGGACGCAGTGGTGGTTGATGTAGGGGGCGGTGGCCTGTGGGGTGCCCTGTGCCCCTTGTGCGTCCCCTTTCCAGGTACCTAGCACGTGGGACTTCCTTGGTGACTCAGATGGTAAAACGTCTGCCTGCAGTGTGGGAGACCTGGCTTTGATCCCTGGGTTGGGAAGATCCCCTGGAGGAGGAAATGGCAACCCACTCCAGTACTCTTGCCTGGAAAATTCCATGGACGGAGGAGCCTGGTAGGCTACAGTCCATGGAGTCACAAAGAGTCAGACACGACTGAACGACTTCACTTCACAGCTGATAAAAAGCTTGGGTTGTCTTGGTGGGGTGGATTTGCTCCTGGATGGATTTCCCCTGGCGGCGGTAGTGAGGCTCGAGGGCCTCTCCTGGAAGTGGGCGTGTGGGCGGAGCACACCAGGCCCGCGTCTGGGGCAGAGCGCGCCTCCTCCGAGCTCCTAGGCTGTGGGTCCCAGGTCTCAGGGGTCTCCATTGTGGCTGGGAACGCCCATTTCGGAGGCTCCTGGGTCCCCATCGATCGACATCCAGTGAGCGGAGCCGAGGGGTGTGGACCACAGGTAAAGGAACTAGGGCTCCGTGGCACAGGGTGGAGCAGGGAACCACGTATTCTGCCCTCTCGTTGGCACAGTCTTGGAGCCCCCTAACCTGGCGGTCGCAGAACGGCCTCGCCACTGGGGTCAAGGCCTTTACCACTTTACCCCTTCGCATAAATCTCAGACCCGCGTGGTTTTCCAGAGCAGCCTAGTGCCTGCAGCGAGGTCCTAGGAAGTCCAAGGGATTGCTCCTGCCTGGCGATCTCACCTGCTGGGACCCCACAAACCCCTACTCTGGCCGGCTGGCCCAGCCCTGCGGGCCCTTGACCACCTGCTGGGATGGGACAGGGAAGGGTCCACGAATTGCACCCTAGAAACTTAGGAGGGTGTACGGTTTTAAAAACCTGGTGGCCACCCAGGCAGAAAAGAAGGAGGAGGGCACCTTGCTGCTCTTTCATGGTGGAATCTGTGGCTGTCCTGCTGAGAGGGGGCCTTTCCATGGGGACCCTGTGCAATAAGTGTGGTGTTTTAGAACTGAATAAATAGAACGTGTAAAATTTTTAAATTATGTGGTGCTATAATTAAAAAAAAAAGAAGCTGCAAGTTTTTTTTGCAAATTGAGGTCTAAAAACTGAAGGCCTATTTTCCTTCCACTGTGGCATTCTATGAAGAGATGTGTTTTTGTTTAAGAAAAGAGTCAGAAAAGTGAGGGAAACAGAAAGCCCAGAGGTGCCCCTGTAGTTTGGTGAAGGCCTTAGGAGGTCACTCGTAAATGCTGCTGGCTGTCGGGAGGCAGTCTCTTCCTGTGGCTGAGGGGCACAGAGCTTGCAGGCTTGTCCTTGGCATGGATGTTCTTGTTTGTGGAAATCCAGCTCAGAGCCATCTCCTGATGTGTAAGAACTTTCCAGACTAGACCCCTAGGCAAATCCTGCAGGGCCAGGGACTCCTTCCTTCATTGTATCTGTCTATTTGACTGAAAACCAGCAATGACATATTTTTCTTTCAATCTGGTCTCTCATCCAGGCCTTGGAGTAATATTTCCCCTCCCCCTCAATAGGATTGGGTTCCAGGGATGATTTATAGTCAGTTGTTCATGATTTTACAGATTAGGAAACTAAGAGCCAGAGAGGGTGGAGGACTGTCCAAGGGAGAATGGGATATCCTTCCAGGAACCCTGGCTCCTGGGTTTTTAATGAGCTTCCTACCCAGCATGGTCATTAATTGGCAAGTGTTGACATTGAGAATAAACTGTTGGTGGAAGTGTAAAAGGCTTTTTTAAAGAATGTGCCTACCAGCTGGGCCTCTTATGGAGTATTTTCATTGTACTCCCCAACGCTTGGAAAGTGCTGGGCACGGGGCAGACGCTTCATCATTTTTATTGAACACGTTCAATTTCACACAATTATATCCATAGTGTCAGCAACACTATGATGTGTATTAGAACAGTGATCATCATAGTTGGTACTTCATGCATCAGTAAAGAAAGAAAACTTTTTCTTAGGAAGGCTGTAACAGAATTGCTAAGTTTTAAGTTTATCCCATAAGGATATTAAAAAAAAATGAAACAAATCTCTCTCCTAATCACCAAGGCTATCGGAGGTCTGTTGAGGACCCCACGCAAGGGTGAGTCTACCTCTCGGGAGGCCCCTGCTTCAGCATCTCCCTAAGCCAGCAACCTGGGACAGCTGAGTACACTTGAAGTTCCTTCCTTGACCTCGGGAGCTTTTTTTGGAAGACAATTTTTTGACAGACAGGGGTGGGGGAAGGTTTTGGGATGTTTCAAGTGCAGTCCATTTATTGTGCACTCTATTTCTATTTCTGTTCCCTGGTGGCTCAGTTGATAAAGAGTCTACCTGCAGTGCGGGAGACCCGGGTTCAATCCTTGGGTCAGGAAGATCTCCTGGAGAAGGAAATGACCGCCCACTCCAGTATTCTTGCCTGAAGAATTCAATGGACTGAGGAGTCTTGTGGGCTACAGTCCATAGCGTCACAAAGGGTTGGACATGGCTGAGTGACCAAACACTTATTTCTATTATTTCATCAGCTTCACCTCAGATCATCAGGCATTCGATCCTAGAGGTTGGAGTCCCCTGCTTTAGTTCCTGCTTTCGTTCCTGCTTTCATCTACACAGCTCCAGCCTGCTTCCTCCTCCTCTTCCACCTGCAGAACTACCTGCTGGGCTTCTCGGAATATGGCTAAGAATCTCCTTCCCTCACTTCCTTGTCTCTGAGTCCCTTCTAACTGAGTTTCCCTGATCTCCATTTAGGCACTTTTGCCCCAGGTGGTGCTCTTGGGGGCCCCTGCTTTAGTTCCCTCTTTCATCTTCTATACATCTCCAGCCTGCTTCCTCCTCCTCTTCCACCTGCAGAACTACCTGCTGAGCTTTTCTGAAGGTGGCTAAGAATCTCCTTCCCTCAATTCCTTGTCTCTGAGTCCCTTCTCCTAACTGGGTTTCCCTGATCTCCATTTAGGCACTTTTGCCCCACGTGGTGCTAGTGGTAAAGAACCTCCCTACCAATGCAGGAATTCGATCCCTGGATTGGGAAGATCCCCTGGAGGAGGGCACAGCAACCCACTACAGTATTCTTGCCTGGAAAATTCCCATGGACAGAGGAGCCTGGAGGGCTCTGCCAGTCAGATGTGACTGAAACGACGTAGCGCAGCACACCAGAGGACGTGTGAACTGCAGACTAACGGGACTGTTCTGGCACCTTGGGGTTAGGGTTAGAGGGTCAGGGTCAGGGTCAGGGTCAGGGTCAGGGTCAGGGTCAGGGTCGGGTC
>SJXO01001644.1:186906-359707 GCA_006408615.1 Connochaetes taurinus | reverse complement strand
GTCTGGTATTCCCATCTCTTTCAGAATTTTCCACAGTTTATTGTGATCCACACAGTCAAAGGCTTTGACATAGTCAAGAAAGCAGAAATAGATGTTTTTCTGGAACTCTCTTGCTTTTTCCATGATCCAGCAGATGCTGGCAATTTGATCTCTGGTTCCTCTGCCTTTTCTAAAACCAGCTTGAACATCAGGAAGTTCACAGTTCACGTATTGCTGAAGCCTGGCTTGGAGAATTTTGAGCATTACTTTACTAGCATGTCCCCAGAAATTGTAAGATCAGTCTATATTTAGCCTACTATATGAGATGAAAATAGATATTATGCTTGCGTTTAAGTCACTGCCCCATTTTAGAGTACTACGTTCAAAACAGTACTCAGTTCTTTATGAAGCAGCAGTTTGTGACAGCTTAGGTCAGTATTACCTATGCTGTCTTCCTCACAAGATTAACATATCTCTGCTCTTTTGCATTATTTGTATAGTTAATTTTGATAACGGGCAGTTTGTAGTCACTGATGATTGCTATAGAGGCACCCACAGAAGCAGATTTAACTGAGGCCATAATTACACAGTGAGACACATTATATGGCAAATCGGGCTCTAAAGTTTTAAATTATTCAAAAATGTTTTTGTTGTGAGTTCTGGCACATCCTCATTAGCATGGATGCTAGTCAGTCAGGCTGAATCAATCATGCAGGGAGAATTCGTGTCCTGCCAGGCTTGTCACCTCCTGTTAACTCACAAGATCAACTTGGCTTGGGACTCATCTTGGCTGGGAAGAGTGTCGGCTGTATTGATAGCAGATGGTGCCCACTCCATTTGGCCTAAAAGGTTCAGTTTAAAAATGAAGGAATAGGGTCTGGAGATCGGGGCAAATCCTAGGAAGAAACCTGTGGGAATAAAGTTTTGTATTCTCACTTTGGTCCCTGGATCCTCTGTTTTGTTTTTGAGTTTAGATTTTTACCAGTAACCCTCCAGTGCTAGGATGGGTGGGTGGTTCTCTAGGCGGTTGTTCAAGTTTTGTTTATACTGTGTATCTTTACCTTTAAACTTTTCTTCCTGCATCTCACTCTACAGACAATGAAACCAAAACTCTGAGAGGAATGTGTCCAAGTGACTGTGTAGCTGTGACAGATGGGGGCTCCTAATTCAGGCCAATACAGGCTTCTCTCCCTTCCATCTCTTGTCATTATACGGGAGAAGGTTATTTCCCAATTTAGAAACTTGATTTTGTTTGTATATTTGTTTGTGCTATTTGTCCCTAGACCAGGAAATCAATATACAGATACTCAACCTGTGTTAATTTCCTAGGGCTGTTGTAACAAACTGCCACCAGCTTGGTAGCTGAAAACAGAGATTTATTCTCTTATGGTTCTGGAGGCCAGCAGTCCAAAATCGAGATGTCAGCAGCACCATTCTTCCTCTGAACTCTGGGGGGAAATCCTATCTTTTCTGTTCCAGCATTTCCAGGCCTTTCTTGGCTTATAGCAGCATAACTCAGATCTCTGCCTCTGTCTTCACGTGGCTTTCTCTGTGTTTCTCCTCTTGCCACGAGGACATTTGTCACTGAGTTTAGAGCCCACCTGGTTAATCCAGGATGATCTCAAGACCCTTCTTTAATAATAGCTGCAAAAACGCTTTTTCCAAACAAGTCTCATTCATGGACACTGGGGTTTGGACTTGGACATATCTTTTTCGGGGAGGGGGCCACAATTCAACCCACTGTGCCATTTTCATGCTGTCTTAATTCACTCAACCCTCTCTTTATAGGAACTTTCTCATTTTTAACTTTTTTTCCCTATTGCAACCTGTGTTTACTGACCATTAATTACCATTAATGTTTTCTCTATCATTAATGGATCCTCTATTCTGATGAGTCAAGTCCCCCTCTAGATGCTCTGTCAATTCCTTGGGGAAAGAGGCTATGTAGTTTATCTTTGTAGCTACAGTGGGTGGCCCTGGTATGTGTCTGGTAAGTGTTGAATAGATGAATGGCTGTATGACAATTAGCAGAACCTTTCAAATGTTCATGATCCATTATACTATTCTCTAATGCAGTTCTATCAAACATTTTTAATATAGAGATTGATGCTTATTGGAAAAGACATTTCGTAGGTCATGAAATGTAGTTTAAAAATAATTTAAAATGAGAAAATGCTGATACCATGGGCCCTCTATAAAGATGTAGTTTGAATAAGCTCTGGGAGATGGACAGGGAAGCCTGGTGTGCTGCAGTCCATGGGGTCGCAGAGTTAGACACGACTGAGCTACTGAACTGAACTGAAAAATTTATTAGATGCAAATCCTTCCCAGGTGGCGCTCGTGGTAAAGAGCCTGCCTGACGGTGCAGAAGACCTAAGAGAGGTGTGTTCGATCCCCAAGTTGGGAAGATCCCCTGGAGGAGGGCATGGCAGCCCACCCCAGAATTCTTGCCTGGAGAATCCCATGGACAGAGGAGCCACAAAAGAGTCAGACACGGCTAAAGCAACTTAGCACACATGTACATCTGTAGGTCTTCATTAGACAGTATTTGATCTGAGTTTTTAGCTCTGCTATGGTATTTTGTTTGGTTTTAGATCTACCTGTTGAATGACTACAAATTCAACAGATGTCGAAGCATTTTATTCTCAGAAAGACTGACTATTTGTTTGTAAAAATTAAATATCTTGGGATAAATAAATAAGTAAAAATTTTGAATACTTGGGTAGATTGATGTTATGTACCAGGAGGGAAGTATTTAATCTTAAAACATATGAAGAGAAAAAACATTACGTTTTTAAGATACAGTCACAATTGTGTATTTTGTATGAGTAACCTTATTGGGATAATGTATATTCACCAGTCTTGTGCCTCAATTAGACAAGATTTCCCTAACCCATCACCAATATAAACTAAAGTTAGTTAATAATGATTGTGTGTGTTAGTTGCTCAGTTGTGTCGGACTCTTTGTGACCCCATGGACTATAGCTGCCAGGCTCCTCTGTTCTTGGGATTTTCCAGACAAGAGTACTGGAGTGACTTGCCATTTCCTTCTCCAGGAGATCTTCCTGACCCAGGGATCAAACTCGGGTCTCTTGCATTGCAGGCCAGTTACATCTGAGCCACCAGGGAAGCCTAATAATGATTACCTTATGGAATAATGATTGAGTGGTAAAGATTCATTCTCAGGATCCCAACTTTCAAATAAAATATGTTAGCTGTGCAAAAAACCAGCTTTGGAAATGGTACAAACCATATGCTTTGTAGTACTAGAAACCTAATGTCATTTTTCATGACCTTGACCCTGAGTAGAAGCCCATGGAAGTTTCCATATCCTTTTTTGGTACTAAAGCTTAACATGCAACTAAAATGATGATTCATATGTATAAAAAAGGGCAAGTCTGTGGTTTTGCACTAGAACAACCAATAAAGTTGCTATTTTAATTGCCTTCTTTTCACCCTACCAGTGGAGGGATGGTTCCTGCCCAAGAGTTATAGGGATGCCTGAGCTCACAGCACCTGACATTGGACAGATGAGATGGACAGCAGTTTACTGGTCACACATATTCTCATAGCTGGGGGAGGAGGATACCGCATGTCATGCAGGGTCACACAGGGTTTGCATAACCAAAGGCTGTGAGAGGCAGGCTTCAGAGTATGAGGTGGGTGGGGTGGCCCTGGTTCCCATGGGAGGATGTAATTGGCTTGCTTGAAAACTTCTATCAATTGACAAGGAACTGAAACTCACCGCTCAGGGATTAGCAAGAACTGTGCCTATCCCCCTTGATTAAAGCGTTTTTTGGCTAGAGGACCTGTGGGAGCAAGATGGGAGGGGAGCTTAGGCCATTTGAAGCCCTCCTAGTTTTAGTAAATGTCAAGAGAACACATATATTGAGTCTTAACTTTAGTCCTTATGCCTCACTTGTTACTTGTGATTCACAGGGTTTTAATATTTTTAGGCACAGAATTATATTCATTTCTCAAAGAAATCAAGGACTCAGGGGTGATCAATTTTTTCTTGGAGTCTATGGACAGGACTTAGAAGGTAGCCTAAAGCTTATGTTTTACAACTTCTAGCACCTCTCTCAACATTTAGCTTTTAAATTTGACAATATAGCATATTCAGTATATGTGAGAATTATATCTGACAGTGATTACATTTTGAGTTTATGAATGATTTATTTTAAGCAGACTGTAATTATTGTTTTGTTGCTTTTGTAACAGAGTTCTTACTCTATGGGAATTTTTATAAAGATGATCCCTGACTTAATCATGGTTCAACTTATAATTTTTCAACTTTATGATGGTACAAAAGCAATGGACATTGAGTAGAAACTGGACTTTTGAATTTTGATATTTTTTCTGGTCTAGTGATATGCAGTATGATACTCTCTTGATATGTTGGGCAGTGTCAGCAGCTGAAGCTCCCCATCAGGCATGTAATCAACTTTTGATAGATGTAGAATCATTCTGTACCCACACAACCATTTTAATTTTTGCTACCAGTACAGGATTCACACTTCATTATAGAACAGGCA
This sequence comes from Connochaetes taurinus, assembly GCA_006408615.1. Classification (NCBI taxonomy): domain Eukaryota; kingdom Metazoa; phylum Chordata; class Mammalia; order Artiodactyla; family Bovidae; genus Connochaetes; species Connochaetes taurinus. The sequence continues at coordinate 355,193 of SJXO01001644.1, read as the reverse complement.
TTGTCTTAGATGATTTTTCCCAACTGTAAATGTTCTGAGCATGTTTAAGGTAGGTGAAGCTAAGCTATAATGTGTTTAAGCTATAATCTCTTAGGTGATTGAACTTCTGATATTTTCAATTTAACATGGTTTTATCAGGACATAACTTCATCATCATATGTTGAGGAAGATCTATAATTGATTTTTTTTACACTAGTATTTTTGCCAATTCAGGCTTGCCGTTGGCTCATAAAACAGGTTCAGAGAGAAACAATCACTGTAGATTTCTTACTAAAAAAACCTGTAACTTTGCATGCCCTTAAATACAGTGAAATTATATATTTCTTTAATGCAATTTATTGATACACTCAATATTTCCTGTTTTGTTTCAGATACATAAGACTCTAAATGAAGGACATTTATTTTATCAAAAATTTTCTCACATCTCACTGCATGGTTTTTACCATGTTCAATTTTAAGAACTCCAGCAACTCCTAACAGTACCTTCTTCAGGATCAAGCTCTTCTCCATTGAAAGCTACTATTTAGAATGTTCATTTACTCTAAGGCATCTTAAGTGCTTAAGTATGACATTTTATTTTGAGTATTTTCATGGTATCTTGTATTTATAGTTGACTAGTCAGTCATGTTTACTGTTTATCTCACCATGATCTTTTCCATGATGTAGATTTGATTTATTTTCCCATTCAGCATAGGTATAGTGAGTGCTTGACAGAAGGAGAGGGTGACTGATTTAAAGGCCCACAGGAGATTATAGCGCTACTCTCAGCCTTAGAGATTCTAGGATGCTGTTTACTTAACTGAATTGCATTAAAAAAAAAAAAGCTTTTAAATGTTGGTCTCAAAGAGGGATTCTGAATTTTAGTGTTCTAATAGTACCAAAAGGAGTCCAGTCATTAGATGGAGAATTGAAATGGCTTGTGGCAAAGTGGTATAATCAAGATGGATTATAATCAAGATGGATTATGGTCTTGCAGGCAGGACACTTAGACCCACAGGAGGCAAGCAGGATCCGATTGTGGTCAGGACATGGATTTGTAGGAAGGCTAAAATCAACCAAATTTATCTTCAGGTCCCAACCTGGGCATTATGACCTCAGGGATGCCTTTCTATCCCCTCCTGCCACCCCTTGGGATTGTGTCCTTGCCAAGTGTCTTATTATTCTTCCTCTATTCTATTCTATCACATTTGATTATATTTGCTTCCTGAAATATGCTTCCCCTGCTAGACTATAAACTTTATGATGGCAAAGACTGTAACTATGTTGTTTACTGTTTTTAATTGCCATCCCTTACTTAGCACATGCCTCACAGAATGAATATTTGCTGAACAGTGAGTAGAGGGAGAAACAAAGGGAGGTTTAAGTACCAGGAAATGTTCTCAGTGAGCAATAAGCAAATGGCTTAGTCCCTGCATTGTCTCAGCCTTCCAGCACTGGTGGTTCAGGTGACCCTGCAGAACCCTGGAGCTATTTTGTCAGGTTCTAATCCCTTGAGGAGAAACACTTTATTTTCATTACCTCTGCATGCTTGTGTGTGTGTTGAGAGGTTTAATTTTAAGATCTATCCTCTTAGCAAATTACAAGTATACAATACAGAATTGTTTACTGTAGTCACCATGCTGTACATTAGAGTTCTAGAAATTGTTCATTTTCACAACCAAAACTCTGTACCTTTTTGCCAGCATCACCCCATACCTCCTTACCCCAGCCTATGGCAACAGCAAAAGTTCTCACTGGTTATGGGCATTGTAAGACCTAAAAAGTGTGAATTGCATAGTCTGCATTGAACTATAGTAAATTCATTTCTCCACTTGAACTAAACAAAAGAGCTTATGAGAACTGCTTATTAAGAGTATTTTTAGAAGGACCTGCTATAGATTTCCTATTTCAAGAGCAATTTTTAGTATGTAAGTAAATTTTATCTCTAATTTTCATCTTTCCTATTAAGGAGTTCTTTCTTCTCCCTAATGAATAAAATGGCAGAAAAAAAATATAAGATACTGTTTAATTTCCTCCATACTTGCATTTTTTTCCCAGTGGAAAATAAAGTATTGATTTAGGAAATGCTATGGAGTACACCCTTTCTTTAGATTAGTTCTGTGACAGTTATTTTCCTTTGAACTAATGTTCATAGCTGGAAACACCATATTTTTTATTTTACAAATGATTTCATTGATTTGTACAATTAATATGGAGGTTAATTCATGTATTATATAGTATACTTTTATATAAATGAATATATGAAATTATATTGTTTTTAAAAATAAATCATAGAATTAAAAATATTGAATTCTGGAATTCTTGGGGCTAATTAGACAATATCAGTATAACAGTATACTACCAGGAGACATGCTCTGTGATATGAAAATATAAAATGCTTTAGTTTGTCTCTTTTGTTGCTTGCCATTTTGGGAGGAAAAAATATTTATTTGACTTTAGCTAAGCTTTTAAATATAAATCCAAACAAATTAGTTAAAGGAAAGCTATGTTTCAGTATATTAGGATAGAAATAAGTTGTTAACATATATTAATTTGGACTATTTAGTCTTCATTAAAATCCCTAGAACTGAGTGGATGATCAACCTAACCAAAATGATCCAACTCAGCCTAAATATGCATTTAGGAAATTTGTTTATTTAGCTGTCATTGAGTGCTTATATTAAGCATCAGGTAGGTGGTAGATAGTTAGCTATAGATGTATACGTACACACACTAAGATAATAGAGACATGGTCTTATACAGCAAAAGAATATAGACAAATATGAGTTAAGTGTCATAACAAAGGTGAACAGATTCCTGTGACAGTGTTGCTCATCATTCCTGGCTAAATTAGAGAAGGCTGAAAACAGAAGGAAAGAAAATTTAAGCAAAGTAGTATGTACAGGACAAGATTTACCAAGGAGCCCACACAGACAGATGTGAGGTATTGCGTGTAGCTGGACACAGTGAGTGAGTGGAGTGGAATAGTAGCTGAGGCTGGAGAGGTGCTGTGGGAATGAACTTGAAGAAGGACATTTAGGCCATGTAAAGGGAACTAAAATGTATCCTGTAGAGAGTGGGGAGCATGTAGAGGATTTTAAAGACACGATTAGATTTTTAGCCAGATGATTTTTAAAATAGTGTGAGCAGGGAGAATTTGGGAAGAGTAGCCCAAGACACTTGCAATAGCGCAGATGAGAGGTGCTGAGCCCCTGGACATGGGGATGAGGAAGGGCAAACTTGGAACCATTTGATGAATTCTCATCACAAGTTTCTAAAGAGATGCAAGGAAATTTAATTTAAAAATATTTGATTCTCTCTGCTATGGTTAATATTTCATTTGTCTTATAAGCTTGTAATACTTTGGCGTAGTTTGAATCACAGCTTGGTTTAGTTTTGTCTGGTTCCAGATTAGATTTTTGGCACAGCCTTGAAATAGCATCCCCTGCGAGGAAACGTTAATATGATATATAACAGCTCCTGAGAGTCATATATGTCAACAGGAACTGGAACTTCATAGGTATATTTTGAGTTTAGCAAAGGACATACTATAAATAATAATGATAATAATAATATAAATCTGTGAATCTTATGACTGAGCATTGTTTATGTGCATGTTTGTGTGAGATGCATGTGGTGGAATGCATTGGAATGATATAATAATAATTATTTTTTCCTATTTGTAAGTTAAAGAAAGAACTTTAACTCACAGAGAAACTGCAAAGCAAGAGAACTACATTGCATTTGCAAAGTGATCTAGCAAAATCTTCCCCTCTCTTGCTGGTACTTGCTTTGATCTTCAGTATTTATTTGGTAGTATTTCTTGCATCTGTGATGGTGAGAGTTCTGTAGTAAATTCACTTAAAATCTTCAGCATTTTAAAGTCAGAAAAGAAAGCAAGAATGTGTAGGAAGAGCTCAGAGAGATATCGCTGAAATTTCACTTCACCTTGAAAATAGTCCTGGTCAAGGGACTGTCATTGTCATGATTCATTTAATTTTTCAAGAAGGTGCAGAGACTCCTTCAGAAGAACCAGTGAGCCATTATGGGAGAGTTGGATGCTCAATTCTTAGTTCATCTTTCTTTCTCAGGATCCTCAGAAATGGCAATCTAAAGGTTCAACTAGTTGCTGTTATCCGTGTTCTCTCTGCCCAGATTTATTGGTGTAAGGATTTAATGATATATTAATATATGAATGGAGGGCAAGATGAACAATCTTTACTAAATTGTTTCTCTAGTTCTAGAAATCAGAAATCCATCAACCTTCCACCTCTATCTATCCAAAATTATTGATAAGTTGATCAGTGGTGGTCTTTTTCTACTAGACTGTAAGAGCCAATATATCCATGTTGCCAGTGGGGTGCCTGGCCCTGAGCTAATGCACATTAAGTATGTCTCAAAAGAAAGAGAGAGGGAAGTTTCGAGGGAGAGAGAAAAGAGGGGAAGCTAGTCTCAGAAAGTAGAAGACAAGACAAAATCTCATCACTTTAATCACTGTTACAAATGTAATTATACCGACCCTTTTCTTAAAATGCTGAAAACATTATGATGATACCTTTCAAGAGCAGTCCCCGAAACAATGAATATTTGTTTTTCTTGAATGTTCTCAAACTTGTTCTTTATCCACTGAATAAGCTGTAGGCAAAAGACTTTACTTTGTGCTAAGTAGGTGGAATTAGTGATAGAAGATATAGAGGAGTTATGGGGCATAACTCAGGAAGAACTTGGCTCAACTCCTGATGTGTCCCTTGCCTCACTTTGCAGCCATATATTGCCTAGGATTTGCACACATGTTATCATGAATGGGACTCTTGAGAGAGAAAGATGAGTTTCGTAAAATGGACTTCTGGTTCAATTTCAAGGATTATTTAAATCTACTTAAGATGTTATAGAAATTCCTATAGGGTTTTTGTTCCCTCTTACAAACTTTTGTCTAAAGGACAAAGTTTCCATTTTCCTTCCATTTCATGAAATTGAAGAAGACCATACTTGTTAATAAATTCCTAACAAAGACTTCATTGAGCATATCCATTTTCTAGAAATTTGATTAAAATTCACTTTCCAATTTCGATGGCCTGTTATTTACATGATTCTTTTCCACTGCCTGCAAACAAATTTCTTCTCGTGGATTTCCCAGTCCTAACTAGAATGAAAACTGTCAGATATATCGAATTCACTAAAGATGTCTAATATCACTCAGCAATAAAAAAAGAAAGGAATTCAGAATTCTTGAAAAAAGCCACTAGCCACAGACTATAATTTACATATTTGGTTTATATTAATGAGTGCATTATTTGGCATTAATTTCCAAAGACAAAAGCAATGGCGTAGTGCAACAATCAGAACCTTAATAAGACTTGAGTTCTCACAACTCCAGGAAATCTTTTCATTGGAAATATGCCTCACTGTAACCGACTTGATACAGATCAACAGAGTGCAAAGCCCATTTCACAAATATTTTGATGTTTAGGCCCCAGGAAAAAATGGCACCTGTTCCAACTCTGAATGCAGAACCCAAATAAACAGCAGAGTCAGAGCACCACTAGCAATTGGCTTCATTGTTTTTATTTGTGAGCCAAAAGTAATAGGGAAGATTGGAATTTTATACACCAGATTGGTTGGAAAGCAGATTCAGTTGAATTTCCAGCCAAAATGAAAGCAGGAAAATGACACTTATTTGATTGAGGACATAAAGAGAAAGAAGCAAAAGTGACAGAATGATGGTTAGATTGGCAGAAAGAAGCTAATGAGTCCCAGCTGTATTTAAAAGAGAGGCTTTAAGGTTTTTAAAGCATGAATAGTCATGGAAGGAAGGAGATTGGGATAATTGATCTAACAGACACGGCAAATGAAATCCATTTGTTGTTCAGTGGGGGCTCTGGACTATGCCACTGAATACCTTTAGCTCATCTTATACGTTGTAACTAAAAATACACATACTTTCACACACTCATAGATAGCTCACATTGATTTGAACTGCACTGATTTGAAATTCAAATACTATGTGTATCACTCTTATTAAATAGAAAATTTGAACTAATTTTATTCATTTTCCATGGTTTTCAAAAAATAAAAATGGTAATCTAAACTTAATGTCATCTTTTTAAAGCAAGGGCTCAAGAAATCAGAATTTTTTCATATTGAAATCCCAGGTGCTTTCAGATGCTGAAGATGCTTCAGTCTCAGGAAACACTTATTTGAACACCTATGTATGTATAAGCCCTATCCTTAAAATAAACCCTATAAAAACAAAGTATTTACATTACATTCAAGTGGCACTAATGGTAAAAGAACTGTTTGCCAGTGCAGAAGACATGAGGGACATGGGTTTGATCCCGGGGTCAGAGATCCCCTGGAGGAGGGTATGGAAACCCACTCCAATATTCTTGCCTGGAGAATCTCACTGACTGCAGAGCCTTGCAGGCTCCCGTCCATAGGATCTCAGAGTCAGACATGACTGAAGTGACTTAGCACACAGTGATACTGAAACAGCACCTGCTTGATACGAATTGCAATTTCCTACCAGGTACACCAGCATGACTTTTTTTTTTTTTTTAATAAAGTAGAATGTCTAAAACTGCCTTTGTGGTGTGTGTGTGCTCAGTCGTGCCCAACTCTGCAACCCCATGGACTGCAGGAGGCTCCTGCAGTCCAGGAGTCTGCCAGACTCCTTGTCCATGGAATTTTCCAGGCAAAAATACTGGAGTGGGTTGCCATTTCTTCCTCCAGGGGAATCTTCCTGACCCAGGGGTCGAACCTATGTCTCTGGTGTCTCCTGCATTAGCAGATGGATTCTTTACCACTCTACCACCTGGGAAGCCCCAAATTCCCTTTAAAAACCTTTAAAATGAATATGTATGTACTAATTTTAATTTATATCCATGTTTTCTTTTTTCATGTTGATGGTTGAAAATTATTAGAGATGACACTGATATCTGATTTGGGGTCTTTAGTGTTGTTAGAGTTGACAAGTTTCTTCTGACTCAACCTAATGCACAGGGACTTTGTGACAACTCTACATATTCTGCTTGAAAGTTATGAACTTTATTTAAGTATTTAAAAAATTGCCATTTTTAAATTTATTAACTACTGAAGTTAAAGCCTAAACTTGAGCTAATTTATCTACTTGAATTCTTATTTGACTTAGAGAACTAGATTCTCTAAGATTCTCTAGAGAATCTAAGAAAACTTAGATTATCTTAACTTAGAAAATCTAGTTCTAGGTGCAGATGGTGTTACTTGGTTGTCATTGAAGATAATACATTTGAAAGATGCCTTTTTGAGTTCAGGTTTGGAACCTAAATAGGAGTTCAGGGATCACATTTCTCCAAGCTGTCCAACCAGCCTTGGTAAGAAATGAATTATTAAAATAGCAAGAAGATAGTCATATATCAAAGTAGGCTTAATTGTGATTATTCAGATAGAGCCTGGGCTGAAAGTTCATATTGATAATATCATAAACCAAGTGGTGAAAATGCTTCAAATATTTAAGAGAACAAAAAACACCCACATATGAGAGAATTGGGCTTCCCTGGTGACTCAAATGGTTAAGAATTCGCTTGCAATGCAGATGTGGATTTGATCCTGGGTCAGGAAGATCCCCTGGAGAAGGCAATGGCTACCCACTCCAGTATTCTTGCCTGGAGAATTCCATGGACAGAGGAGCCTGGGGAGTAATAGTCCATGGGGTCACAAAGAGCCAGACACAACTGGACGACTAATGGACACATGACTGAATTATTTAGAGAAATTGATCAGCATAATTATTCATTAACACATGATTCCCATAGACCTGTTGAATGAATAAGAATAACCCTTGTTAAGTAAATGATTAAATGAATGCTGTAACTTAGTCTGGATTACTAAATTAAAATTATCTTGAACTAGTCAGAGGAGACAATACTATTTTAACTAACAATTCTCCCTAAATCCAGTCTCTTAGCATAAAGATGTGTATTTCTTGCTCAGGTCCACTCCAGCATGTGGGGGTGGTGTGGAGGTGTGAGATGGAGGGATTGTCTCTGCTCTTGTATTCATTCAGGGTTCCAGGATCCTTTTGTTGTATCTCTGTGCCAACATCCATTAAAGGCCTTGTCTTCCACAGTGGCTAAGAAAAGAGGAAAATCTTGGAAGATTTGCATAGAGGGCTTTTTGCATAAGCCAGGGCTAAAAGGACTTACCTGGTGGCTCAGACGGTAAAGAATCTTGCCTGCAAAGCAGGAGCCAGGTTCAATCTCTGGGTGGGAATGTCCCCTGGAGAAGGGAATGGCAACCCACTCCAGTATTCTCACTTGGAAAATTCCATGGACAGAGGAGCCTGACATGCTGCAGTCCATGGGGTAGCAAAGAATTGGACAGGACTGAGCAACTAACACTAGGGCTAAGAGTGGTCCATATTATTTCCTTTCACATTCCATTATGTGCCCAAGCACAAAAGGAAACAGTTTGGTGAATACACAGCATTCTCATCCACAAGTATTTCCTGAAGAAACATTTTGCAGTTCATAATTTTCACTAATTAAGACTGACCATACCACTCGTACATCCACATTACTTAGGTTTTACAACTTGGGCTAGGTAATTACTTAGCAAAAGTGTTGAAGCAATTTGCAGTTCTGTGATCATCAACATATACCAGTTTTACATTGGTTCTAAGCTGAAGGGGTCAGGAAATCCCCCTGAATTATTTGTTTTACTTTTATAATTAGAAATGACTCTTTGGTGTATTGCAACAGATCAGAACCAGAAACTGGTAGGATTGGATGAGCAGAGACACAGGTGGCTTCCCATAATGAACCCGATATGAGGAATTTGGAGCAGTTCAAGAGCTGAGCTGGCTTCCAGGTGTTCCTGTTCCCAAAGTCAGACTTGGGTTACCTGCCAAGGAAGTAAAGCCTATTCATCAAAAAACACCTTTAGCCATTTATGCTGCTTAGGCTTCCAAAGGCTGCCATGGAACACTCGCAGCAGAATTTCCTGCTATGGGGAAATGGTTGATCTTCTGCAATTAGTCTGCTTCAATTTCCCCCACTGCTTCCCTTCGGCATGTTTCTAGCCCACCTCCCTCTCACCTTCAGTTCTTTCATACCCTATCTTGCATATCCTCTAATCACATAAACAGTGCACTCTGGAGTATTGATTGCTACATGGCTGCAGCAAAGACCATAGTGTCTGGTGAAAACAATTTTGGGCTGATGACCTGGCAACTTAAAGTTGATGCCACCAGTTTAACCTTTTACACACCTCTAAACCTTGCTGGATTTACTCAAAGAGATTGGAAATCAGTGCAGCCACGTGCTTGGGTTGTATTTCACTTACCAGATAGAGTAACTTTTGTCTTAGCCTGGGATGCCAAGGAAACAGAGCCTAAGAAGTTTACTCGTTAGCACTTTATTGGGAGTGCAAACTCAGGGAAGCAGAAGTGAGGAGAAAAGTAGAGCAAGGCAGGGAGGATGGAAGGTACAAGGAGTGTGTTTCCAACCGGGCCACAGCTTCACACAAGCTCCCTGAAGATTGCCAAGTTTCATATGACATCATCAGAGAGGACAGAGTAGCTACTGCCTGTCAGAGTAGTCTCTCAGGAAGTGGAAAAGAGAATCTATCCACTGGCTCCCTCCTGTTAAAATTAGTTAAAATTCCCTCCCTGAGAGAGAGGGGTGCTAACTCTCAGCCCTTTCAGGTTGTGTCATTTGCGTCTCCAGGCGGTTGCCCATGGTTCTGGCCTTGCTAGTCTCTGTCAGACAGGGCTTCCCAGGGCCACTGCATCTGAGCCAGTGCATCTGCCGTGGCAGCCACTGTCTGCAGGCCCTCAGGAATCATGACTGCCGAGGCTCTTCTGGCCAGAAAGCAGTGTTCGGATTTGGGGAGGGGAGTCGGAGGAAAGGATGAGGGCATGTAAACTGAGTGCAGTAAACTGGGATTCTTGCATCTCATTCTTTTTAGCCATGCCCATTCTGCTGTCCATAACTGTCATATTAGTCCAATGCATATTAAAGTGATCTCCTTGACTCTAGACATTCCTCGCTGCAATCTAAACTCTTAGTGTATTGAACTTACATTGTAGTTAGGGAGACTGAGAAAAGTCAGGTAAAACAATCAATGTGATAATTTCATGGAGTAGCAAGTGGCATGTAGGGAGCAAAGCAGGGTGATGTATAGTCATTGCAGGTGCTGAGAATCCATACAGCTTGGTGTTCGGAGGCTTTTACCATTTTCCCTGCCTCTCTCCGTTGCCTTGCTAACTTCAACAAATTCATCTCAGATTCCTCTCCAACATGGTCTTCCTGATCCAGAAACTTGAAACTATTTGCAGTCCTCCACATTTGACTTGCTAATTTTATTCTGGGGTTTTTACTTGTATCAGTACTTGAAGAAACAAATGCCCTCCTACCGGGGTCCAGCCCCGGTGGATCCAGGGAATTCGAAGGTGGAGACGGCGTCGGCGTCATTGGAAAAATTACAGATATAGAGAGAGATTAGAAATGGATAGTGTAGTGGGAAGATAGTGTAGTGGAGAAAAGGAGGCTGAATCCAGATAGGAATTTAGCCTGAGAAACGGAGCAAGAAAGAAGCGACATGGTGGAATCAGTCTTTCCGGAAACTGATCCGATTTCTTTATTTTGGGGTTTGCTTATATACCTTTTGTTACACATAGGGATGAATACAGAGTCACGCGGGGGTCTTAGGGACATTACATCATCTTCTGGCCATGAGTGAGACCTGCTGACATTCTATGATTCTTTCTTTCTGATAACCAAAAACCTTATTTCTTCCAAGGGTGTTTTTTCTTAAACCAGGCACCACCCTCCAGATAAAGTTGCATTCCTATAGGGTGAGGGTGTAGTGAGTTACAATCAAGAAAGGAACTTATTTAACCCAAGGTTAACAGGATTAATCTTAAAGGTTAATACCTATCTCTCCTATATGCTTAAAGGTTAATATTTATTTCTCCTATATGTTAGTTATATTCATTATAAGGGCAGGGAACGTGGAGATTTAGCAGCAAACATCAACCCAACAAATGAAAATCCTTTCACCAATCCTCCCCTTAAGATCTAGTCTTAAGATAGTGATCAAGTTACATTTTTACATGGCAAGGACACAGTGATTTATAACAAAGCACAGTGATCTATTACAAAAGAGAAAATCCATTAACTCAAAAAGTCTAGTATTGCTAACATCAAAAACTACTATATTTCCTTTTCTATATTCCAAATACATTGATTAATATATTCCCAGGTGCCTAAGGATATGGAGGCCTGGCGGCAATCATTGACTCCACAAGAAGAAAAAGCCCTATGCTAATTAAGACTCTCAAAATACTCCAAAACTCTCTGTGCTGTTTATGGTTAAGAAGTAGTAAACAATCTTGTGCCTAGTGGCAGGAGTATGGATAATCCTGTCACACAAGCTAGTCTGTCAGCAGAGAGGTTTGACCTGAGACATCCTTGTCCCACCCAGAGCAGGGAATTAGCAGCAATTATTGGCACAACAAATGAAAAAACCCTTCACCAATATAATTCCTAACCAACACACTATACTAATAATTTCTAACTCCCCAAAAGAATGTGCCTTTAGTAAGTCTAAAACATCTCTTGCCTCTCAGATTGGGAGGCTGTAAACAATCACATGTGGCCGGATGAACCTCTACAGGCGGGCTAGATAACCTTCAGAGGAGTCCGTAAGCTGAAACACTCTTGTCACGCCCAGGAATTTTTATTGCCTTGGAGCTGCACGTTTACTCCTTCTCCGAGAGAAACGGTTATGGGGGAGAGCCCCCCGTAAAGTCAGAGGTGTAGGCGAGAGCATAAAACAGACTCTGGTTTTGGGGTAGATGCTCGGGAACAGGGGGTTTCCTGAGGCTTGATCACGCCTTTGCGAATGCCAAGCCTCCTTCCTCATGACCTTTGCCATGGGCGGAGTTCCTCACGCTGGCCCCCAACACCCTCCGTTCTTCCTGATTAATTTTTCTCCTGTTCATCCTTCAAAATCTGATTAAAAACTCACCTGCTACAGGAACCCTTTCCTGATATGCTTTCCCCTTGTTATATCTTCAATTGCCTGTATTTATGTCAACTGCTTTATATTATGTTAATCTGAACCGATGTCTATAGTATCTTAAACACGTTCTTAAGTCCCTTTCAGAGTTCTTTATTCAACATTGCTTTCCTGGCTGCATGTGCAGAGCCTTGGGCAAAAGTGTTGGAATGACTGGCAGATACCACTTAGGAGATTCAGGGCTATGTAGAGAGAGGTTCAGTACGTCGTAGTACATTGCCTGAGGTTGGACGTCAACCACTTCTATACTTTATAGTAGTTCACATAAGATCCCTGGTTACATCACTAACTGCTTCTGTGATCTTATCTGACTTTTCACATCTAAAAATGAGTCTTATAAATGAACTGCAACATCTTTTCTAACCTCAGTAGAACTTTAAAATGTTAATGTAGTACTGGACTAATAGGTATTTTCTGAATTGTGTAAGGAAATAGACCATAAATTTTGGAATTTAAGTGTGGAAAAGAAACACTTTATTATATAAAATGAAGATAATATTTGGCTTTAAAATTTAGAGTGCTGGAAAAGCAACAGGATCTAGGTATAAATGTAAATTATCTCATCCCTTCCCTAACAACTCAGACTCAGTGTCAAGGGTTCAGGAGGCTTAAACAGTCAATCCAGGTATTCTGTTATAGGTATGATATAATATTACTGGATTAGATAGTTTGAGATAAAGAAAAGAAGAATTGATGTATTATGTCATAAAGCAAGTCAAGTAAAAAGAACTAATGTGATTTTCAATCATTGAGAACGATGTAGACTCTCTTGATGTTTTGGACCTGATAGTTCTTTGTTTGGAAGGGTTTGTCCTATGCATGAGAAAACGTTCAGCAGGATTCTGTGATCTTTACCTACTGGAAGCCAGTACCACCCTCCACTAATGAGAATCAATATTTCCAGAATTTATCAAATGCCACTGGGGGCAGAATTGCCCTGGTTGAGAATCACTGAATTAGAACATGTTGAAATCCATATAAAGGAGTTGAAATATGTAAAGCATTATAAGTATTTCTTGTATTGATTGCATAAAATATCCAGAGTCTAACAATATTCAAATTTATAAAATTATTTATTATAATGAATGGAAATTATTCAATTATTTAGTATGTAGGATGTTAAAAGGATTTGGGGGTACCTTTATTTTAAAACTGTATTTTTTTTAAATTTGAAAAACAGTGAATCCTAATGAGAATTTTTAGGTCTTTCCTCACTTACAGGTCAGGCCAACAGGTCACTGGCAGTCCCCTGGGGTCAGTGGTTGGGTCACATAGCTCTTCCTGCTGACCTCTGGCTCCCTGGCTGTCTGTTGGAGCAACAATAAGCCACTCTTGTAGTAATTAGAGCAAATGTGTTAAATTGTGCAGATGGACAGAGCCTGGTCACAAGAGAACTTTTGGGTGGTGGTTGCTTATCCATGATCAATTGAAGCAAAGCAAACTTGGTGATGAAAACATAAAATAAGTGAAAGTCTCCTCAGCATTTCTTTTCCTTTAATTTAAATTTGGTTTGGCTTCTACATCCTTAAAAATGAGTAACAAACTCATGACAATATTTATTACTTTGGGTTAATTATGGCCAATTTCCAAGGCAGTTTTATTTTCTAACAGTTTGCTCTATTTATAAACATAATAAAATTTTTGTTTAACTTCATATTACTAATTCAGCATTTCTAAAAATGAACCATCTCTTCAACTTTTTACATATGCTCAGTTTTCAGGGAGCTCTTATATGAGTAATGGAATTATATTTTTACTTAGATGTTTACTTATTCATGGATATATCTTGACCCTAAGTTAAGAAAAAAAAATGCAAATTTCTATACTAGAACATAATTTGGAAAAAGCAACGAGGATCTTGGCCCTTGTGTTTAAACTGTAGTCATCATTTTATTATTCTATTCTTACCTAAGCATGATGCCTTTTTGTTTTTTATTTACATATTCCAAGAGACATTGGTTTAGTCAGTTATAATTCTTTATTATTTTACCCTCTGACCTCTTCAAAAATGTGTGATATTCAGTATTTATTTTCTATTTATTCTTTGGTAATCAATTTTATTTCCTATTGTGCTACTAATCTCTTTGTTCTGATTGTCTTGTTTTTTATGTAGATTATTCTATTTGTTCCTAATGCCTTCCTTTCATACTTTTTTTGTTTTGTTTTGTTTAATTAATTAATTTAATTTTTTAAAATTTTATTTTTTAATTGAAGGATAATTGCTTTACAGAATTTTGTTGTTTTCTGTCAAACCTCAACATGAATCAGCCATAGATATATATATCCCCTCCCTTTTGAACCTCCCTCCCATCTCCATCCCCATCTCACCCCTCTAGGTTGATACAGAGCCCCTGTTTGAGCTCCCTGAGTCATACTGCAAATTCCCATTTGCTATCTTTTTACATATGGTAATGTAAGTTTCCATGTTACTCTTTCCATACATCTCATCCTCTCCTCCCCTCTCCCTGTGTCCATAAATCTGTTCAAGGTGTTTCAACCTAGAGCCTATTATACAGAGTGAAGTAAGTCAGAGAAAAAACACTCAGTCATGTCCGACTCTTTGCAACCCCATGGGCTGTAGCCTACCAGGCTCTTCCGTCCATGGGATTTTCCAGGCAAGAATACTGGAGTAGGTTGCCATTTCCTTCTCCAGGAGATCTTCCTGACCCAGGGATCAAACCCTGGTCTCCCACATTGCAGGCAGATGTTTTACCATCTGAGCCACCAGGGAAGTCCATACAGAGTGAAGAAGTCAGAAAGAGAAAGATAAATATTGTATGCTGCTGCTAAGTCGCTTCAGTCGTGTCTGACTCTGTGCGACCCCATAGACGGCAGCCCACCAGGTTCCCCCGTCCCTGGGATTCTCCAGGCAAGAACACTGGAGTGGGTTGCCATTTCCTTCTCCAGTGCATGAACGTGAAAAGTGAAATATCATATACTAAGGCATATATAAAGAATCTAGAACGATGGTACTGAAGAATTTATTTGCAGGGCAGCAATGGAGAAGCAGACATAAAGAACAGCCTTTCACACTTTTGACCCCCTCAGTCAGCCTACCAATATTTCTTCTGTCCCTATGGATTCCACTCCTCGCTTTCAAAATGCTGCACTGGTTCCCAATGTTGATAATGTACCAGATCTGCAGCCATTCCAACCCCAAACCCAGAAACCTGGCTTGTGAGTTTGGAGTACCCAAGGTTGAGGTCTTTTTTTGATCCTTTTCTTCACAATGAATGCTTTTCACAGCTCATTCTTTTTTAGTCACCTATTGTGTACTGCACACCCTACTTCTTACTGTCCAATTCCTTAACTGTTGGCCATTGTGATTTTGGAAGAAAGCCTGAGGGGAGCTCGTGCAATGGGGGGAAGAACCCAGCAGAGGAGGATGGTGCTGATGGTGAGAGAAGCAGGAGCAGATGGTTCTCCATCATCCTTTAGTGTTCTCATGATGTCTCTAAGAAAGGTGAGAACTCACTCATAAATAATATTTTTATTTCCTTAAAAAACTGTCATCAAAACAAAACAAAACAACTGTCACCAAAACCACTATTAGCATTAGAGAAATTTAGATTGTAGTAAGAGCCAGTTGAGTAGTAATTCTACTGAGTTTGTGACAGTATCTTTATTTTTTTCATAGCTATTTGTTCTTTATTTATTTACTAACTTTTTGCATAAATATATATCTTCTGTTTTACATTGTTACATAATATTGAGTAGCGTTTCCTGTGCTATACAGTAGGGCCTTGTTAGTTATCCATTTTTAAATGAACCAGTGTGTAGAAATTAACCTCAAACTCCCTATTTATCCCTTTCCCCATCCTTTCCCCCTAAGGTCATTCTCTATAGTCTGTGAGTCTGTTTCTGTTTTGTGAATAAGTTCATTTGTATCATTTCTTCTCAGATTCCACATATAAGCAATGTCATTCGATATTTGTCTTTGTCTGACTCTCTTTGGGTTCTTCCATGTTGCCGAATGCATCATTTCATTCTTTTTAATGACCGAGTAAAGCCTTATATGCTAGAGAATACTTTCACAACATTCTTGCCATTTTCTTCTTTCATGTAGAATGTATCATATTTTCTTTTAGTTTTTCTGTTCATTATCTCTATTTTGGAGTACTCTAAGAAATTTTAGCATATGATAAATATTTTTACTTGATATTTTGTAACGTTCAAAGTCTGTTTGTATGGATTGTTCCACTTACTAGAGTTGCTTTTTTCTCTTTCAGCTTTATTGAGGTGAGTCAACAAATAAAACTGTAAGGTGTTTAAAAGTGAACATTGTGATGATGTGATATCCATATATCTCATTCTGAACAAGTTTCCTCCCATCTAGTTAATGAATGCAACTACAGAATTGCTTTTAATCATACAATTAAATGTATATTACATCAATATGTAATAAAATATAATAGACTTATGAGAGTGTTATTATAGACTTATGAGTGTAGCCAAAGTCTTTATAAGCAGAGAAACAGAATTTGGTGTTCTAAGAAACTCTCATGTTAATATTGGATGTTAGTAGGGAGAGCAACTAGGTGTGGCAAGGAAAGTTTTTCACTGTATAGCCATTTGTTTCTTTTGAATTTTGAACCAGGTGATGATACTACCTATTAAAAAATCATGTTAAATCTTTAGAGCTTAAGGTATTCTCTTTAAAATTCTGAAGCTTGCTCCTTGTAAAACCTTCCATAAATCACTGAAGCACAATACCATGTGCATACCTCTATGAATCCACTGATTATATTTAATTCCAGCAATTGTCCATCTCTCTGTCTCCTTTGCAGATAACTTTGATGGTAGGGCCATGACTCATTCTTCTTTTTATCTGGAGCCCAGATTTGCTACTAGAACATTGTGCTTACTTAAATAGGAATTTACTGATTGAGTAAACATCTTGTTTGATGGGTTTTATGTTTGTTTCTACCTTGCCTTATTACCATTGTGCTGTATGTTAACATGTTTTGAATAAAGGACTACATAGCATAGCATAATGCAGCTTCTTGATAGCATTTTCTAGAAACTTTTAGTGGGGAGAGTTAGAAGTTTCACTGAAAAAAATGCCTTATCTGTTTTTTTCCATTAACTTTAAAATATTGCCAACAATAGGAAGGCACGCAGATTGGTAAATAACAAGGATAATTCCCCTGCCCCTCCTCCACCTGCCAGCTTTAGAGCATTTTGATAAGCTGAAACTGAAAACTATTTTTCTGTTTTCTTTTCTTTCTTATTTTAAATTGTCATGACTTTCCATAGGCTAGATACTGCAATACATTTAAAATAGAGTATTTGCATTGAAAAAAAATTAACAAATTTTATAGGAAAATATAGGGAAAAGTGATACACAATTTTTATTTTTTTCTTTAGTCCAACAGGTGGTTTGTCAACATCCATGTAATTTTATATAGGAGTATTCAGAGGCTTTAGGCTGTCGATGATGGCATGCCAGCTATCTGCATGCCTTTGATCCCGTGTGTGCTTTAGTGTCGGGCATGGCACGGCACTCCACGCCACTCTGTGGCAGTGGCTGTGGGACTGTGTGCCTCAGCGCCAACAGGCTGGTTTCTCTGTGCCAACAGCAGTCAGTGACTGCTCCTCCTGGGCGGGATCAAGCAGCTGTACTTGCAAAAGATGTATTTTTTATAAACTACATGGTTGTCTTATTACCAATAGCCTTCAAAATTCTTACAAGGCAAGATTGTGATTTTAAAATAAATATGAAATAAAGTTGCAGCAGTGGTTTTATTTTGCTTCAGTTGGTTATAGCTAAGAATATATATCAAAAGCAAGAGTATTAAAATGCTTTTGAATTTATTGCCATCTTTCTTTAAGGAGCTAAAACACGTTGTACATACTGTCTTCAAGGTTCCCTTGAGAAGTTATGAAATAGTACAGGTAAATGTATTGAGGAAGCCCCACAGGAAACACCAGAAGTTATTTTGTTGACTAAATTATGGAACCACTTGACTCTCTGCACTGTACTCTGGAGGTCATCTGCCAAGGAGAGTTTCCTAAGGCGAGTTAATTGAAAATGGTTATGATCTTACTGGAGTATGCTCTTTGGATTTTAGTTGTCTCAACTCAAGGTTTTCAGTTGAGACTTGATCTTGAAGATATGAGCTTTCTAGAATCCCAGTAATTTTTGTTGAGTCAAAATTCATTTTGTGAACTTTCATCTCGGTTTCTTCAAATTCAGGAGCTATATGTAAGGCAATTGACTATCAGTTAAAAACTTGAATTTAAGAGTAGGATCTTACACTAGATCTTGTGTACTTGCCTGCTAGATGCCTTTGCTTTCATCAAGCTTAGGCTGAAAATGAAAAAGGTCTCCAGATGTTATTCTGGGTAGCTAGAATTCACATGCAAAATCACAGAGATTTACAGCAGTGACTTCTGACTTTTATTGGATTGCAGACTCCTTTGAGAATCTAGCCATACACAGAAAAAAGTATTCATGTGAAGCTTTTTGCTTGTAATCTTAAGAGGATCAAAGACTTGCTGAAGTGAGAGTAAGAACCCTTGATCTGTTTGTGGTTCACTGGTAACAAAAACTGGAGGAAATAGAGTGAATATTTGTTTCGTTTATGCTCTTTTCTTGTTTCTGTGTGATTTACAGTTGAAATCCTAAATTATCCTTTTTTTTCCCCATAGCCCGTACCCACTTAAATCCCCAAACAGGCCCTAGATTTTGTATCTTTACACATCAGTTTGCTTTGTAGTTGAGGTAACACCAACATAATATAGATTTGAGGCAATTCCCAAAGAAATAGTCACGAGTGGCACATTTAGATGGAAAACCAGATTTAAAATCACTTACAGATGAATGCTCTTTAGAGCTTGCTGCTTGACCATTTAGAATTAAACATTTTTAACTAGCTAATTTTGCTAGAATATGACATACAACTTGCTTTGGTTCTCCTGCTTTGTTTTATTTAGCATACCAGTAGACATGGAAATAAAAAAGCAAGCCAGCTTTCAGTTTTTGAGTTGTCCTCATTCTCATCCAGGGAGGCCTACTGCAAAAACTGGGTCTCAAAGATCCTCAGCTTTTCTCTAGAACAGACAACGCACTTGAGAAAGTTCCTTTAGTTCGTTGTTTCCGTTGACATTGACCCACTGGGTCAGACTTGTCCCAAAGCACCATGTCTAAAAGGCTTCCTTTATGTGTTTCTAATTGGGATTCTTTCTCAGGAGGGTCAAATTAGAGCTCCTGAGACTGGAACTACAGCACTGGCAGTTGACAGCAGCAGCTCGGTTCCTCCTCTTGAGATACGTAAGACAGCCACTTAGCGTTTGTTCCTACAGACTTTTGACAAATGGCCCTACTCTGACTGCGTACCTAATAGACATTTTTTGTTTTTCTTCTGGAGCAGTGCCAAAACCATCGTTTCTCCTTAAGCACTCTATTTCTGCTTTGTTCTCTTTGCTTTTGCCTTTTGTTTGCCGTGGTTCAGTTTGTTCAAAAGCATCTGCAAGTTTTTCTTGTTTAAGTATGGTTATCTAGCATACTGACGTAAGGGTGACTGGCTTAATCAGCCTTTTGGGTGTATTAACCTCTTAGGAAAATTCATTCTGCTTGATTGAATGAAACAAAACTTTGAACACCTAGACTGTTCTGTTGGTCTGTTGATGAAGATAATGCATGATAGATTAGGTGGTAATAACTTATCAGCATTATCACAACCAAAATTAATTGTTTAGCAAAGACAGGATATAACTGAAGACTCCTGCCAAAGATTCATAGATTTTTCAACCAGGTACCAAGACTTTAGGGCACTCATTTTAACCTTCTGTAGCATTTTGGCACATAGATTTTCTAGGATTCCATTTTGGGTAATTTTGAAACAGGAAGTTTTTATAAAGATTTTAAATTGCCTCATACATCTAAGTTCAGGTACTGGAATTTAAGTACCTTACAGTGTCCTTTTAGAATCCTGTTGTTTTAAAGCCTGAGAAGTAATTTATGACTGTGAAAGTAGAAGTGGTAAATTGAAGACCGAGGTATGTGTTGCTTTTCCCCAACAGCCTGAGGGATAACAGCAGAGGGTAGACAACTTAAGTCTGTATCTGTGTTTGGTTCTGTCATGTTCTTGCAGAAGAAGGAGAGGTATCGTTTCTGAAAAGTGGAAATAAGAGTGCCAAGTGATTCCTGTCTTTAAATACTGTGAAGTTTGGTTAGTTTTCTGCTCTCTTGACCAGAATTGCTTAAAATGGGAAAATCTGGGGCTTCCTGGTGGTCCAGTTATTGGGAGTTCACCTTGCAATGCAAGGGAAATCGGTTTGATCCCTGGTCTGGGAAGATCCCACATGCCTCAGAGCAGCTAAGCCCATGTGCCCCAACTAAAGCCTGCAGACCCTAGAGCCCTTGCTCTGTAACAAGAGGCCCCCACGGTGAGAAGCCTGTGTACCGTAGCTTCCGCTCACAACTAGTGAAAGCCTGTGCAGTGACGAAGCAGCCTATAAATAAATACATTTTTTTAAAAAAGGGACAATTTAATATTATGAATATACTTAATGTCATGAATGTCTTTCCTGCCTTGTTTTATTTTTGTAAATAGTAATTTATAATTTTAGTATATTCTTTTTTAAATTTATTTTTTAATTGGAGGAAAATTGTTTTCCAATGTGGTGCTTGTTTCTGCTTTACAACAACATGGATCAGTCAAAATTTTGTACAGATATACCCTCCCTCTTGAGTCTCCCTCTCCTCTCCCATCCCGCCCCTCTTGGTCATCACAGAGCACCAGGCTGGGCTCCCTGAGTTATAGGACAACTTCCCACTAGCTATCTGTTTTACACAGGGTGGTGTATGTATGTTAATTTTACTGTCTCAATTCATCTCACTCTCTCCTTCCCCCGCTATGTCCACAAGTCGTTCTCTACATCTGTATCTCCGTTCCTTTCTGGCAAATAGGTTCATCAGCACCATTCTTCTAGATTCCATATATAGACTTTAATATACAATATTTGTTTTCTCTTTCTGACTTACTTCGCTCTGTATAACAGGCTCTGGATTCGTCCACCTTGCTATCACTGACTCAAATGCATTCCTTTTAATATCTGAGTAATAGTCCATTGTATATATGTACTGCAGCTTTATCCATTCATCTGTCAGTGGGCATCCAGGTTGCTCCCATGTCTTGGCTATTATAAATAGTGTTGCAATGAACTTTCGGGTACATGTGTCTCTTAGAAGTGTAGGTTTCTCAGGGTATATGCCTAGTAGTGAAATTGCTGGGTTTTATGGTAGATTATTTATTCCTAGATTTTTAAGGAATTTCCATACTGTTCTCCATAATGACTATATCAGTTTGCATTCACGCCAAGAATGCAGAGGGTTCCCTTTTCTCCACATCCTTTCCAACATTTACTGTTTATAGATTTTTCTGATGATGGCCATTCTGACGAGTGTGAAGTGATACCTCATTGTGGTTTTGATTTATATTTCTCTAATAATGAGCAATGTCGAGCATCTTTTCATGTGTTTATTGGCCATTCCTGCCTGGCTTTAAATACTTTGACTAATATCAGAGCTTCCTTTGTGTTCTGAAAGGTCTAAGTATATGGAGAAAATATAATAGGATCATCTTTTTCCTCTTTGCTTGTTAATAATGTATTTGTCAGGCCCTTCTTCATGTCCACTAAAGAAAGACTGAGTCTCTAAGTGTTAGAAAAGATTTCTCATGATTGAAATCTCAAGCATAGGGAAATTAAATTAAAAGAGAAACTTCCTGTATGTTTTGCTTGACTTGACACACTTTGGGATTTTAATTTCTCACTTTTTTTGATTAAAAAGACATGCTTTCTCTTGAAATTACCTGTTTATATAGAGAATTGGTAAACTTGAAATTGCAGTTCTTCTAAACACATATGCTTCATCTAGGAACACCATTAGGGAATATTTGGCTAGATCTAGTCAAGCATCCCCTTTCATGGAAAGTGAAAGAGGAGAGTGAAAAAGTTGGCTTAAAACTTAGCATTCAAAAAACTAAGATCATGACATCCGGTACCATCACTTCATGGCAAATTGATGGAGAAACAATGGAAAAAATGGAGATTTTATTTTCTTGGGCTCCAAAATCACTGCAGATGGTGACTGTAGCCATGAAATTAAAAGACGCTTGCTCCTTGGAAGAAAAGCTATGACCAACCTAGACAGCATATTAAAATGCAGAGACATTACTTTGCTGACAAAGTATTTACTTTATTACTTTACAAATAAAGTAAAGTCCATCTAGTCAAAACTGTGGTTTTTCCAGTAGTCATGAATGGATATGAGAGTTGGACTATAAAGAAAGCAGAGCACTGAAGAATTGATGCTTCTGAACTGTGTTGTTGGAGAAGACTCTTGAGAGTCCCTTGGACTGCAAGGAGATCTAACCAATCCATACTAACGGAAATCAGTCCTGAATATTCATTGGAAGGACTGATGCTGAAGCTGAAACTCCAATACTTTGGCCACCTGATGAGAAGAACTGACTCATTTGAAAAGACCCTTCTGCTGGGAAAGATTAAAGGCAGGAGAAGGGGATGACAGAGGATGAGATGGTTGGATGGCATCACCAACTTGATGGACATGAGTTTGAATAAGCTCTGAGAGTTGGTGATGGACGGGGAAGCCTGGCATGCTGCAGTCCATGGGGTTGCAGAGTTAGACAGGATGGAGTGACTGAACTGAACTGAGTCAAGCATCCAATTAAGTAGAAGTTTAGCAGCTAGCCTAGAAGTTTTAGAATTTTCAGCATGGACAATTCATTGTAATGATTACCTTTTTATGTTGGCCAAGTTCACATTATATGCAGGATAATAACCTAGCCAGTGTGTTGAAAAGCAGAGACATTTCTCTGCTGACATTTCTCTCTGTATAGTCAAGGCTATGGTCTTCCCAGGGGGCATGTATGGTTTTGAGAGTTGGACCATAAAGAAGGCAGAATGCCAAAGAATTGATGCCTTCAAACTGTGGTGCTGGAGAAGACTCCTGAAAGTCCCTTGGTCAGCAAGGAGATCAAACCAGTCAATCTTAAGGGAGATCAGCCCTGAATATTCACTGGAAGGACGGATGCTGAAGCTCCAGTATTTTGGTCATCTGATCTGAACAGACAACTCATTGGAAAAGTCCCTGATGCTGGGAAAGATTGAGGACAGAAGGAGAAGAGGGCGTCAGAGGATGAGATGACTGGACGGCATCACCAATACAATGAACATGAACTTGGGCCATCTCTGGGAGATGGTAAGAGACAGGGAGGCCTGACATGCTGCAGTCCATGGGGTCGCAAAGAGTAGGACATGACGAGGCAGCTGAACAATACAACAACTATTTCTTTAGTCTTCGTTTATATTGCCTGATGTAATTAGATCAGATAAAAAGATTAGTCATATAGCCAGAGCATCTTTTGAAACATAAAAGGTTCTGTTTCTAAGAATCAGTGAGAGATGAACCAACTTTGGAGTAAGTGAAAGGTTAGTCAGATAATGATAGTTTGTGTATTCCAAGAGTGTGAAATTTTATTTCCAATTATTTCTAGGATTCCTAGGGATAACCTGGAGGGCTTCTTGAAACCAACTGATTCTAATTAAAGAATTTTTGATGTCACTCAATTTTTTTTTTCAGGACAATTAAGAATTTTTAAAAAGTCAGGTTAATGGAGGGAAAAAAAATCTATATCTATTTTACGTAAATTACCACTCCACAAGCAAATTTTAGTAAAACAGTAATGCTAAAACTCTAAAGGATATAAAATACTTTTCTGTGATTACTCAATAGTGAGTATCAGTTATATTATTAGGGGAGAGTTGATGAAGTGAATGCCAGCTAAATCTAGTGTGTCCTAGAAGAGACACGAAATGGTCAATAATTCTAGAAGGTTCTTTATATTTAAGGAGACATCATTCATCAGGACATTTGTTAATTTGTAGGTAAATCTCAGTGGTATAGAAATGACCTCTATTAACATTTCTTTTACTGAGGTGAAATTTACATAAGAAAAAATTAATCATTTTAATATGTATAATTCAGCGGTATTAGATACATTTACAATGTTGTGAAAACAATATATTATTTTTTTTACTAAGTGCTAAATAATAATATCTGTGCCATTCTTAGAAATTACTTATCAAGTTAAGAGCCTTTTTAAAAGATTTGAAATTTGTCTCTTTGCAGATCATACCTAATTGATTTTCAACCAACCAAAAGAGAAGTCAGGAAAACAGGGTTTGATATCTTATAATTGTTTTCCCTGCATTTGCAAAGCTGATTCAATTGGGACTATTAAATTGATAAATGAATAGAGAACTTAATTTGCAATTTCAAAGCTTCAGTCAAGGAATTTAATATTAAGGGTAAACAGTTGTGTGATTTCACTTATATGTGAAATCTAAAAAACAGAACAAATAAAAAAATTGTATCAAAGCAGAAATAGACTCATAGATACCGAGAACAAAGTGGCAGTTGCCAGAGCGGAGAGGGAAGGGAAATGGGTAAAGGGGATTGAGAGGTACAAACTTGGAGTTATAAAGTAAATAAGTCATGGGGATGTAATATACAGCATAGAAAATTTAGTCAATAATATTGTAATAACTTCATGTACTGACACATTTTAACTAGACTTACTGTGATGATCATTTGTAATGTATAAAAATATTGAATTACTATGTTGTACACCTGAAACTAGTATCCTATTGTAAGTCAATTATACTTCAGTTTTTTCAAAAAGGTAAACAGTTTCACAACAAATTCAGTGACATTTTGATGTATAGATCATCTTGAGATCTAAAACTATTCAGATAGCAGAATAATAAAGACCATAAATGTACATATAATATATTTCAGTATTGAAATTTGTCACTAGACATAAAGATCCCAGTGTCAAGTTTAATTCTCATAGAACAGTTGTTTTTCCCATTTTCACTCTGGTTGCAATTTTCCTGTCTTACATAACTGTTGATTCTATTAATGATAATTATTTTAGAAACATGCTGTTAAAATAAATTGAATAGCTGCAAGAAACTTTTCACCACATCTCTATATTTCTCCTTTTCTTTCTTACCCCCTAGACTGAAATAGAACTGCTTGCTATGTAACATCCCTGGGGTTTATCCAAAGTATAAATTCCCATTTTCTTGACAGTTTAGAAATTATGACCACAGTTTTTACTCATCTTGTAAGTACCCTTAGGAGGTATTACTTGATTAACTAGACAGGAGAGAACGGCCAAAGACCTTAGAAACTTAAGAAGCCTAATAGTTTCTCATTTTAAGAATCGCAGTGGGGCTAGACAACTTTAGAAAAATCACAGAAAAAATAGATCAAAATGTGATCATTCATAATATTGCAATGGCCTCTGTATGGCTTTACTTTCTTTATCTCAAAGTCATAATAACCAATTTGGGGAAGTAGATTAGGTAAATTGCAGACTGTATGTATTTATATTACATGTTCATTAGGCATTCAAATGAAATTATTCTCGGAAACAGTCAATCCAGAAATACTCATTAAGTGTGAAAACCAGAAATGGCCTCTTGATCATTTATGTATTTCCATGTTATCCATCTAATCCCATAGAGCAGCCAGTTATGTGCTTCACATCATTTTTCATTAATATACATGTTGCATCCATTTTAAAAAATCCTAATTATTTAAGAAAGAAGCTGTAAGTAAAATATATAGTTCTGAGCCAAGTATTTCCCAGTGATCTCAATTCAATGTCCGTATTGATGTCTGCCTTTCTGTGTTTTGTAGACTCATTTATATTTAGCAACTCCCAAACTCAGTGACATATGTTATTCTTATGGCTTATAGTCAGAACTGTGTATGTTGCCAGTGTCATATTTTTAGATTCTAAATTCCCACGGGCAGAGATTATATTTTATTAATGCTATTTAAAATCACCTCAGGGCATAGCCCTGACATGTACTTCAGTAGGTTCAATTAATATTAATCAATGCACATCTAAGAGTAGTGTAGCCTTCCATATATTTCATTACTTGATTGCTAAAATGTAAGATGTATTAAACTATACAATACTTTTCAACTTTCTTTAATGATGGCAAGTGATCCAGTAGGAAATCATTTTGAAATGACTCTTGACCATTGACAACTGACGATTTGGATTCTTGCCAAAGCGATTCTATTCCAGATTTACAGGATACTTTCTTTCTGTATACCAGTCTTCCTTGGTGGCTCAGATGGGCTTCCCTGGTGGCTCAAATGGTAAAGAATCTGCCTGCAATGTGAGAGACCTGGGTTCGATCCCTGGACCCTGAACATCCCCTGGAGAAGGGCGTAGCAACCCACTCCAATATTCTTGCCTGGTGAATTCCATGGACAAAGGAGCCTGGTGGACTACAGTTCATGGGGTTGCAAAGAGTTGAGTCAGACATGACTGAGTGACTGATGCTTTCACTTTTTTTCCCTCTGTATACAAGCACTGTGTTGTAAGGAAAATGAGTTCAGTTCAGTTCAGTCACTCAGTCGTGTCCAACTCTTTGCGACCCCATGAATCACAGCACACCAAGCCTCTCTGTCCATCACCAACTCTCAGAGTTCACTCAGACTCACGTCCATCAAGTTGGTGATGCCATCCAGCCATCTCATCCTCTGTTGTCCCCTTCTCCTCCTGCCCCCAATCCCTCCCAACATCAGAGTCTTTTCCAATGAGTCAACTCTTTGCATGAGGTGGCCAAAGTACTGGAGTTTCAGCTTCAGCATCATTCCCTCCAAAGAAATCCCAGGGCTGATCTCTTTCAGAATGGACTGGTTGGATCTCCTTGCAGTCCAAGGGACTCTCAAGAGTCTTCTCCAACACCACAATTCAAAAGCATCAATTCTTCGGCGCTCAGCTTTCTTCACAGTCCAACTCTCACATCCATACATGACCACTTGAAAAACCATAGCCTTGACTAGATGGACCTTTGTTGGCAAAGTAATGTCTCTGCTTTTCAATATGCTATCTAGGTTGGTCATAACTTTTCTTCCAAGGAGTAAACGTCTTTTAATTTCATGGCTGCAGTCATCATCTGCAGTGATTTTGGAGCCCCCCCAAAATAAAGTCTGACACTGTTTCTGCTGTTTTCCCATCTATTTCTCATGAAGTGATGGGACCAGATGCAATAGGGCTTCAAAAATAGGCAGCTCTCAATTTTGGAGTGTATGTGGAATAGAGATTGAGATTGAATTTATTTCAAAGATGTGGATATAATAATCCAAAAAAATGCACTATGGTAAGAAACTGTTGTGAGGGAGTAATCAATTGATATATTGTGTGTTTTGGGAATGAGAAAATCTCTCAGTCATGTCTTACTCTTTGTGACCCCATGGATTGTAGCCCGCCAGGCTCCGCTATCCATGGGATTCTCCAAGCAAAAATCCTGGGGTGGGTTGCCATTCCCTTCTCCGTGGGCTCTTCTTAACCCAGGGATTGAACCCAGGTCTCCTGCACTGCAGGCAGATTCTTTACCCTTCAAGCCGCCAGGGAAATCTGGTGATTTTGGAGAAAGACTTCAAAGAGAAGATATATGAAAGGTGAAGATATATGAAAATATGCAAGATAGAGAAACGAGAGAATATAAGTGGGTGGGAAGAAGACTCCAAAAGAGTGAGAGGCATAAGTCAAGTCACAGAGGTGTGAATATTTGTGAAAGGTTGAAGGTGGATGCAGCTGTACCCTAAAATGAGTGGAGGAAGGACCGCAGAGGACACTGGTCAGAAATTAAAGCAAGAGGGTAAGAAGTTGTTGACTGCCATGCTATGGTTGGGGCGGAGGAGGGTGATGAGGTGCCACCAGAACTTGGAAAGTGAGAGAATGACAAAACAAAACTGTGGATGAGAAATGATTATTGCAACAATATGGAGGGTGCCTTGGAACTGAGCAAGACTGACACACGGAAATGTGTGATGATTTCCTGGGAGGAGAGGGTGAGCAAGTTGCAGACTCAGGACACATCTGAGTGCTGACAGATGAACAGGCATCAGTGAAAGTTTCATTTTTTCTAATTTGGGCACGTGGAAAGATGGTAGCATGGATATTTCCTTTGAATAAATTGATTTTGAAGTTCTTTTATGAAGGTAAGAATAAGCTACTCTTTTCTCATGTTAAGTGATACTTAAAATTGATTGCAAAATATGTATAAGTAAAAGCAACCTCTGTTATAATTTTAAAATATTGTTATTAAGTCTTATTTCTGTAAGTTTAGTTCTTTATCTGGAAAATTGTGTGGCTTAGGTTAAGAATTAAATGATCATTAATTAATCATTAAGATTTGCTTAAGTTCTAAATTCTGTGACTACAAATTTCTGTTGATCTAGTTTTTTTGAACTGAAACTTTCCCATAGTAGTACAGTGATAGGAAGACACTGTATGAAGTTCAAGTTCTTTATATTTCCTTATACCTTATCTCTACAATATTTATTTTCACTTTAATTTACACTGCCTAGATCCTTTTAAAACCGAGTAGGAAGTGAGGAAATTTGTCCTAACAATTACTTTAAAAGGATTAATCTCTCCTGACCTCTGCTAAAGAAAAAATTATTCACGATACTGTGAAAGAACAGTAAGGCAAATATTTTTCAGGGGACTTTTAGGATAGGTATAAGAACCACTGTGATGGAGTTTTGCAGCGGGGGTAGTGGGGAAAGAAATTGGAGTCAGCTCCAAATACAACAAGGAAAAGTGGAGACTTGTAGCCAAAGAGCAGGCTGGGGATCAGCAGATGAAAATTACTAAGAGGAAATCTCAGGTTTAAGACTAGTTCTGGTTACAGTGAACTAACAGGATTCTTGCTGAAGGCGGGCCTAAGTGATCACACATCACCTGGTCAATCAGATATTGAAGGTGATCATAGAGAATGGGGGGTTCTGGTTAAACCAGTTTTGCAAGATTCTCACTAATATTGGACAATACAGAGAAGAACGTGGAAGCCCAGAAGTTGAGGACTAGTTGAAAAAGAGATCAGAGGAGCTTGACTTAAGTTTGGCCATGACGAGAATCTTCGTCATATCTTAGCTCAGAGATCTTGACCGGCTGCTATCTACTGTGATAAAAATAACTTCTCTTAACCTGGGTAATCTTTGAAGCGGTTCATTAATAGAGGTAACACATTCTCATTTTAAGACTGATTTTTAGATATACAAATAGAAATACTCTACTGTATTTTCAATCGATTATCAGTATAGATCCAAAATGGTATAAAGTGGGGGGTGGGGTGGGGAAACACCCTAATTACAAATATCAATACTTTCTGCAAGTAGACATTTGACAAATAGTTTCTCCTGAACTGATTTTCCTGGCTCAGGGTTCAGAGGAGTGATCAGTCGCTTGGGGTCATGTACAGGCTCAGAGTGAGGAAAGTGAAACCTCTTTTTCAAATGCTAGCGAGTCTATGATGGAGAAGCCTTGAGCTCAAGTCAGGACTCCTTAGGTGGAAAAAGAGGACCAGATTTCATGATGTAGTGTTAATCTGAAGTATGTTTGCAATTTAGAAGTCCGCGTCTAAATTCTGTTCGTCATGGGGCATTTAAAACTGAATAGCAAGCTGAGAAGTCGACTGGGATTAAAATTAGGAAAATGCAGGCAAGAAATGCAAATACTGTGAAGGCATGCAAATGTTGTGAAGGATTTCTAAGTTATTTTACTCCTTCTCTTGCCATGACCTACACTAATACGAGAATAATGTGATCCTGTCTTGGGCCACACAGTTTGGGATTTAACACAGTTTTCATGGTCCTCATTCCAATCCATGTCAGGCCCCTGTGAAGTTCTTTATTTCCGGTATAAACACAGGTTTGGTCTGAAGGCATTAGCAGGTTCCAGACACGCATTGGCTCAAGCTTCTCAAGCCCAGTAGTTACACAAGTATAAAATTTGGAGGTCATTAATTGAAATGAAATAATGGGAAATGAGAAAAGGAAACTCCATATTCTGTAAGAGTGGAAACCTGCTTCTCTGTCCTGAAGGGAAGTTGCTGCAGGGGAACATGGACTGCATCACGGCTGCCTCTTGACAGCTTCACCTTGGAGAGACACAAATTAAATCCTTTCAGTTGCTGTTTTGAAGCTAAAAGTGTTTGACCGGTTCAGCCCTTGAATGGTGTTTAAGGAATAAAGAGAAAAGAGCAGGAAGTTCTAATTGGCAAATTACTCCTTGTTATTTAGTTTGGCTTCCAAGTTGGAAATTCCAATAATGAGGAGCTTTGTGGGACTTGCCCTTGAGGAGAACCAGGGGGCTTTTTGTTCAATTACTATTTAATGTGAAGATATTCAAGAAACATATTGTAGCATTTAAGCCATCACTTTGTATTAAACAAACATTGTCATATAATGATTTTTAAATCTCTCTTCATAGATGCTTTTATGATTCTGAACCATCTAAGTGAAGTGTAAATTGCAAAGAAGACACAAATGGATTTTTCTTGTTATATAGTATTTATAGAGGTGATATTACTTAATGACAGCTTCTCAAAATGTTAGAAAATATGTTTACCTAATAGTTATCTAAACTTCTTCATCATGGTTATTCTAATCTTGATTAGAATTAAAAAAAAAAAAATCTCTGAAGATTTCTTCAGAGTCATTCTAAACTGACCTTACAGTAAGTTGACTGTTTCATTTTTGATGCTAATATTTCTGAATGTTAATGAATAATTTATTTAATTGTTCACTTAATAAGTTACAGAAGCTTTTTGAACATTAATTTTGACTTACACACAAACTTTTGTAAGAAATGGGTTTCAATTTGCAGAATTAACTCATAGACTAATTAGCGTTACTCTAGTATGGAGGATTATTTCATATTTGGAAGTATATCATAGTGGTTAAAAAGAATATTTTTCATTTTCTACTTTGATGGTACCTCTGAACTTCAATATTTGATCCTGTCAAAAGTTATAAAAGGAATGATGAAAAAGATTAGAGTTTTGTTCAATGAACGCAATTTTAAGAATAAATGATTATGTGTAATTTTTCATTAATCTTCAGAAGATGGCCACATCATTTAGATAAATAACAGCTAAGATTCTAGTTGAACACTTCTGTTTGCTTTTATTGCTTAGATTTAAAATTTTAATATTGTTGGATTTTAAAGGAGAAAGAGACCTTTCCTTTCTTGATTATTGGAATTTTTTGTCTTCGTTTAATAGTTTGTTACTTGGCTAAAGGATTTTATGACATCAATGTTACTTGAAACAATCATGCAGTTGAAATGACTGTGAATTAATTACCAGTTTCCTTTTTACAATTAAATGTCTCACACAGGAACAATTCATATAATGCTTTTGGAAATGCTAATGGTTCCTCAGGTACTAATCTTGCCGTGATTCTGAATACTTATAGGATTGTGTCTCCCTGAGTGGGTCAGAGACTTACACTATGTTGTCAAGAGCCACACTGAGGTGTCAAGCTGGTAAATGGAATAGTTTTCTGATGAGATGTGTGTCTGAAACTTCTTCCCTGATGTAGGAACAATTCATATAATGCTTTTGGAAATGCTAATGGTTCCTCAGGTACTAATCTTGCCGTGATTCTGAATACTTATAGGATTGTGTCTCCCTGAGTGGGTCAGAGACTTACAGTATGTTGTCAAGAGCCACACTGAGGTGTCAAGCTGGTAAATGGAATAGTTTTCTGATGAGATGTGTGTCTGAAACTTCTTCCCTGATGAGTTTGTCTTCACTGATCAAACAGAATGAAATTGCTTTTTTTTCCTTTCCAGTGTTTTATAAAATTTCTCTAAATTGGAGCTTGTATTTGGAAGTTGTGAAAACAATTGAAAATGCTCTGTCTTTGAGATGCGCAGAGGACAAACTTCTTGATTAAGGGATTCAACTCTTTTACTTTGATGAAAAGTTATATTCTACAGATTATTTTGAG
This sequence comes from Connochaetes taurinus, assembly GCA_006408615.1. NCBI lineage: Eukaryota > Metazoa > Chordata > Mammalia > Artiodactyla > Bovidae > Connochaetes > Connochaetes taurinus. The sequence continues at coordinate 323,296 of SJXO01001644.1, read as the reverse complement.
AGCCCATTGAATTTGGAATAGTGTAACAAGTTGTGATTTGGGAGCTGATGCAAAAGAGGCAGTCACCATGTCAATAATATGTGTGTATGACTGGCAGAACAGATCAAATTTCTCTCTATAAAATGACGGAATATAATGTGATTAGACTTCCCTTTTGTAATCCGTTTAGACTACCTTTTTTGGGGAATAGTAGTTTGAGAATGGGTTGGAAGGCAACAGACTCTAGGTAAGGAAATAAATAGGGCATTGCCAGTGGCCTCAGAGCTTCCCAGGTGGCTCAGTAGTAAAGAATCTGCCTGGCAAGCAGGAGGTGCAGGAGGCGTGAATTCAGTCCCTGGGTCAGGAAGATCCCCTGGAGCAGGCAATGGCAACCCACTCCAGTATTCTTGCCTGGAAAATTCCATAGACAGAGGAGCCTGGCGGGCTACAGTCCATAGACACGACTGAGTGACTAAGCAGGCACACATGCCAGTGGTCTAGACTGGAGATGATAGAGGCCTAGATTAAAGCAGTGAACCAGAAGAGGGATTTTTAAGAAATTGATCAGGTTGATTGTTGACTGATTAATGTGATTAGTGAGGTGGAAGTTTTACAGAGGGTATTGAACTTTAGAATTTTGTAGCAGAAATTATTTGTTTATTGGGAACCCCCCTACCCCCACCCCCCCACCGAGCAGATTGTCAGTAGCTCCAGAGTGCTTCTGGGACAACAGAGTCAGGACTTATAAATGAAGTAAGGAATTTACATTGTTCTCTTTGGTCAGCCAAAGACATACTTGACCTGTTTAGGTAGAGATATGTTTAATATTTTCTCCTTAAAATCCTTTAACATATTCTCATCCCATTAGGTTAATGCTCAACCCAATTTTTAAACATGGTATATTAGTTATCTTCTGTTGTATTAGCAAACTACTCCAAAACTTAGTGGCTGGAAGCAACGCACCCTTATTATCTCACAGTTTCTCTGGGTCAGGTGTTAAGGAGTGGGTAATACTGATTTCGGTGGCTCAGCAGTAAGGAATCCACCCGCCAATGCAGGAGACATGGATTCAATCCCTGGGTTGGGAAGATACCTTGGAGAAGATGATGGTAACATGCTCCAGTATTCTTGCCTGGGAAATTCCATGGACAGAGGAGCCTGGTGGGCTACAAGTCCATGGAGTCACAGAGAGTCAGACGGGACTTAATGAATGAGCACACACACACATATATAGTACTAACTTCATGGTCTCTTACAAAGCTGCAGTCAAGGTGTCAGCCAGAACTGCAGTCATCTCAAGGCACAACTTGGAAAGAATTTGCTTCCAGGCTTACTCATGTGAACCTCAGAGGACATGTGAGCTCCAAAGGACTGCCTCATAACATGTCACTTGGCTTCTCCCAGAGTGAGAGATGAATGAGTGGTCCAGGAGAGAGGCAACACGTACATCAGAAGCCACAGTCTTTGAATAACCTAATCATGGAAGTGACAGCCCATCGCTTTTGCTGTACAGGCATATCTCATTGTATTGTGTTTCAAGATCTTTTATTTTTCACAAATTGAAGGTTGGTGGCAACCCTGCAACAAGCAAGTCTACCAGTGTCATTTTCCCAATAGCATTTGCATTTGCTCACTTTGTGTCTCTGGGTCATGTTCTGATAATTCTCACGATATTTCAAACCCTCCACCAGCAACAAGATTACAATTCACTGAAGGCTCAGGTGATGGTTAGTGTGTTTTTTTTAAAAATAAAGTATTTTTAAGTGAAGATATGTACGTTGTTTTTTTAGATGTAATGCTCTTGCACAGTTAATGCACTACAGTATAGTGTAAACATAACCTTTATATATGTTGAGAAACCAAAATTTTGTGTGACTTGCTTTATTGCGTGTTTGCTTTATTGAGGTGTTCTGGAACCGAACATGCAGTATCTTTGAACTATGCCTGTAAGCTATTAATTAGGAGCGAGGCAATAATTCAGCCCACACTCCAGAACTAAAGGCTACATAGGCAGGGATCCCTGTGGCTTTCTCAGAGGCCGCCTACCACACGTGGCTGACATCATCTGGACCTTAACTACCCAACTCTCCAGTTTCATGCCTTGCCAGGTTTCCACTCACACTAGACTCTAGCCAAGTCAAACTTCCTTCAGCTCCTGAAATGCTCCATGCTCTTGCTTGCTTGCAGACTTTCCCCTCTTCACTTGGCTAACTCACACGTGTCCCATAGGTTCCAGCTCAAGTACCCTTCCTCAGGAAGCATTTCCTCACTGTGTTTTCCCAGTTCCCTCAATTTACTAAAAGCTCTGTTCCTTCTTCAATTTTAGCATGTGTCAGATTTAAGATTATTGCTTTTTAATACTGTGCCTTTTCTACCAACCGTAAGCTATATCCTTAACACAAGGGCTTCTGCCTGGCACAATACTAGATACTTATTAATATTTGTTGAATCAATAGCTGAATGAATACCATAAAATATGGTGAGTGTGATCAACAAGCTTATCTTGTTGCTGTTGTTGTTCAGTTGCTCAGTCGTGTCTGGCTCTTTGCGATCCCATGGATTTTGGACTTCAGCACACCAGGCTATCCTGTCCTTCACTGTCTCTGGAGTTTGCTCAAACGCATGTCCATTGAGTTGATGATGCTTTTCAACCGGTTTATCTTCTATTGCCCCCTTCCCCTCCTGCCCTCAATCTTTCCCAGCATCAGGATCTTTTCCAATGAAAAAGAAATGCAAAAAGGCAAAATGGTTGTCTGAGGAGGCCTTACAAATAGCTGAGAAAAGAAGAGAAGCAAAAGGCAAAGGAGATAAGGAAGGATATACCCATCTGAATACAGAGTTCCAACAAGCTTATAGTGCCATGAATATGGATCAGAGAGCCACTACGTGTAACATCCTCTGAAATCATTTTATTGACCTACGTCCCAAGTTTGTTGCTTTAAAAAAACCAATTTCTGTTTTATATAATGTTCTCTTATTTTCTCCTCTCAGTTTTATTACTATGCTACAGATTGAGTTTGGAGTTAAGAGAGTAAGAGTAAGGAAAAAAGCTCTGTTTAAGCAAAGCTTCAATTGTTTGGCAGAAACCAGACCTTGTTTTGACTTAAACTGTCCTCACTTTTTTTCAAAGTTGATAGCAGGCAATGCCAAGAATCAAAAAGGATTTAGTTTGAGTATATTTACTTTCAGTCTAGGTGGAGTCATAAGCGGTTTTAAAATTTTTGCATTGAAAACGTGGACGTAATAGTTTGTATTTTCTGGCTTCACAGTTTGGGGCAACTTTATGTGGTTATGCATATCTTTTCAGTTAAAAAAAAAGAGAACAAATCCTGTTTAGTGGATAAACACAAAAATGAAGCAGAGCAGAGAGAAATAATCAATGTATTTTAACTTCTTCAAAGAGTAGACTTTTTGTGTCTTAGTCATTTCCACAATTCCAACTCCTCAGTCCCATATAACCTGTCTCCTATCTCTGTGTCTTCGTGGAATTTCTTCTGGTGAAGCTTACGAAACCGACTTCCTGCCCAAAGCAGGGGATTCCCAGCATTTATCTAGTAGAACTTTTCTACTGCATTGCACTCTTGATCACTGCCTCTTTTTTGAAACTTTTCTCACTTGGAGGTTTCAGAATAGGACTCTCCTGGTGGCAGTGGTTTTCCTCTTTCTTCCTTTTTCTTCATCACCTTTTTTTTTTTTTTCCTTGCAGTTTCTTCTCAGCTGTCTTCAGGAGCTCCTCTTTTACCACTCCCTAAGGAGAAGGAAATAGCAACCCACTCCAGTGTTCTTGCCTGGAGAATCCCAGGGACGGGGGAGCCTGGTGGGCTGCCGTCTATGGGGTCACACAGAGTCGGACACGACTGAAGTGACTTAGCATAGCATAGCAAGGAGGGCTCTACAGCTTCTATTTGGACCCTCTAATTCTTCTTGGTCTACAAGAAATTCCTTTTGTATTTTATCTGTCATTTATATCTCGATGACTTCAAGTTTCCAGCTCAGACTTCTTCCCCAGCCTCAGACTTTTATTTCCCTCTGTTAACCTTTTTGGGGCTTCCCTGAGGACTCAGATGGTAAAGCGTCTGCCTGCAAAGCAGGAGACTGGGGTTTGATCCCTGGGTCAGGAAGATATCCTGAAGAAGGAAATGGCAACCCACTCCAGTACTCTTGCCTGGAAAATTCCATGGATAGAGGAGCCTCGTCCATGGGGTTGCAAAGACTGAGCAACTTCACTTTTCTTTCACTTTTCACCTTTTTACCCAAATGTTCTGCAAGCACTTCAGACTCTGAAACTTGCTTCTTCTTTGTACCCTCTGGTGCATCTCAGCTGATGGCTCTGTCATACACATCCAGTTCACACAATGATTTTAGATTTTATTGTCCACTCTCCTATGCAATGATTTAATTACTAAGTCCAGGTGATTTTATTAATACCTTCTAAATATATGGTTTTCAACCTTTTTCTCCTCTAAACACCCGAGAGCTATGATAGACTTATAGATGTCATTAATAATGGGTCACAATGTCAGTGATTCTTATTGGAAATAGGGGTGCACTCCTTAGGGGAAATCCTTAGAGGGAGTGGAGGGGCCATGGGTAGTTTGAAACAAGCCTCTTTATGATTCTTATAGCCTTCAGAGATTTAGAATTGCTGTCCTAACTGCTGTGAGAATCAGATGCTCTCTAGCTAGCAGATGCTTCTGATTTAGTTGTAACCCTTATCCCAGTTCTCTACTTGATGACTGAAATATTGTTTCACCTTCAGTCTAATCTTTATCTTTTACATAATTACCTGAGTAATTATCTAATATAAAACCTATTATCTCCACTTGAGACTTTTAAAGGTTCACCATTACGCATAAGTAGAAGTTCAAAAACAAGTTCTATAGTCTGGCCTCTGTCTTCCTTCCCAGTTCTCTGCCTTTTGTTTAGTTCACAGTTCCATGGAACTCATCCTTTCTGAGTATCCCCTTCCTCTGTCTGAGGTATTATTTTCTTTGTTTTTTATTTGACTGACAGTTGTCCATCATTTAATACTCATTTCTTCCAAGAAACATTTCCTGACCCCCATCCCTCACCCCACAGTCCCCCCGAGATCAACGTGTTCTAGGTGTTCCACATGTGCACGTAGAATTTTGTGAAAATTGAAATAATTGCACGTGCACGTTTACTGTTATTATGTGTTTTTATTTTCTTTCCATTTACTGAGAATATTTTGAGGTTGAGGACCATGTCTCATTCATCTTTGTCTCTAGTATGTATATGGCTTTTTTGTATGTTTATAAATGTTTGTGAAAGAAAAAGGTGAATTAATAGATTCAAGCAGTTAATCCATTCTTTCACTTAAATATTTTTATTGCATACCTACCGTGTGACAGTCATCACTCTGTACACAGATTGCTGTAGTAAAAACTTTTTATAAAAGTTAAAAAATTCCTGCCCCCATAGATTATTTTGCTAATATGGGTTGATATAATAGCCATTGATAGTTACATGAACATTTTGATAAACATTCAACAAGTTAGGCTTTTTCTTAGTGAATAAATGAATTGCTGCTAAGTATTTTTCAAATTTGTATTTTGGATATTTCTTCCTCCAACATTTCCTCCTGGGCAAATATTTATTAGGTAGAGTTATGGAAAAAAAAACCTATAAATCACAAATAAACCATAGTGAATACTAATGTATTGGACAATAGTAGAAAATAATATTAAAATAAGATCTAGTGTTTCAATTAAATTTTAATTTCTGTTACTTGGCCCACAACACCAAATGTTTCTTTAATATCATATTATTACAAAATATGTTATTTCTCCAATATTTGGACAAATTGAAATTGTAAAATTAGTTTCACTACAGATATTTCTTACTAAATATCATGTCCAGAAAGAGGATGATCAGTCCTGGGATTTCTTTGGAAGGAATGATGCTAACGCTGAAACTCCAGTACTTTGGCCACCTCATGCGAAGAGTTGACTCATTGGAAAAGACCCTGATGCTGGGAGGGATTGGGGGCAGGAGGAGAAGGGGACGACAGAGGATGAGATGTCTGGATGGCATCACTGACTCGATGGATGTGAGTCTGAGTGAACTCCAGGAGTTGGTGTTGGACAGGGAGGCCTGGCGTGCTGCAGTTCATGGGGTTGCAAAGAGTCGGATATGACTGAGCAACTGAACTGAACTGAACTGAATGGTAGATTCTGGAAGACTTAAAGAATTATGTTATTAGAGAACTTGAAAATTATCATTTCCACTCTTATGTCTCCTAAAAATGAAAACAAAACAAAAAACAACCAAAAACACCTGTATTATTAATTCCTTATTTTCAGAGGATAATGCATAACTCCCCAAGGCACACTCCAATATATCAAAACCTTTATTTTGGCTCAATAGATTTTCTTAATAACTGATCAAAATTTCTTCTTTCACTTAAAAAAAATTGATTCTATGATTAAGTTAAAATTTTAATATAATTTATTCAAAATGTGGTTATTGAGTCAAACTACTAAACTTTTTGAAGTTTTATTTAAATTAAAACTTTTTAACATATTGTCAAGGATGAAAGTAAATGGCAACCCACTCCAGTATTTTTGCCTGGAAAATCCTGTGGACGGAGGACCTGGTGGGCTGCCATTTATGGGGTCCCACAAAGTCGGACACGACTGACGCGACAGCACAGCATAGCAAGGATGAAAGTGGGAATTGCCTGCCAGTCCAGTGGTTAGGACTCAGCTCTTCCACTACCAGGATCTAGGCTCCATCCCTGGTTGGGTGGGGGAATGAAAGTGGGTAATTCCAAGTCTGAGATAAGACCCTTATCCTTTACCTACCAATCATAGCCTATCTAGCAGTATTAGGTTCCAAGAAATTAGTTCTCCAAAGGGTGCTGGAAGTAGCCTCATTGAAAACTTTTCTTGAAAATCTGGGAGCAGAATTTCAATAAAAAACTAAAACTATATAAAGAGACTTTAATTAGAATCTGTTGGCTTTTCCTCCCTGATTTACTGCTGCTTGAATGAGCACCAGCCATTGTTCATCTCACTCCCACTGTTTATTGATGCATTTTCGAGCTAACCATTCCTCTGAAAGTGAAAGTCATTCAGTTGTGTCCAACTCTTTGTGACCCCATGGACTGTACAGTCTATGGAATTCTCCAGGCCAGAATACTGGAGTGGGTAGTTATTCCCTTCTCCCTTCCCTACCCAGGAATCAAACCAGGGTCTCCTGCATTGCAAGTGGATTCTTTATCAGCTGAGTCATCAGGGAAGCCCTTACCCAGTTCCTCTACCCCCATTCTTTTTTCATTTTCAGATCTAATATTTTTAATCTTAAAACCTCACTGACACTTTTCAGCACCATGAGTCTCCAAATCTAGCTCTAATGAACTTACTTAGTGACCTTTATCTGTTTCAAAGGCCATTGCTCCTCTCTGTCTGGCTCCATGGCAGCTGGGTACTGGGGAAGAGCTGGAGGCACCCCTCTGACCCCTGTCCTCCATTAAATGATGTCATTGGCGAGTGTGCTGACATTGTCCAGCAGTGGCACATGCTTGTCATCAGGCACTACAGCATACCTGGTCTTACACTGTCAATATTCATGTGTACTGGCTGGGTTCCTGATGAAGATGGAGTTGAGGAGGGCTGGCTTCTGTGATGGATTTGCCCTGGTACGTGCTGTCTTGCTTTTCCATGTGCACCCCACTCTTCATCTCCCAAATACAGGTTATATCTGGATCATGATGGATAAGATGAAGGATTTTACTGTCCTGGTTGGTTGTATCTTTCAACTCCCTGTACATCTCAGATTCCCCTTATCTTTTTTGCTTGTATATTCTCATTGAATATTAATAAAATATGTGATATTAACAAAGCAAAATATATGGCCAAGAAATGATAATCTGATTAAATCAGATAGTGAATGCAACAGTATATTTAAAACTTTATTCAGAATAATCTTGCATTCAGTCATCTTTCATATTTCAGTCATTTCGGTATCTAGAGCAGTCCAATGAAAATACAGTGCTACCCACTTGCACAATTTAAAATTTTCTCATAACTACATTTAAAAAAGTAAAAAGAAACAGGTGAAACTAATTTTAATAATATATTTTATTTAACCCAGTATATCCAAAATATTTTTTCAACAAACAATCGACAAAAACATTACTGAGATTTCTTCATTCCTTTTTTTTTTCCCATTCTAAGTCTTCAAAAATGGCACAGCCATTTCATACTCTCTCCAGTTTGGGAATCCCTTGCCATCCTTTGGGAATCCCTTGCTATACTAAACTTCTATATCTCCTCTTAAGAGCTCTTTGTCTTATAAAGTTAAACATAATTGTCTAATCAGATATTATTGGCAAAAAATCTGAAACAAACCAAAAGCTTGTTAGAAATATGAACTTTCATCTCTTCTCAGCCTTTGGCTAGGATCAAGTAAATTAAGAGCTTTCATTTACTACTGTTACGCTGCAATGCATCCCCAGTAGCTATTGTGCCTTGAGGTATTAAGTAGTGATGGTATGAAACTATTGTGACGAGTAAGGTATTTAAAATTATTTTTCTTTTTTTATATTCTTTCAAAATCTCTATTTTTATATATGAATTATAAATTAGTGGCTAATATAATTTATAAATAAGTATAAATACATTATAAATGCAGGTTCGAAAAGAAAGGGGTATTCAAAGATATTTGATGACCACTGGTATACAGGATAAAGTCAAATATTTCAGTTCATTTTTAAGGTTCTTTTACTTTCAGTTCAGTTCAGTTCAGTTCGGTCACTCAGTCATGTCTGACTCCTTGCGACCCCATGAATCACAGCACGCCAGGCCTCCCTGTCCATCACCAACTCCCAGAGTTCACTCAAACTCATGTCCATTGAGTTGGTGATGCCATGCAGCCATCTCATCCTCTGTCGTCCCCTTCTCTTCCTACCCCTGATCCCTCCCAGCATCAGGGTCTTTTCCAATGAGTCAACTCTTCGCATGAGGTGGCCAATGTACTGGAGTTTCAGCTTTAGCATCATTCCTTCCAAAGAACACTCAGGACTGATCTCCTTTAGGGTGGACTGGTTGGATCTCCTTGAAGTCCCAGGGACTCTCAAGAGTCTTTCCAACACCACAGTTCAAAAGCATCAATTCTTCGGTGCTCAGCTTTCTTCACAGTCCAACTCTCACATCTGTACATGACCACAGGAAAAACCATAGCCTTGACTAGACGGACCTTTGTTGGCAAAGTAATGTCTCTGCTTTTGAATATGCTATCTAAGTTGGTCATAACTTTCCTTCCAAGGAGTAAGCGTCTTTTAAATTTATGGCTGCAGTCACCATCTGCAGTGATTTTGGAGCCCCCCAAAATAAAGTCTGACTCTGTTTCCACTTTCCCACATAGTAACCCCATTGAAACTACCAGTGCTTTCCCCCATTTCCTCTAAGTTAAGGCTACCAAAGAAAGCCTGATTCTCCTTAATTTGTGTGCTTTAACTCAACATTTTATTTCTTGTATCTGTAATTTTGCTCAAGCTTATGTTCTTATTTGCTTCTCTTTCATCTTTTTACCTAAAAAATAATCTTTTCTTTCAGGATTCAGCACATTTTCCACTTCCTGGAAATCATACTTGAATGGTTACTCCATCCTACGTTACTATCTTTTTGACTCGCGTTCTTTTTTTTTTTTGGTCCTGTTTATTTTGACATCCATCTATAGACTATCTTTTATTGTTTACCTTTTCTTTTAGTGTATATATTCTGTTTTCTTAACTAGATTTAAGTATTTTAAAGCAGGGACATTGTGTGTCTTTTGTTGACCTTTTAGCATATATTAAGTGCTAAACATTATATAACATTATTCATAACATCTTATATAAATTAACACTAGGCTGAAACAAAATTAAGATTTAAATACTCCTGTTTTTAACCTTAATCATCCTCATCATGACAGCCTATCTTATTGTCTATGGTCTAGAGGGATTTTATTGATAAATGTGTATGTTCTATGGAAATATGGGTTTAATAAATAATTGCTTTGTGAAGCCAAGAAATTTTCTGTTATCTCAGGACTCCATGTTATCTCAGAACTCCATGGTTTTTATCCTTAAAGAACTTTGTCTTTGTAAGAGATAAGGATAATTTAGAGACTTTCCCTGAAAGGCTTAGTAAACTTGGCTAACTCTATGTAATCTCCCATAACTTGTGACAATCTAGCAGGAATGGAAATATGGGGTGGTTTATTAGCAGAACCCTGGAGAAGGGAATGGCAATCCACTCCAGGACTATTGCCTGGAAAATCCCATGGACAGAGGAGCCTGGTAGGCTACAGGCCATGGGGTCGCAAAGAGTCGGACATGACTGAGCGACTTTACTACTTACTTTTATTAGCAGAAATGTTGTCACATGATGTAGGAAAGAAGATAACATTTGACATCTGTCAAAGGAACAGGACATATTTCACAAATCAAACCCCAGCTTGGCCCAGGTTTCAGTGTCATCACATCATATAATCACCATTTAACTCATATTTCACCTATGTTAGTGATATATTGCCCTCTTTGAACATTTTTGTGTTATCTCTTTAGTTTTGAAGAAAATGAGAAGTTATTTTATAAGATTTGTTATATTTGAGCACAGCAATTGGGATTTGAGTGAAAATTACGCAAAAATGTTAGAAAATATTTGACAAAATAAGGTACATACAACTAAATAAGGGAAAGGGAAGTTATTGTTTAATGGGTACAGAGTTTCAATTTTACAAGATGAAAAGAGTTTTGGAGATGGATGGTGGTGATGATCCAAGCTCCCTTAGCCTTGAAATCTGTTTTATACTCTCTCTAGTTTGGGATTCCCTTACTGTCTTTCTTCTCAGTTTCACACTGGTTATCACATAATGTGCTTCTTACTTTAAACTTACTTCTTTCTTTAAACTTGTTAAAGTAATAGTAATTCCAGACAGATAAACTGGAAAAGAACCTTGGTATTAACTTTTCTGATTCTCTCCTCTCCAAATGAGTCTTTGGTGATTAGATAGCAGACAGTGCCCTGAAATCACCATTGTGAGGTTTCCTCCTGTGTACCGTGGGTCCTTGTTTTAATCCTACTCTAGTATAAAGACAGTCCCTGCGCTGCTCTGGGATGTACTGCAAGATAACAGCTTCTCAAGATAACAAGTCTCATTTCTTAGGACCAGGTTAACTCTCAAGCTGGAGTGGATGTTCCCTGGCCAAGGCTAAACTCTTAACCATAGATATTCAAGCATTTTCCGGCACAGAAAAGCCATACACACTTTGGTATAGAGCTAACTGCAAAGCCAAATCCCTATCATGATTTATTGGCTGAAATATTCCTTGAAGAGGTGGGGGCTCAGTTGCTGTAGCACGGAATACAGCATCTCTTTAGATACCAGAGGAGGCATGCATGCATGCGTGCTATGTTGCTTCAGTCATGTCCTCTTTGCAGCGCTATGAGCTATAGCCTGCCAGGTTCCTCTGTCCATGAGATTCTCCAGGCAAGAATTACTGGAATGCATTGGCGTGCCCTCCTCCAGGGGATCTTCCCCACCCAGGGACTGAAGCCATGTCTCCTCCATTGCAGGCAGATTCCTCATTGCTGAGCCACTGGGGAAGCCCAGAGGAGGCTTCAGGGAGTGAATTTGTCATTTCTCATTGTTTTTGACAATTTCAATTCTATTTAAGTTTATTTTATCCAAAGTTTTGTTGTTGTTCAGTCACTCAGAGATGTCCGACTCTCTGTAACGCCATGGACTACGGCATGCCAGGCTTCCCTGTCCTTCACTACTAACATACGATATGAGTGTTGCCTTTGTTCATACAGGTGTCAAGGTATTGTGTGTCCGTTTGGGGTGTGTACAGATCAAGATGCACTGTCCCCACTCGAATGTGGATGGCCACCACTCCATCATCACGTTCAACAATCTTTCTTTACTAACTAGATCCATGTTGTATATAGATACATAACATAAACAATATCTCAAAAGGAACTAACATTGGCTGTTTACTAAGTGGTGTTTAATCCAGTTAGTCCTCCGAGATTGGTTTTACTGTCCTTTTATTTTTTTTTTTCCTTTTAACCGATGAGGAATCTAAGGCTTAAAGAGTAACTTACCTGAGATCACCCAACTAATAAATGATAGAGCTGTGTTTCCATACCTCATATGTCTGGATCCAAAATCAATGACTTTCCTACTTTAGCATACCATTTCAACTAGAGCTTATTTCTGCATCAATAACTCATCCTCTCTTTGGGTACTGGAAAGAATAATGGACTAACTGTAACTCAGTCATCTTCAGGTTCCATTATACCTTGTAAATCTTTGATTCAAGCAGCATATACTTAGAAATGAAGGACTGGTCCTAATACTCAAATGGATCAAAGCACTTTAGAATGTTTTATGGCTAGGATAGAATATGCTGTTCCAATGTAATGTTCTGCCTGGTCATGAGTGATACTTATTCACTATTTTGAAGCTTTTCCTCCCTTTCTCTTATTACACTTATCTAATTCTTTAATGAATGAAAAAATGAGTTCTGAAAGTGAGAATGTAAAGTGAGGAGAGCAAGTATCCTATGAAGCATAATCCTATGGATTTTATTTATTTATTTTTAAATATTTGTTTATTTGGTTGTGTCGGGTCTTAGTTGCATCATGCAGCATTGTTGTTGTGCGGAATCTCTAGTTGTGATGTGTGCGCTCAGTAGTTGCGGCTCACAGGCTGAGTTCCTTGACCAAGGGTCAAATCCACATCCCCAGTATTGAGGCAGATTCTTTTTTTTAAGATAAGCTTTTTTTTTTTTTTTTAATTGGAGGATAATTGCTTTACAATGTTGTGTTGGTACATCGTGAATCAGCTATAAGTATACCTACATCCCCTCCCTCTTGAACCTCTTTCCCACCCTCCACCCCATCCCACCCCCTAGGTTGTCACAGAGCACTGGGTTGAGCTTGTGTTATACAGCAACTTCCCGCTAGCTATCTATTTACATATAATAATGTATAACGCATACATTTCAATGCTGCTCTCTCCTTCCCCAACTGTTTCCTCAAGCCTGTTCTCTGTGTCTGTGTCTGTTCCTGTGCAAGGCAGATTCTTAACCACTGCACCTCCAGGGAAGTCCTAGAATCCCATAGCTTTTAAAGTGAAAGTTATCAGGTCACCACTTATCTCATATTTGGAATAAATGCAGTAAACTTTGTGTTAGACTGTAACAGATATCTGATATAATTTAGTTTCTTTTGTCCTTGAAACAAGAAGATTTGCTGTATTTTGGAATATTATTAAAATGTGCACTAGTTTGTATTTATATTACTAACAAATTCATTATTGTGTTTTGTTTTTATTCTTAGTACAGGACATGGTGATATGATAATGACATATGCTTGAATTCTATTCTCAAATCAGAGCATGTCGGGTTAGGAAATATTGTTCTACCTTCCTGTTTCCAGAAATAAATTTAAGATGTGAATTTCACCGTTTGCAAATGTTCTGATTCCTAAAAGCCTTGATTTAAAAGTGTGTACAAAATGGAGTAAATTGGCTTCTAATGAGTCAGTTTGTCTTGTTTTAGAAAGAACTTGAACATTTATCAAGAAAGTATGTTTTTCATTTGTGTACCTTACTTTTTTATCATGAGATGTATGAAAAAATTCTAGAGTTTTAAATCTTCTTTTCATTTAAATTAGCAAAATGGTGAGACTTTCCCACATACACATTTTCTTCCTTAAGAAGAAGGCTACAGCACAACAAAGCACATAGAAGTTAATTATAGAGCTTGGTGAATGAGAACAAGACTTGGTGTTGGAATAGGAATTGAAATTACTCTGTGCCTCTCTTCCCACCTTTTTGTTTTCTTCAAAAGAAGAACCAATAACAGGCAGCACTGACTGAAGGGAAAAAAAATCACAACCTAAAAATTGAGAATTATGTTTTATTCAGGAACCTTTGGAGAAGGCAATGGCACCCCACTCCAGTACTCTTGCCTGGAAAATCTCATGGGCGGAGGAGCCTGGTAGGCTGCAGTCCATGGGGTCTCGAAGAGTCGGACACGACTGAGCGACTTCCCTTTCACTTTTCCCTTTCATGCATTGGAGAAGGAAATGGCAACCCACTCCAGTGTTCTTGCCTGGAGAATCCCAGGGACGGGGGAGCCGGGTGGGCTGCTGTCTATGGGGTCGCACAGAGTCGGACACGACTGAAGCAACTTAGCAGCAGCAGCAGCAGGAACCGTACTGAGGACTACAACCTGGGATAAGGCCTCTCAGATAGCTCTGAGGGACTTTTCCAAAGAGGTAAGCGAGGAGCCAGAATATATAGGAGTTTATGCTGGGAAAGAAAAAAGATGTAGACAAACATAAAAAATTACTGCTAACCACAAAAAACAAACATCAAGTTAATGATTTTAGTGCCTTTCTATGTATGGGAAGATGTAAGAGTCTGGACTTTTGAAATTATTCCTTTGATACTCAACTATCTAGGGCCAGTATCCTCTTTTTCTCCGTCTTAAATTCCCCTCCAAGCAAACCATCCAGGAGCTGCTGTAGTGGCATATGGCTTGACAGCAGGCAATGTTTTGTTGTCTACAGTAGTACTTCTAAAGTCACAAAATACTTTTTTCCTAATAACCTTAACCAGAAAAATGGCAAAAGTTGTTTTTATGTGATATTGAAATCATGTTCAGTTAGCCATTCTTTCTATGTTTATATCTACCATCAGTTGCAATTTTCATCTTGTCAGCCCACCAAAGTGGGGAGTTCTCTTTCACTGGGGATAAATCTGTATATTGAATGGACTACCTAGATTATAGCAAACTGCCTTGAAGAAAAAATCCTTGTAACCATTAGTAATGTCATATCATCATGATATTTTTCCCTAAGGGAAAGCAATCTGCTACCTGACTTTCTTCCACACATTCATGTAGGATTAAAAGTTGATATTTAACAGCTTCCCAGGTGGCTCAAGTGGTAAAGAATCCTCTAGCCAATGCAGGAGACACAGGCAGGAGAGGCAGGTTTTGATCCCTGACTCAGGAAGATCCCTGGGAGAAGGAAATGGCAACCCACTCCACTATTCTTGCCTGGGAAATCCCATGGACAGAGGAGCCTGGTAGCCTATAGTCCATAGGGTTGCAGAGTCAAACGTGACTTAGCAACTGAGTACAAAAGTTAAAGTTTAAACATCCCTTTGATACTGCTCTAAGGAAGCAGTATCCTATCTGTTGACAATTGGTTCAATTGCAGAGTAGGGACCTGTTAGGTAGAATTCCATGTCAGAATCCTCTCCTTGATTTGTTGCTGTTGTTATTCTAAGGGAAAAAATGAGGGTTTTCTTTGTTTTAAAAAATTCTATAAGTATTAAGCAAACATGGTAAACAATAGGCTACTTCACACTTTTAGGACACTCAGTCAAGTATCAAACATAGTTAAATGTATTTATTGAGAAATTCCCAGTTAAAAGGGAGAATAAAATAAGTATTTTTAATCTTTTGCTGTATCCAAAGAAGAGAATAGAGAATGTTTCTCTATCCAAAATAGATTATGAATTAGTAGAACTGAACTATTTGGCTATTTAAGTCTATGTTTTGCTTGTTTGATTTTGGATATAATTGTTCTTCTTTAGAAATTAGAATAATTCAGTTATGTTGAGTGTCTGCCATAGAAGGAAAACTTTATTAGTTTTCAACTATTAATACACCTTTAAAAAAAGTATAACAACTATTCATTCTCCACGATCAGTAAAAGATTAAACTCTGGAAGGAAAATAAAGAAAACATTTCCATTTTTACAGTTTCTATTTTCACATCTATCTTTGTGAGTTTATGTAATATTCCCTTAAAAATTGTTTGTAGAACAGAAAAATTAAAAATTTGTGCATCATTAAGGAAAGATTGTAGCCACAATGGAAAATTTCACAAAATCATATATTTTAGACTTTTATTTTAGTGAATGATTATAGCTAATAATGTCTAGCCTCCACTGAGTATTTGCCCACATAATTACATGGTATAATTTAACATTATATTTTAGGATGTTAATTAAAACCTTCAATTTAAGTCAGGACAAAATTCTGAGAAATACATGGGATATGGGAGTGGGAGTGGAAGCTGAATAACTGTCTTACTGTATTAAATTAAACACTGATTAAATAGGGAGCAGAGACTGCAAAAAAAAAAATACCATCTTGCACAAAGTAAAATGCTAATTTGATATGTTTTAAAGTTCATGTTGACACTATTCAAGTGTTGAATAGTGTGATAAAAATGATCAGAGAATGTAGTATTTTACTTCTTGTGTGTCTAGACTTGCATTTTGTGAATTTCTTTTTCTTCATGAATCAGATATACTCTGAACTTTTAATGTGAGGTCATCAGTGCACATTCTGGGCCTCGGGAGAATGGATTGAAACAGCATGTAGATTTTATATATCTGTCCCTCAACTTGTATAAACTTACCTTGCTATTTGTTTGCATTTGTGTGTCAGAGGCCATGAGGAACCATCAGGAGATGCAGAATTTCAAGATGAAGTTGAAATCCTAGGGAGACAGAAGTAATCCACAGTGGCTTTAGGGCCCAGGCCCAGGTCCAAGAACAACAGCTGGTCCCATCAAATGCTTAAAACAATTAAGAATATATTATGGTTCTTAACACAAATGTGGAAATGATTTCAGTTTTCAATTTCAGTATCAATAGAGTATTTTTTCTTTGTAATTGTGAGATGCCTTATTTCTTAACCATTGGCCTCCAAATAAACATATTACTACATACATATTTTGTTAGGGAGAAGTTCATTATACTTAACTGTATTTCCATGTGCTTATTGATTTACCCAAGCCCTGTTTTTGCCATAATTTAATCACTGTATCTTAATCATTTATTCATCCATTCAACAAATGTTATTACTATAAGCTAGGAACTTATTTATTGGTTTTATTGATCAGATTGTGAAAATAATAAAAAATGAATTTTCATTTAGAAGGGCACAATTAATGGAATGATATGATTTTGCTGTGTTAAGCAGAAATCTCTAGATTTAAATTAAACCAAAAAGTTTGTGGTTTGGGGCAGTAAATCTGGCATCATTAACATTGGTTCCTTATTTTTCTAGCTCCTGATTATTTTTTGAGAAGGGTAGACTTCCTTATTAAAGTTGTTGTTAACAGAGAAAAATTAAACTCCCCACACATCAGTCATTATAATCTGCTCTGCACGTGAAAGGTGTCAAATAAATATCCCTGGAATCTTTGAGAAGTCTTACAGCCTCTAAATAGTAGGCTTAAGTATAAGAATATTTGATTCCTCTTGCACAGCCTTAGAGGGTCTGCAGTGTTCACTGCAGATAACTTACTTCATCACTTGAGTGTAATGAATATGAGTAGTGATGAGCTGCACAATGTGCTATTGTTGGATAAAGTAGACATCCATAGATGTCAATTGTTAAAAGGTGATTGATGGTGCTGTTAAATTCAACTACATCCTTACTGATCATTTCTGATAGAGAGGTGTTGAAGTTCCAATTACCATAGTAGACTCATCTATTTCTCCTTGTTGCCTCATGTTGTTTGCCTCATGTGATTTGATGCTTTTTTGTTAGGTGCCTACACCCAAGTGTTCTTACGTCGTCTTGGAGTATTTGCCCCTTATGATTGTGTAATGCCCCTCCTTGTCCCTGATAACTTTCCTTGCTCTGGAGTGTGCTCTGTCTGAAATTAATATAGATATTCCAGCTTTCTTTTGATTAGCATCAACAAGGTATTGTCTAGATCTATATCTATCTCTTCATTCACTTACTTTTAATTTATGTGTCTTTTTATTAAAAGTGGGCTTCTTATAGATAACGTACAGTTGAGCCTTGCTTTATAATATGATCATTGGTGTGATTATATCATTGAAATTTAAATTGGGTACTGATATAGCTGGATTCATATCTACCATATTTATTACTGTTTTTTATTTTGTTGCCCTTGTTTGTGTTCTTATTTTTGTCTTCTGTAATTTTTCTGCTCTTTAGGTTTGAATTGAGCTTTTTATATGATTCTATTTTCTGTCCTTTCTTAACATATCAGTTACACTTCTTTTTTCACTTTTCTTTGATGATCTCCCTAGAGTTCATAATATACATTTACAACTTATCCCAGTCGTCTTTCAAAGAACACTATACCACTTCATGGATAGTGTGAATATATTATGTTTACAAAATAATCTTAATTCCTTTCTTTCATACCTTGGCTCTTTGTTGTTATTCAATTCAAAGCATACGTAGGTATATATAATGTACATTTATATGTACTTGTACATAATTGAATATATTATTGTTATTATTATTTTAAACAAGCTGTTATCTGCTAGATCAGTTAAGCATAAGAAAGATGAAAGTTTTTATTTTACCTGCACTTATTTCTTCTCTGATGCTTCTTTTTTTATGCAGATCCCAGTTTCTGAACTATTTCATTTTTCTTTTCTATGTGGAAGTTGTTTTATCATTTCTTGCATGACAAGTCTACTGGCAACAAATTTCCTCAATTTCTTTTTCTAAAAGAGTCTTTATTTCTTCATCACCTTTGAAGGATAATTTTGCAGAGTATAGAATTCTAGGTTAGTGGTTTCAATTTTAAAGCATAGGTTCAAAGGGTACATAATTTTCAACACTTTAAGTATTTAAAGTGTTTTTCGAGAAGTTGGATGTAACTCTTATCATTGCTCATCAGTAGGTATGGTGTTTTCCTCATTCCCACCCCTTGACCTTTTTAAGATTAAAAAAAAAAATCTGTGATTTTCTCAAGTTTGAATATGATATGCCTAAGTCTCCTCCCCCCACCCCAACCCCATTTATTGTTTGGTGTTCTCTGAGCTTCCTGGACCTGGGGTTTGATGTCTAACATTAATTTGAGGACATTCTTAGCCCTTAATGGGCTTCCCGGTGACACAATGGTAGAGTTCACCTGCCAGGAGATGCAACAGACAGGAGTTCAGTCCCTGGGCGGGGAAGATTTCTTGGAACAGGAAATGGCAACCCACTCCAGTATTCTTGCCTGGAAAATTCCATGGACAGAGGAGCCCAGTGGGCTACATTCCATGGGGTCGCAAAAGAGTTGTGACTGAGCACATTATTTTAAATATTGCCTCTTTCCTTTTTCTCTTTCTTTTCCTTCTAGTATTCTCATTAGGCATATGTTACTCTTCTTATAATTGTCACATAGTTCTTGGATATTTTGTTCTTTTTTTAAAAGTCTTTTCTTGATTTATTTTTTAGTTTTGGACATTTTGATTGTCATATTCTTAAATTCAGAGATTTTTTCCTAGCCATGTCCAATCTACTAATGAGCCAGCCCACCAAAGGCATTCATCATTTCTGTTACAGTGATTTTGATCTCTAGCATTTCTTTTTTGATTCTTTCTTAGAATTTTCATCTCTCTGCTGACATTATCTATTATATCTGTTCTTGCATGTTGTGTACTTTTTCCATTAACGTCTTTAGCATGTTAGTCATAGTTTAAAAAAAGAAAAAACAAAAAAACCCTGGTCTGATAATGGCAACATCTCTGCCATTTCTGACTCTGGTGCTTGTTTATTGTCTTCAAACTGTATTTTTTTTTTTTCTTTGCCTTTTAGTATGTCTTGTAATTTTTTGTTGGAAAATGAACATGATATATTAGAAAAGGCAAGTGTGGCATTTAGGCCTTTAGTAATGTGATAGATGTTGGGAGAGAAGAAATGCCTATAGTTCTATGCTTAGACTTCAGTCTTTAGTGAGCCTCTGATCATGGGCTGTCAGTTTCAGCAGTGCTTATGGTTTTTTTTTTTTCCTCTTTCTCCTCTCAGGTGGGACAGAATGGCTCGAGGGGGTGTTTTCCTTCCTCTGTGTTAGGCTCTGCTATAATCCCAACAGGTTTTGCAGTGGTGAAATTGTTTCCACTGGTAAAAGGCCTGAGGGTGGGCCTTTTAAAGAAGAACAGAATTCTCTGCCATATTTCAGAATGGTTCCAGAACTTTGAGAGAATTTGTCTTCAGTATTCCTGTGAGGACATGTTTAAACTCCTAGAGATAAAACAGAAGTATGTGGGTGTCCTTATAATTGAGACCTTGTGGAATTTTTAACTCTCAGACTTGTCCACACTGAGCCTCCAGCAATTCATCAATGATATTTTAGATTTCCCTACCCTGGCACTAGTTCTGGTGGAGGTTTTTACTTGTGGGTTTCTACTTTGAAATTGTGAGAGCTGTGATTCTCTTTTTCTGCCAGTCTTTCTCTCTAATTTGGGCTTGCTGTGTGCCATGTCACCTAACTTCTCTGAAAGAATGAGTTGTTGATTTTTTAGTTTGTTTAAAGCTTTTTTACTTGTTGTTAGGGAAGAATGGTAACTTTTAAGCTTCTTTATCTGTGGGACTGGAAACTTAAAGTTACTTCTGTTCCTTGAAAGCACTGATTATGTCTAAGTCATCTTTATACATCCCCTTAATATAATATTGGAGGAGGCAATGGCACCCCACTCCAGTACTCTTGCCTGGAGAATCCCATGGACAGAGGAGCCTGGTAGGCTGCAGTCCATGGGGTCACTAATAGTTGGATACAACTGAGTGACTTCCCTTTCACTTTTCACTTTCATGCATTGGAGAAGGAAATGGCAACCCACTCCAGTGTTCTTGCCTGGAGAATCCCAGGGACAGGGGAGCCTGGTGGGCTGCTGTCTATGGGGTTGCACAGAGTAGGACACAACTGAAGCAGCTTAGCAGCAGCAGCAGCAGCAGCAATGTAATTATCATGGTGCCTCCCATGTAGTTGGTTCTCAATCCTCTCAAATGAATGACTAGATATGTGTCTACACTGTCATAAATTTTTTTGTGATCCCTTTCTACTGTTGAAATTCTGTTTTGATTTGCTTTTTACTCATCTGTCCTAAAGTGTGGCATCTCCACTGTTGCAAGTCTGGACAGTGACTCTACAATTGAAATATATAACTGGAATTTGTCCCAACTTCAATCATATGGTCAAAGGTCACCTTCTGTAAGATACATGTTAAGCAGAGGGGTTTCCATGTGTACTGTTGTGACATCATCTTGGCAGCAGCTTCTCTAGATCTCATACTCCTTTCACAGATCTAAGCACTGCTGGGGCTGCTTCTCACATTGATGCATCAGGAGCTGGAATTTTACCCATTGATGCATCTATTCTACCCTAGCTTCAGGAGGGGGTTTTGTAAGAAAAGCTACAGTTCTTTTTATTGCCTAATATCTCACCCTTCTCCCTACTGGAACCCCCATCACATCTCCACACTCCTTTCTACAGTTTTCATCAACATTACCCAAGGAATGGAAATGAATGATGGAAAGTAGAACAGAAAAAAATAGATATAAAATCGATGTTATGATTGTCCATCTAGTTCAAACGTAAAAAACTAAAAATATTAAGCCCTGCACACTTCATTTTCTAGTTTTGCTCTGTGACTTGAAACCCACTGTTTGGCTTTTGACAGAGTTCTTCATAAACCTACCTTTTGACTTTCTGTCTGCCTCTACCCAGTCCCACCCCACAGAGTTTAGTGTCCTTAGGATTTCTCTTTCTTCCTACACAAGAAAGTCTTTGAGATCATGAATCCTACAGCAGCTCCCACAGGCTGGAATACTGTTTAGCATGGGAAAAGAAATGCTATGTGAAGTGGAAAGCTCCAGCAGAACCATCTGGGTGGGCTTTTCTACTTTAATTCTATATCCTTTTGAAGTCTCCCTGATCATGCAAACTATTGCTCTGCTCCTTCATTTCTACGATTGTAGAGTGGCCAACTATTGGATCAAACACACTCATGTGCCCATACGCATCTACACACAGACAAATATAAAAGTAATTTTTGTTAAAGAACAGTAGAGATTCATACTAACTAAGTATATTTTCCTAAATATAACCTAACTTGCAGATTCCTATGCCCATAACCATTCTACTACCATTTCATGCTCAGAGGTCAATATTACATAAGGAATAGTCCATTACCATAAGGAATAGTCCATTACCAGGCTTATGGGTTACCTGCCAATTGATGGCTGCTCCCTAGCTGTCTTGACGTGGTCTTAAAAGCTATACTTTCCTGTAGCTCATGCCAACTCAAATTCTTAGCTAACATGTCACTTACAATAATTTTTGGACATGGAAAGGAGAAAAATAAAGAGATCCATTTTGTTTCTGTTCAAGCCAATCCCCCGGAAGTCAGGGTGCAGGTATTTCAGTTGCTGCTTAAAAATCTACTGGATAATTTTAAAGAAAACTTCTGATGTATAATTTTATGATTCTAAGCACTATGAAAATGTTACACCTTATTTTGAATTTTATGTAAACATCAGATCTTCCCTGGTGGCTCAGACGGTAAAGCGTCTGCCTACAATGTGGGAGACCTGGGTTCAATCCCTGGATTGGGAAGATCTCCTGGAGAAGGAAATGGCAACCCACTCCAGTATTCTTGCCTGGAAAATCCCATGGACAGAGGAGCCTGGTAGACTACAGCCCATGGGGTTGCAAAGAGTCAGACACGACTGAGCAACTTCACTTTAAATAGATCACAAGCCCCAATGTTCATTGCAGCTACAAAATGTTCATTGCATCACTACAAAAATGTTACACCTTATTTTGAATTTTATTTAAACATGGAAATTTGATTTTTGGACTGATGCATTTTCTTTCCATCTTACAAGTATTTCATTGGCTAGCTATATTCACAAATTTTTAATCACTTCTTAGTGTTCTAAGAATTACTGGTCTAGCAATCTAATTTGATTGACGTTTAATTCTTGCCTTAACAAATACTTTACTGAAGTTGTTCTTTACTGTCTGACAGTTTTCTTATGCCTTAAATATATAATCATTTCTTCCTTCAGAAGACCAAAAATTGGGTGGTCTTGAAGATGTAGTACTAACACAATTTAAATTCGAGAGGAATTTCAGCATTCAGATTGCCACCTATATGCTACCAGTGCTGTGCATGCCTTGCATAAAGAAAAGACCCGATTACCTATCTTTGGCAACCTCACACTCTACTACCTGCCAAAAATGAAATTGCTCTGCGTCACATTGCTATTCTTTGTAAATATGTTCGAATCTTATGCTCCAGACTTACTGAAGCGCTTTGAATTCCCAGGATATAGACTATTTTCTTATGTTTTCATGACTTCCACACACTGTTCCCTTAGTTCAGAAGTCACATTCCACCTCTCAGCCCCATTCTCCATCACCTTCTACACCTACATAGCTCCTTATCCTTCAAAACTCAGCTCAGATGTCATATCCTTTGGAAAGCGTTTCAATTCTGCCTTCTCTGCCAAGCCTGGGTTGAATGTCCATCGTGCAGTTATACTTATACAAAATTATCTGCTTTTACATGTTTATAGCTTTATAAATCTCTCTCCTAATTGGTGAGCCTGACGATCTTAGGAACTAATGCCACTTATGTCTGTATTGTCAGCGCATAGTAGATGAACAGTTAATATTTAATGAACTGAGGGAAATACTGCTTTGTGGGTACTTATCAAAATATTCATTCTGGTTTTTCTATTGTACCTGGATGATGTATGTAAAGCTCACCAATCCACTAAGTCACCCACATATTCTATAGAGAAGACTTTTTATTTCTTAAAATACTTGGACCTTTTCCTGGAACTATTATCATCATTGTTCTTACTGTATGTGTGTGATAGATGGACACTGACAATTACTGATCCTCTGTGATTGCTAGATCTGCTAGATTAGTATATTTTCTCATTTAATGCTTGTGATGACCCTTTGAATTTTTTTTTTATTGTCTTCATTTTATAATCAAGGACCTAAACACTAAGAAACGCTAAGTAATTTTTTCAATTTCATATCTGCTAAATGGCAGAGCTAGGATCTAGATTCTATCAGTTATTTAGAGCTCTTCCTTTTTGCACTATGCATGTTGTATTTATTTTGATGTATAGAAAGTGCTCATGAAAGGTTCCTAGAAGAAGATCTTTATGTATGGAAATAGCATTAAAGGAGTGATTCATAGAATGGTTAGCTCAGTCATCATACCCTTATATTCCCCAACTTATCATAAGTAGCTATTCAGTTTTAAATCTATTTGGCCTTAAACATGTCCATTAAACAACCACAGTGAGCATTTTCAGAAACTATACTGCTATAAAAATAAAGTCCCCTGGACACTTTGAGAATTACAGAAAATTAATAACAACACTTAAACTAAAAGTTACATTTGATATCACACACACAAAAATCCATACATGTTAAGCCGTCAAGATAGAGCTTTGCTTTAGAAAAAAATCTCTTGTGATATTAAGGGATCACTTTGGAATTCTCTAAAAATGTGATATTACGTCTCTGCACAGTGTCCAGGATACAGGATCTGGTTTGCACATTTGTGACAAATCTCTTCCCAGAGCTGCAAAACAATTTGTTTCTGTCATCAGGGGGTTAAAGAGGCAGTTTTCTTCCTGTGCTGTTGAGAGACTTTTTTTTCCCTAAGAGATCAGGGAAATACATCAGAAGGGAAGATTACTCACATTTGCCCCAGTGCTACTAAAACGCTTGTTTCTTGTCTCTGCTGTGTAGAAGCCTTTCCTGTTCTTCACTTATCAAAGAAATTGAATAAGAGCTCCTATGCCACGCTGCTGTTCCAGTTCTCTGGTTTCCCCCTTATCAATCATATTTGAACTTGGTTGTATAGGGAGCTTCAGTTCAAAGCTCAGTTGAATTTGGTGGTCCTTCTTCAAGTCTTTGTGGACATTTGCCAGTTTTGTAAAACTACTACAGAGTTCAGCAGACTTTTGCATTCTTGGCAAGATTCCATCCCTATGAGATCTGGGATAAGAATAGGAATAACACTACATAGAGAATAAAAAACCCTTTGTGGGAATGTGATAGAGTAGTTTATATCATGTGCTTCCTCATTTTTCTCTGCTCTGTAATGATATGATTTTTTCAGGCTATATAAAATGTAAAATTTACTTTCTTTGGAACTAGTCTAATTTTTATTTATTTTTTGATAATTAATTTTTTAATAAGGAAATATTTATATATTCA
This sequence comes from Connochaetes taurinus, assembly GCA_006408615.1. Classification (NCBI taxonomy): domain Eukaryota; kingdom Metazoa; phylum Chordata; class Mammalia; order Artiodactyla; family Bovidae; genus Connochaetes; species Connochaetes taurinus. The sequence continues at coordinate 298,275 of SJXO01001644.1, read as the reverse complement.
CTTTACTTAAAGTTTTAATATAGACTGAGAAGAGATATTAGAGAGAGAGAAAACATTGCCTTTTTAATAGTTAGCATACTAAGATAGAAATGTTGGATTTTATCATTTATTCACCTATTTAGATAACCTTTGAAGGCATCAGGGAAGCAAAATTCTGCAGAGTTTCTTAAATTCATTAATAGTAACAGTGGCAAAAATAATGATCATTTTTTGAGCACTTATTTAATTTTTATACATAGGAACTTTCACCAGTGTTTTACATATATCATTTTATCTAATTGTCACAAGAATCTTATGAGGATGAATTGACTTATTTGCCTTCTCCAAAAGAGGAAAATGAAGTATGAAGAAGTTAAGAAAATTTCCTAAGAACAGACAGTATTTCAGTTAGTATGCTTTTGATGACAAGAAGAGAAAGTAAACAGTAGGGACATTTACTATCTGACTTAACTATCAGTCCAGAGTTAGAGCTACTCCAGGGTTAAGTCATGACATCATCAGAGACCTGTTTTTTTCTCATCTTTCTACTTTGCTGTCCTTAGCAAATTGTCTTGTCCAGCTAACCTTTAAAATGGCTGCTATATTTTCAGATGTTGTAGGCAGAAAACTTTGTCACCAGACAGAAAGAAACAGGAAGAAGCGCTTTTCTCAGCTCTCTTTTTAAGAAAGAGGAGTCCCTTCCCGGATATTCTATAGGCAGTCTTGTACTGCCACCTCATTGGCTGGAATCACATTATATGCTCAAGTCTAAACCAATCACCAAGGAAAGGAGACAATGCCCACACAATTGGCCTATCCCAGTAAAGATACACTCCAGTCCAGTTCAGTCGCTCGGTTGTGTCTGACTCTTTGTGACCCCATGAAATGCAGCACGCCAGGCCTCCCTGTCCATCACCAACTCCCAGAGTTTACCCAAACTCATGTCCATTGAGTCAGTGATGACGTCCAATCATCCCATCCTCTGTCGTCCCCTTCTCCTCCTGCCTTCAATCTTTCCCAGCATCAAGGGCTTTTCAAATGAGTCAGCTCTTTGCATTAGGTAGCCTAAGTATTGGAGTTTCAGCTTCAACATCAGTCCTTCCAATAACCCAGGACTGATCTCCTTTAGGATGGACTGGTTGGATCTCCTTGCAGTCCAAGGGACTCTCAAGAGTCTTCTCCAACACCACAGTTCAAAAGCATCAATTCTTTGGCACTCAGCTTTCTTTGTAGTCCAACTCTCACATTCATACATGACTACTGGAAAAACCATAGCTTTGAGTCGATGGACCTTTGTTGACAAGGCAATGTCTCTGCTTTATAATATGGTGTCTAGGTTGGTCATAACTTTCCTTCCAAGGAGTAAGCGTCTTTTAATTTCATAACTACAATCACCATTTGAAGTGATTTTGGAACCCAGAAAAATGAAGTCAGCCACTGGTTCCCCATCTATTTGCCATGAAGTAATGGGACTGAATGCCATGATCTTCATTTTCTGAATGTTGAGCTGTAAGCCAACTTTTTCACTCTCTTCACTTACTTTCATCAAGAGGCTCTTTAGTTCTTCACTTTCTGCCATAAGGGTGGTGTCATCTGCATATCTGAGGTTATTGACATTTCTCCCAGCAATCTTGATTCCAGCTTGTGCTTCTTCCAGCCCAGCGTTTCTCATGATGTACTCTGCATATAAGTTAAATAAGCAGGGTGACAATATACAGCCTTGACATACTCCTTTTCCTATTTGGAACCAGTCTGTTGTTCCATGTCCAGTTCTAACTGTTGCTTCCTGACCTGCATACAGGTTTCTCAAAGGCAGGTCAGGTGGTCTGGTATTCCCATCTCTTTCAGAATTTTCCACAGTTTATTGTGATCCACACAGTCAAAGGCTTTGGCATAGTCAATAAAGCTGAAATAGATGTTTTTCTGGAACTCTCTTGCTTTTTCAATGATCTAGCAGATGTTGGCAGTTTAATCTCTGGTTCCTCTGCCTTTTCTAAAACCAGCTTGAACATCAGGAAGTTCACAGTTCACGTATTGCTGAAGCCTGGCTTCGAGAATTTATAGTATTACTTTGCTAGCATGTGAGATGAGTGCAATTGTGCAGTAGTTTGAGCACTCGTTGTCATTGCCTTTCTTTGGGATTGGAATGAAAACTGACCTTTTCCAGTCCTGTGGCCACTGCTGAGTTTTCCAAATTTGCTGGCATATTGAGTGCAGTGCTTTCACAGCATCATCTTTCAGGATTTGAAATAGCTCATCAGGAATGCCATCATCTCCACTAGCTTTGTTCGTAGTGACGCTTCCTAAAGCCCACTTGACTTCACATTCCAGGATGTCTGGCTCTAGGTGAGTGATCACACCATCGTGATTATCTGGGTCATGAAGATCTTTTTTGTACAGTTCTTCTGTGTATTCTTGCCACCACTTCTTAATATCTTCTGCTTCTGTTAGGTCCATACCATTTCTGTGCTTTATTGAGCCCATCTTTGCATGAAATATTCCCTTGGTATCTCTAATTTTCTTGAAGAGATCTCTAGTCTTTCCCATTCTATTGTTTTCCCCTATTTCTTTGCATTGATCACTAAGGAAGACTTTCTTATCTTGCCTTGCTATTCTTTGGAACTCTGCATTCAAATGGGTATATCTTTCCTTTTCTCCTTTGCTTTTCACTTCTCTTCTTTTCACAGCTATTTGTAAGGCCTCCTCAGACAGCCGTTTCTCTTTTTTGCATTTTTTTTTACTTCTGAGTGGTCTTAATCCCTGTCTCCTGTACAATGTCATGAACCTCCATCCATAGTTCATCAGGCACTCTGTCTATCAGATCTAGGCCCTTAAATCTATTTCTCACTTCTACTGTATAATCATAAGGGATTTGAATGGTCTAATGGTTTTCCCTACTTTCTTCAATTTAGTCTGAATTTGGCAATAAAGAAGTCATGATCTGAGCCACAGTCAGCTCTGGGTCTTGTTTTTGTTGACTGTATAGAGCCTCTCCATTTCTGGATGCAAAGAATATAATCAGCCTGATTACGGTGTTGACCATCTGGTGATGTCCATGTGTAGAGTCTTGTGTTGTTGGAAGAGGGTGTTTGCTATGACCAGTGCATTCTCTTGGCAAAACTCTATTAGTCTTTGCCCTGCTTCATTCTGTACTCCAAGGCTCAATTTGCCTGTTACTCCAGGTGTTTCTTGACTTCCTACTTTTGCGTTCTAGTCCCCTATAATGAAAAGGACATCTCTTTTGGGTGTTAGTTCTAAAGGTCTTGTAGATCTTCATAGAACCGCTCATAGAACTTCAGCTTCTTTAGCATTACTGTTTGGGGCATAGACTTGGAGTACTGTGATATTAAATGTTTGCCTTGGAAACAAATAGAGATCATTCTGTCATTTTTGAGATTGCATCCAAGTACTGCATTTTGGACTCTTTTGTTGACTATGATGGCTACTCCATTTCTTCTAAGGGATTCCTGCCCACAGTAGTAGATATAATGGTCATCTGAGTTAAATTCACTCATTCCAGTCCATCTCAGTTCGCTGATTCCTAGAATGTCAACGTTCACTCTTGCCATCTCCTGTTTGACCTCTTTCAAAGGTGAGGTCGCCTTGATTCATGGACCTAACATTCCAGGTTTTTATGCAACATTGGTCTTTACAGCATCGCACCTTGCTTCTATCACCAGTGACATCCACAACTGGGTGTTGTTTTTGCTTTGACTCCATCCCTTCATTCTTTCTGGAATTATTTCTTCACTGAGCTCCAGTAGCATATTGGGCACCTACCAACTTGAGGAGTTCATCTTTCAGTGTCCTATCTTTTTGCCTTTTTACCTTTGTCTTCTATTTCACCTCCAAATAGACCCTCAGAGAAAAGTGAACAAAATGGGGCTTTGTTAGCAAGGAAGATTAGTGGGCAGGGGACTATGGCTGCTGGAGAGGTGGCTAACAACATCTCACGTATACTAACAAGTTGTGGCCTGAAGTCCAGACCCAAGCAGGCTGCTGCTTCTTAGCCTGTGCTCTTAACCACAGGCTATGAAAAGTTTAATACTAGATTCTCAAGCAGTTTTCTCTAATCTTTTGTAACAATCACATATTCTAAAGAGCAAAGTTGAGCACAGTGTGGTGTTGGAGAAGACTCTTGAGAGTCCCTTGCACTGCAAGGAGGTCCAACCAGTTCATCCTAAAGGAAATCAGTCCTGAATATTCATTGGAAGAACTGATGCTGAAGCTGAAACTCCAATACTTTGGCCACCTGATGTGAAGAACTGACTCGTTGGAAAAGACTCTGATGCTGGGAAAGATTGAAGACAGGAGGAGAAGGGAGTGACAGAGGATGAGATTGTTGGATGGCATCACCGACATGATAGACATGAGTGTGAGTAGGCTCCGGGAGTTGGTGATGGACAGGGAAGCTTGGCGTGCTGCAGTCCATGGGATTTCAAAGAGTTGGACTGGATTGAGTGACTGAACGGAAAGAGCAAAGAAGCATATTTTTCGAACCGGAATTTTGGGTGAAAGAGATTTCTAATCCACAATTCACCGTATTTACTATGGACAGATAAGCTTTAACCTGTAAAGGATACATGTATCTTAAAAGGATATGTGTATAATACCTTAATGTTTCTTAAGAAGAGTAGACAGTAGTCATTATCATTAATCACATCTACTTCCTATGAGAAGAAATAAATCACTACAGAATGAGGAGGAGTCTCAGACTTCATTTAAATATCTAGAGGATCTTCTATAACATCAACAATTTATTGCCCATGTTTATTTATGAGAAAATGGAAAAATAATGATATGATTTCATTTGTACTACTAAATTAATCCATTTATTTACCATTTCTTTACTCAGTAAATATTTATTTAATGCAAATTAAGAAAAAGGATTACACTAAAGGCAGTAGGGCAGAAACAGACAAACAGAAACTAGAGAGAATAAACAGAAATCTGGGGAAACCATAATCTCAGTCTCAAAGACTAAATATGAGATTCTTCCAGTGTATTAAAGCATGCATTTCTTTAGTTTTAGGGTAATATTCACTGTAGAAAAATGACATTGAAAAATAAATTTTTTTTCAATCATTATGTGTTAAGCATTAAACATCTACTATATTCCTGACATTATTTGGTGGTGTTGATTTAAAATAAATACTACATTCTTCCTTTAAAGAGCTGATAAACTAATGAAGGAGAAAAATAAGCACTTGGCTACAACATTACAAAACCTGTGTAATGGAACGTATTTAAAGTCCAAGAAGATCAGAGATGGAAGATCAGGGATAGCTTCACAAAGGAGTATAATGTTTGGGCTGAGGCTTAAAGAATAAAAAGAATTTGCCAGGTGATCTAGCCATTACTCAGCTGACCGAGACCAAATCTAGTCTGGAAGCACTGGGCTGTACCCACCAGTTTCCATCAGGAAGTTTCCAGGGGAAGGGTTTCAAAGCCAAGACAGAGGGTACTTTACTGGCTTGCTCCTGAGCCAGAAAGGATAAACATAAAGCAATTAATTCCTGCTGGATGCAGAGAAGTGGAAGGAAAGACATTCCACATAGAATGAATAGTAGTTGGAAAAATATACCACAGTACCTTGAGTAAACATGACTATGGCTGAATAAGGATTCTATGTGTAGATGTACAAGGAGAAGCTGAATAAAAATATGAAGCAGTGACCATGAGAAGATTCTGAAGGGCCTAGTGTGCCGTGTAGAAGTTTTGAACTGATCCTATCCATGAGGAATTCTTGAAGGATACATGTTATCGGCTTAAAATCTTAGAAAGATCACTCTGGAGCTGACTTGGAAATACCTTTCAGGGAAATGGGATTGTACTTGTAGTCACAGAGGCCGGGTAGGATGCAGTTGCAATAGTGCAGACAAGAGCAGACGAAGGGCCAAGTGGAACCCGTGGTAGTAGATATGGAAAGGGGGAAGGGAAATGTATATATGTTATCCAGTCTCTATAGATTTTGAAAACCTATTAGATGCGGTGACACCAAGAGTCCAGGATAAATCTCCAATTTCTTGGTAGAAAGTGGTGCCATTACTCTTGATTGAAATTAGAGAATGAATAGAAAAAGGATAAACTGAGGGAGTGTAAAGCATGAGTGTGAGGCTAGGAATGGGGAGGAGTGAAGGAATAACCTGAAAAATTCAGTTTTGTGCAAATTGTAAACGAGGCATTTGGAGACTGCCCATGTGAAACTGGTAATATTTACCTAGAGATTAGGAGTGATATGTGACTTAAAGCTACAGATTTGAGAGGCATAAATATTTAGGTTGAGCCATAGAGGTAGGTAAACTCCTATAAGAAAAAAAGCTAACAGAGAACAGAGTAAAGGATATGAATTTTGGAAAGCATTAATGTTCCAGGGACAGTGAGAAAAAGTGGAGTGAGTCTGTAAATCACAAAATGGAATTATGGAAAACAAGAGTAAAGAAATTTCAAAGTGACTGCAAAAACATAAACCTGATAAACATGATAGAGAATTTATCCAGGAAGTAATAAGGCTTCCTGAATAAATACCAGCTGAATATCAACCCTAGGGGACAGATTTCGAATCAGTGATGTCCAGCCTTGTGATTCAAGACTGTTTTAGGAAACATGGCCATTAGGTAATATCAGAAGAAATGACAATGGAAGCTCTTTTAATGTTTTACTTGACATCATCTTAGTGGAGGATAGAGGACTGCTGTTGCTGCTAAGTCGCTTCAGTCGTGTCCGGCTCTGTGCGACCCCATAGACAGCAGCCCACCAAGCTCCCCTGTCCCTGGGATTCTCCAGGCAAGAACACTGAAGTGGGTTGCCATTTCCTTCTCCAGTGCATGAAAGTGAAAAGTGAAAGTGAAGTTGCTCAATTGTGTCTGACTCTTAGCGACCCCATGGCTAACCTACCAGGCTCCTCCGTCCATGGGATTTTCCAGGCAAGAGTACTGGAGTGGGGTGCCATTGCCTTCTCTGGATAGAGGACTAATGGGGAGTTATTTATAATATAGTAGAAAGGTCCAAAGTAGGATGGTACTAATAGTTTATGGTCAGTAGACAGTAAGTAACAAATAGCTATAGGTTGGCAAGAATAGAGAAGGGGAAAAATGGAGTGGGTGCTCGCTCGAATCTCTGAGTGCTTCTGGAACGTTTGCAGCTCCCTTGTCATTTGTGGTGGGTGTCCTGAGCGTTCTCAGTAGCACTCGCTCACCACTGAATAACAGGACCAGGAATTTCCTTAAATTTGTACCTTAAAACAGCTGTCCGCAACAACCTTTTTGCACAAGGGACTGGTTTCATGGAAGACAGTTCTGTGGGTGGGGGAGGGACAAGGGGGATAGTTTGGGGATGATTCAAGAGCATTACATTTATTGTGCACTTTATTTCTATTATTGTTACGTTGTGATATCTAATGAAATAATTATACAGCTCACCATAATACAGAATCAGTGGGAGCCCTGAACTTGTTTTCCTGAGCTCAGGTGGTAATGCGAGGGATGGGGAGCGACTATAAATACAGAAGAAGCTTTGCTTGCTTACCATTCACCTTATGCTGTGCAGCCCAGTTCCTAACAGGCCACGGACGGGTAGAGGTCTGTGGCTCGGGGGTTGGGGACCCCTGCCTTAAGGGAGACAATGTGGTGTGGCCGGAAGGGCAAGAAATACAGAAGACATGAGTAGATGGTGATCTTGGACACTTCCGGTGATCCATGCCTACTACTTTCTTCTACCCTGAATGATGAGGACTTAATGCAGAACTTTAAAAGAAAAGCTCTTCCCAGCAATTATTTGTTCTCTGACTCTATAGCACATACTCTATAGACACATTCAGTGTCTCTGAATCTTCTCATGTTATTCAAGGTGTATCAACATCAGAAATAAAATTATTTGAATTTTTAAATACTCTATTTATATATTTGGCTTCCATAGTAGCTTAGCTGGTAAAGAATATGCCTGCCATGCAGGAGACCCTGATTCTATTCCTGGGTTGGGAAGATCCCCTGGAGAAGGGATAGGCTCCCCACTCCAGTATTCTTGGGCTTCCCTGGTGGCTCAGCTGGTAAAGAATCCACGTGCAATGTGGGAGACCTGGGTTTGATCCTTGGGTTGGGAAGATCCTTGGAGAAGGGAACAGCTACCCACTCCAGTATTCTGGCCTGGAAAATTTCATGGTCTGTATAGTCCATGGGGTTGCAAAGAGTTGGATGTGACTGAGTGACTTTCACTTTCACATACATATATTTTAATGTTTCTATAATGTATGCATATATATATATTTTGTGTTTCAGAGTCTGCACGGAAATAAATATAAACTAAACACAATATTTCATTTCTATGTCCAAGGAAAAAAGTAGGCATTTTTTTAACCTAAAGGGTAAAATTTTAAAAACCATTTCCTACCAAATGCTCTAAACAATTATCTGTATTTTCACACAAGATATAGACTTCACATAACTTGGACATGTACATAAATAGGTTTATAAGGTATGTTGAACATTTATGCTGATACTTTTTAGATTTGTATTTTAAAAACAAAAGGATGGGAAGAGTTGATCACATGGAATTCAAAGTTAATGGAATTTAAAAAAAAAATGTTGTTATACATCGATCCCTTTCTCTACTCAAAGGTACACTGTGTACCCATGAGACACACACAATGAGAAAAAAAACAAAGAGTTTGGATTTAATTTAAAGTATGTCTGTTTTGAGAAGTCATTAGTAGTCATACTGTTGACCCGATTTTGGGTAAAGCCCATCCGTTTCTGATACTTGTTACTGTGACTTTAGAGATGTCAGTATTATTCTCTGTATGAAGTGAAGTGAAGTTGCGCAGTCGTGTCCGACTCCATGCGACCCCGTGGACTGTAGCCCACCAGGCTCCTCCGTCCATGGGATTCTCCAGGCAAGAATACTGGAGTGGGTTGCCATTTCCTTCTCCAGGGGATCTTCCCAACCCAGGGATCGAACCCGGGTCTTCCGCATTGCAGGCAGACGCGTTAACCTCTGAGCTACCAGGGAAGCCCGATTCTCTGTATAGAGGATGGTATTGCTCTCTGTTTATTTTAGGTGAAGTTGCATGATGAAGGGGGAGGGATAACTGACTTTAATCTCCTCTGTTTTCCTGTCCCCACCCCAGACATTTCCATTTTTCTCTTGTCAGCAGTGAAAAAAGTTATCTTGCTATATGACAATTGGTTAGTTTTCTTCTCATGATGGAAATAGATGAAAATTTTTATATTAGCTCAAGGGGAACTATAATACATATTACCTACTTCTGAACTGTTATGTTGAGGTCTAAACATTAAAATGTCTGGTCATCTTTGAGAATGAAATGGGGATGAAATCTGTAAATGACAGACTGCGGAAAATACCTCTTGGAGATCTCACGAACGTAAGAAACCTAGAAAAAAATGTTTCCTTAGGAATTTCATGGAGGTGGGGGAAAAGTGTTTTTAGTAACAGCCTCATTTTCTTTAATATCACTTTTTGTCTAAATTGTTTCATTGGGACTTATGGTAAGAACTGTATCTATCATTAGGTTTTACACTAAACTAAGTTAAGAAACCTTTTATTGGAGCACTTATTACATTCTGAAAGAATATTGAGAATTATACATGCATAGAGTTATACATGCAAAATGAAATATTGCTCCATTTGGATGAGAACTTTAATTTCTATTAATATATTCTGTTCATTGTTGATAAACCATAGGGACAAATGCTTTTATTTGTGTTCTTCCTGTGTAGCAATTTTATTTATTCATTTTCTATTGCTTCTGAAATAGCTGAATGCTTCTTCAAGGTATTCATGTGTCATGAATAGTACTATAAAGTAGCTGTGATGAAAAAGCATGTCAGTCTTTATGGCCAGCCTCTCATAAAATATATAGTTTCAGAATTTTGTAGATCTCCCTTTCAGGGAGGGCAAATTTTAAGGTAAAGAAAACACCCTTGCACTCACAAAATAAATATAAATGTCAACGTTTTGTTTTAAGTAGGTGTAGTTTGTGCAAAAGATGAGGCATGATGAATTGAAGTAGAAAATCATTGCTCATCTTTCTCAAGATTTAAAAAATATGTCATAGGTCTCTGTAACAATAATCTGTAACAGGATATCCTGGGATGGAACTGGGGAGACAGAGAAGAAAGATAATTGTGTTAAAATTTTGTTTTCTTTTAGTAAAGAGATTAAGAATGTCCCTTTCCCTGTGTTTTCATCTTGATTGTATGAGCGGTATCACTCACACTAAAATGTAGAAGACCCCAACAGTGCGTTCATTAAATGCATTTGGGGATCATGTCTGACATCTTAGAACATAATATGTTGCTGCTGCTGCTAAGTCGCTTCAGTCGTGTCTGACTCTGTGCTACCGCATTGATGGCAGTGCACCAGGCTCCTCCATCCCTGGGATTCTCCAGGCAAGAATACTGGAGTGGGTTGCCATTTCCTTCTCCAATGCATGCATGTGACTCCATAGACGGCAGCCCAGCAGGTTCCTCCGTCCCTGGGATTCTCTAGGCAAGAATACAGGAGTGGGTTGCCATTTTCCTTCTCCAAGAAAATAATATATTCCTGAATAAAAGTGGTACTTAATGATTGTTATAGAGTAAGGTCGTTTTGACAGAAAATTTTTTCTAGAAGTTTCTTCTAGAATGAACCATATTCAATAAATTGAAATATAATTGATTTTATGGGGGAAACTGAAGTGTATTTAAAATGAAAAGCTGCTGCTTGGTACAGTAAAGTTTGCTGAAGAAGTTTTGGGGTTTTATTTAATATCTTTACCGTCTGTTTCCTTGAGAAAAGCAGCCTTAAGGACAAGTACCAGAACTCTTCCTAGGGTATTTTACACTCTTTAAAAGAAGGAAAATGGCCTATTTCCAAGTAGTTGCAGACATTTTCATAGTTCTTCATTTTACCTTTTCATATCTCTCCATTTTCTTTTTGTTACACAGTATGAGATTATCAAATATAAAATTATTTATATTTCTCCAATTTCTTTGTCATTTAGTTTGAATAAAATGACCAGAGTTTTTTAATATAATTTTTTGTCATAGGTAATTACAAACAAGTGCAAAAACATAGAGACTAGCTTAATGAAATAAATTTTTCCTCAACCGCCCGAACAATGATCCATATACGGCCTGTATTCCTACCTTCTTTCTCCCAATGCTAAGATTATTTTGAGAAGTTTCAAAATAAAATATTCTTTTGTATGCAGATATTTCATTATTTATCTCTAAGAGTTTAGGACTCTGTTGTATTCACAATCCTGTTATATATAATACTTAGCAATAATTGCTGAATATCACCAAAGATTCACAAATACTTTCATTTCCTTGATTTTATATAAACTTAGTGTTTCCCTTGTTTGAATCAGAACCCAAGCTTTTCAAAATTAGTTGATATGTCTCATAAATTGTTTTCACCTGTAGGTTGCCTCTCTATCTCATTCATTACTGTTGGTGAAGAAGTTGGGTAATTGTCCTGTAGTTTCCCACCGTCTGGGTTTTGTTATTGCATTCCCAAAGGTGTCTTTTAATGTGTCCCTCAGTTCCCAGTATTTCCTTCAAATTGGTAGAGTCTGAGGCTTAATCAGACTTAAGTTCATGTTTTGGCAAAACTGTACCACAATGGGAATTTGGGGCTTCTGCTGGGAGCAAAATAATATCTGATTTTTGCTCTCTCTAATCTGACTTAGATGAACACTCATTGAAACTGTTAATGCATTAAGGATTGCAAAAAAAAAAATGATTTTCTAATTTAGTGTTCCTTTTTCACTTATTAGTTTAAATATTTTTGAAAGAGGAACTTCTTATCATCATCTATTTGAGTTACTCTGAGCTACAATTTCTATAGAGAAGGAAGGAGTCATACCTAGTTCTTTCCCTTCATTTATCACTGTTCAGAATAATGAATTGGTTTCCTAGCATCTGCCCAAACTGACCAATGTCTGTCTGTGTTTTTATTATCATTAAAAACTCATGAATTTAATGTATCAATACTTTGTAGTTATTATCTTTATTAGTACTTGAATTGCCCCATCTTTTATCTAAACTGGCTTCTGAGCCCTTTCACAAAACTCTGGTGGTCTTGATAACTTCCTTTCTACATAGTTTGACAAAATACTACAGGTTCCTCTTGATTTTTTCCTATCCCAGACCTGAACTTAGACATTTCTCCAAGGAATTTTAGTTCCTTTCCATGGCAAGTGGTATTTTAATGTCAACATTCTGGGTTTTTTGGTTTCTGGAAGAACTGTTACTCTGAAATCTGTTTGCTGCTTTAAAGAAAGTAGATACATGGCTATGGATGCAGATAAAATATGAGTGCTTTATAGGCTTGATTGCATGACTTTAGATGTGATCCTAAAACATAGGTAATAAATTAATTTTTATTTTAATAATGAAACTGTTGACTAGCACAGACTTTGAGTGCATAATGTAAGGCAGAAAATAAAAGTATTTGGTAATGCTGCCAAAAGGAATGTAGTTTGAAAGTCCTGCTGAATTTGTCTTTAGAGTTAACATTTTGACATGCAGATTTGACTGTGAAACCATCACTTAAAAAGTATAATTGGGTGCTAAGAAATGGAAAGAACTTGCTATAAAAACAAATAATTTGATAATGGTCTCATGTATTTTACATAGTTGATTGAAGTTAATGAAATTAGATTTCTTTGTAGCACTCTCTGGGGACAAGAATGAAAGTTTCAGAACATTAGTTTGTGTCTGGGGCTCTTAAAGTTCTTTGTGTTAAGAAATCTTTTTTTTCCCTTGAGTGGTAGTGATATTACCAAACCACTGTGAGAGTTCAGTGTTTATGTGACCTGTATTTACTTAGCAAAAGGGTAGATTTTAAACCTAAGCATAATGATAATTACATTAAGTATAAATGGTCTAAAGACCTCCCCAATTAAAAGGCAGTTAGTATCATTTTGGATAAATTGCAAGACTCAACCATATATATTTTCATAAATTAATAGAAATTAAAGAAAGCTGGAGTGGCTATTTTAATATTAGACAAAATAGATTTTTTTTCTTTAATGATATATGGTTGATTTATAACTTGTGTTCATTTCTGGTGCACAGCAAAGTGATTCAGTAATATATATATTCTTTTTCATATTATTTTCCATTATGGTTTATTATAGGCTATTGATTATAGTTTCCTAAGCTATACTGTGGAAACTTATTATTTATCTATTTTATATTTAGTAGTTTGTATCTGCTAATCCCAAACTCCTATTTGTTCCTCTCCCTCTCCCTTTCCCCTTTGGCAACCATAAGTTTGTTTTCTGTGTCTGTACAAAGTTTAAGAAAAAAAAAAATCACAAGATAATCAAATACATGTTTATCCACTTGTGTAAGTGATTTTTATACATTTACGGTTTTATATGTTACATTTACATATAAATTATATGTGCATGCATACATTTAAAGTTGGAAGTTTCATACTTCTTTGAAATAAATGGAGTTAGAATAATTAAATGTTACTGATAGATTTCTATAGGGCAAATATGATAATCATGCTGCAACTCTGTATGATGGAAAATGCTTCTATCACAAAAATAGAAATACAGAGCATTTAATGTTGCTCTTTAAGCTTTTTTATAAAAATGATAGCCTGGATATGTGTAATGGGTTGTTTATTTATAGAATGAAGTTCACTGAACTTTTGGTTGTGAGTTTTGAGTTTTCACAAGGGATGAGGAAGAACATTTCAGCAGTGGCTCAATCAGTTCAGAGTGTGTGAAAGGGAAGCCTAAGAAAAGCATTGGAAGGGTCTCAGCTTTGTGAAAGAGCCAGATGTCAGCCTGAAGAGTATCCTTGTCTGCTTTCCATGATGGAGAGAGTAGGTCATGAACAAGATGATAAAGGTATGGAATAAATTACTGGGAAAGGCAATGGGAGGAGAGCATAGGTGAATTTAAGAAACACCTAGACTTGTTTTTGGAGAAAACAGATTGATGAGTCTAGGAAAGCAGGAGAGTTGTATTAGCTTCTGCAAACAAAGTGACGGATGGTTACCTTGAGAAAGATTTTTTTTTTCTTTTGTATACTTTTTACATTTTTATGTATCTTCAATCTCTATTTTAAAGCTTATTACCACCCCCCCGCCCCCACCCCTGAATCACACTATTCTTTTACAAACAATTTCTTTTCAATTTTATCTTTCAAGAGGTCAGTTAAACTTAGGTTTGGAGCATCAAAAACTATTTACTTTAGCTTTTTTAGCAAACTTCGTTGCTTACTGCATTTTTATTCACTTTGTAGTCATTGAGAGTTTGGCTTTACCTGTGCATTCCTCCTTAGCCTCTACCTTTCATGATTATGGCTAAGACTCACAGGGTTTGACAAAATATGTTGAATATTTATGGTTTTTCTGACTCTGTTTGGATTCTACTTTGAAGTATTTTCAAATTGTCCAGAGGAATTTCATGAAGTAAACAACATAGTCTCATCATACTTTAAAAAGGAAATTATGAATTGTCTCCCAGTCCCCTTATAGTCCACTTAGATTTTCATTTAAAGCTCCTCTGAAGTAGTCACTTAAATTCTCCTGCAATGCTGATTCTAGAATTCTGAGACCAGAAATAGCTGTACAGTATATAGCATGTGACATCCTTTTTCGGTGTCACATCTGAAACTCTGCACCCTCTGAAACAAACCTTCTCAGAGTTACTTATGTGGAAATTTATGATTAGCTGTAATTATTAGATGTTAACATTTTTCTCTGGAGAAGATAAACTTAATGGTAAAGTTATTAAGGAGATTTTTTTAATAAAAATTTTCATTCTTTAGAAATGCTAGAGGGGCAATAAGCAGGCATCCTCATCTTGCAATACTGTTTTAAAGTTTCCTTATCAACTTTAAGGTGCCTGCACATAATTTAAATCTAATTTAAACTTAAATTTTGTTGTAAATAGTCTTTACCCTCATAGATGTGCTTATATATTCTGTATTTCTGCCCCCTTCTCTAAAGATTCCTTTATAATCTTGCATGTTTTTTTTATGTTCTCATAGTTCCTTGAATTTTTTTCTCAACATTTGTTTGCAACATTATATATAAATATTCTATTCATAATATAGCCAAAGCATCACTTTCATGGAAGTTAAACAGAACATTTGGTAAAAATAGAATGCTATATTTTTGCCATATCTTCTCTTTTCTATAAAAAAAAGCTACATATAACATTAAATATGTTTTCCTCTTATCTAGAAATTCAAATACTTCAGATGGATATCAGATTAATTTTGGCTTTTCCAAGTCAGTTTAACACAGTCTTTATGTTAACACAGATTTCTATTAATAGTTTCATATTTATTGTTAAATCTTTCTTTCCCAAAGAAAGCAATATTCTGACTCTGTATAAAATTCTGCAAAAGATTCAGTTTAGAAGTTTTGACTTGACTATATTTTTATTACTGTACATAAAATCTCTTAAAGGAAAGCATCTTTTAAAGATATATAGATCAATAGAAAATTGTGTGAAGTAATAGTAGTTAACATTCCTCCTGCATGTGCTGCGAGTCCTGTATACCCTGAATGCTTTACAAGGACCACATGCTTTGAAGTAGTTTATGTTAAAATACCCATTTTACAGATAAGGAGACTGAGTTTTCACAGGTTGAGTAACCTATCCAATATCACAAAACTAATAAGTACTAGAGCCAGCAATGAATCAAGACAGTATGATTCTAAAATCTATACTTTTAATCAGTAGTTAATATGACCTCTACATTATTTCATATGGTTTTCTAGTCTCTCAAATTTTGTGATTAACAGTGATTATATAAATGTCCTAGTCTTGAAGTGGTTTGGGAAGTATGGGTCCTTTTGTTTTTTATCTTCTTGATGAGTTATATTTCTTGCTTTCAGTTGAAATTACCTGGCACAAACAGTACAGATATTTAAATTAGTAAAGAAAACAAATGTAAATAAAGAAGAGTGATGAAGACTTTAACAATCAAAGATCAAAGTTTTGTTTTTTCTTTGAGAATAAGAGTTTTTAATTATTACTGAGAAAGTGAAAATGGTTCATAATATCAAAGATGTTTGAATTATACTTAAATTGCCTCTACCACACAGAAAAATATTTACTTACCTAAATAGGACAGTTTCCTTGATCATCTGATTAAAAAATGTTATACCTGCACATGGTTTATGGGGCTTCTCACTTGAGGCAAGTGCTGGTATCACAAGCAGAAGCATGCACTTGTCCAGAGATGTGTTCTCTTGTCCCCAGTCTCCCTGTATTTTAGAGCATCTTTGCTCAACCATCAGGTTCTGCATCAGATTACCTGGGGCCTTCCTTTGGCTCATAGTTGCTTATCTGCAGGACAGCTTGGGTCTTAGAAACTAGGTATCACCTTAAGCAACTTAACACTTCCTTTTCTTTTTAAAGAAAAATAGCACACCATAAATCAAGAATTTTCGGGAAGTATATAATATAGATAAAGCAGCTCAAAATGCTGTCTAGAACAATGGAAAGGCCTCCATGTATGTGCATTCAGAGAGCAATGGAAACAGTTTACTGAAGCAGAGACTTCTACGAAATTGATATGCTTTCTGTGCCTGGTAAATGTTATTCTTCTATCATCCAAATGAATGTTAGTTACATTTTAAAAAGTGAAATTTGCTGTTCATGTGAGATAATACACTTTCAGTGATCGTGGTTTCACCAGTCAGCCTCTTCCACCACAATCAGACAGTGGAAAGAGCTCTTGGCTGGGAGCTGTGCTGTTGAGTGACATTCTGTGACAGGCATGCTTTTTGGTTGGTGTGTTTATATAAAATTAAAAATAGGAGTAGCTGAACTTGGTTAACTAGTTGGCAAATGGAATTATAAATATATAGAACTTAATAACCAGAGAAGGCAATGGCACCCCACTCTAGTACTCTTGCCTGGAAAATCCCATGGATGGAGGAGCCTGGTGGGCTGCAGGCCATGGGGTTGGGAAGAGTCAGACATGACTGAGTGACTTCCCTTTCACTTTTCACTTTCATGCATTAGAGAAGGAAATGGCAACCCACTCCAGAGTTCTTGCCTGGAGAATCCCAGGGACGGGGGAGCCTGGTGGGCTGCCATCTATGGAGTCGCACAGAGTCGGACACGACTGAAGCGACTTAGCAGCAGCAGCAGAACTTAATAATAATAACAATAATAAAGCAGATGTCTTAGTAGTGGGCTTGAAGAACAAACTATTCTCTGCTGAGAAAATAATAGGGCAAAATGTTTTTAATACTCTATTTTGCTGTGCATGACAAAAATAAGCATTAAATGTCACATGATAATGACCATGTGTGTTTTCTCTCATGTCATCAATCAACTGTTTTCTATAGCTGTCTAACTCTTCATTCCAATTCCAAACACTTTTACTCCATTTTAACTCCCTAAATCTTTGCTCAGTTAATGAATTCATCCTCAACTTCTGGGTAAATGTAAATCTTTGGGTATACAAAGATCTATGCTTCTCCGGTGGCTCAGCGGTAAAGCATTTGCTTACAGTGCAGGAGCTGCACATTCAATCCCTGGGTTGGGAAGGTCCCCTGGAGAAGGAAAAGGAAACTCACTCCAGTATTCTTGCCTGGGAAATCCCACAGACAGAGGAGCCTGGTGGACTACAGTCCATGGGGTCACAAAAGAGTCAGACATGACTTAGTGACTAAACAGTAGCAGCAAGGCAAAGAGCTAATGTCTACTTTTTGCTATTGCCGTCTTTATGTGATTAGTTCTGTGCATGTGGACATGCCCATCAGGGGTTGCCAAGAATAATGTGATACCTTGATCTCCTTTCGCATTTTCTAGATAAAAGCCTTAGGTAAGTATGAGGGTCACCTTATTAAGTCCAGCTAGGCCTTGTTTTACAAATACCCTGGCCTCCAATCCCATCTTGGTTCATTTTACCGTTGTCTTATTCAGAAACATACTTCAAAGGCTTTTCAGAAGAGCGGCTGATTTTCACAGCCTGGGGAGCTTTGGCTTAGGATCCTTCAAGCTTCCCCAAGAGAAGCATGAGCTGCTCACGCATTGTCTCTGTACGATCTCTTGGTATGAAGCCTTTGGGCCTGGGCATATTGGCTGCACATGTGCACCAGTCCAGTCGTGTGCTCTTGAGAAGTTAAGTCAGAGAGAATCCACAGTCTATATCTGTTTCCTGGCATTTTGGTTTTGCATTGTTATGCCCCGTTCCAACGAAGAATAATGGGATGAGTTTCTTTTGTTCCAGAAAGCACGATTCAGCCCCCCAGTTTTCACACTTTCTGGGTTTTAAAAAAACCCACTAGTGTATTTTTTTTTTTAATGCATCATTCATCTGATTTGTTCTAATGGAAGCTGAGTCTTTAGTTGTTCAATCACTAAATCACGTCTAACTCTTTGCCACCCCATGGACTGCAGCATTGAGGTTTTTTCCTCAATGAGTTCACTCTTTGTATCAGGGGGCCAAAGCATTGGAGCTTCAGCATTAGTCTTTCCAATGAATATTCTAGGTTGACTTCCTTTAGACTGGTTGGATCTCCTTGCTGTCCAAGGGACTCTCAAGAGTCTTCTCCAGCACCACAGTTCGAAAGCGTCAGTTCTTCAGCCTCAGTCTTCATTATGGTCCAACTCTCACATCTATACTTGGCTACTGGAAAAGCCATAGTTTTGACTATATGGATATTTGTCGGCAAAGTGATGTCTCCACTTTTTAATATGCTGTCTAGGTTTGTCATAGTTTTCCTTCCAAGGAGCAAGAGTCTTAATTTCAGGGCTGCGGTCACCATCTGCAGTGATTTTGGAACCCAGGAAAATAAAATCTGTCACTGTTTCCACTTTTTCCCCTTCTATTTTCCATGAAGTGATGGGACTGGATGTCACTATCTTAGTTTTGTTATGTGGAGTTTTAAGCCAGATTTTTCATTCTCCTCTTTTTCCCTCCTCAAGAGGCTCTTTAGTTCCTCTTTAGTTTCTGCCATTAGACTGGTATCATCTGCATATTTGAGGTTGTTGATATTTTTTCCGACAATCTTGATTCCAGCTTGTGATTCGTTTTTGCCTGATGTGCTCCGCATATAAGTTAAATAAGCAGAGTGACAATATACAGCCTTGTTGTATCCCTTATTCATTTATTTTGTTCTAATGGATGCTGAGTCTTTAGAAAGTACATAGTTGGCATTTTGATAGTTGTGAAATGGAATGAATTATCAGTGCATGTTGTTGTTTAGTCACTAAGTTGTATCCGACCCCATGGACTGTAGCCTGCCAAGCTTCTCTGTCCATGGGATTTCTCAAGCAAGAGTACTGGAGTGGTTTGCCATTTCCTTCTCTAGGGAATTTTCCCAACCCAGGGATTGAACCCAGGTCTCCTGCATTGGCAGATGGATTCTTTACCACTGAGCCACGGAGTCATTTTTGAGTTAGTGTAGTGTTGGTATATATCTATTCACTATCATTTAAAGAATTAGGATTTGCAGAATATCAGAAATTTTAATTCATCACTTTGAATGTTTGAATACCTTTGTTACAGCTACTTGAAATTTCCAGGTGTTGCAAAAATATTCAAGCTAAAAACTGTTTTATTTGGGACAATGTTTTTCCATATGAACTTCAAGTGATGGCTGATTATATGGGCTGAGAATAAAGCAAATGATTTTCTTTTACAAAATCTGGACAAAATAGGCAAGAAAGGTGAGCTGGTCATTCAAAGGCAAGACCAGCATACATTTAAGCTACTTGTTCTTGCCTAATCGTTAGAAGTCTCTGCTTTACCTTCTGTAGTTGTTGAAAAACCTGTTTTCAAATGTAGTCTTTGTTGCTCATCAGATGACTTAAAAGAAGGCTTATTTTGACTTCCAGGGGAGGATTTTCAAACTAATCATCAGCAGTCCACATTTCCACTGATGAATGTCTGAAATCCTAAAGTTTTCAGACATGTGGCATGAAGTGTAGTGCCAAAATGCAGTATCTTAATGCTGTGTGATGTAAATGATTTGATTAAGTTGACAGTCAACTACCAAACATAAGAACCTTATGTCAAGTACTAGGTATGACTATGAATCAAACTAAGTCCAAAAGAAAGTCACAGTGACAAGTAAAAGAATCGAAGATTCCTAACTTAATAAATATAAAGCCACACATTATTTTTGAGGAATCATTTTTAAAACTTTTTTTAAGAAAAGGAAGGAAAGTTAAAAAAAAATCATGGCACAAAGTGAACTTGAATATTCAAGAGGATTATGGTGATGTATTTAATGGTTCTCTTCTGATGGAGTTCCAGTGTCTGTGCCAAGCAAATGTAATGGAAATGAGGAAAATTAAATTCAAGAGTTTGCTTTATGAAACCTCAGTTCTCCTGGCAGGATCTGAATGAGGACTTGTTTGACTAGTCAACCCTAGATATTATCTCTTATCCTGTGGCTTGGATGGACTTCCTTTGTATTTTTATGCAACTGTCAATGAAGAAAGGAAGAGCTCACTGACCCCCACTAGAAGGATATTATACATAAGGAGAAAGATTTAGAAAACCCTGCAAGGCAAATTATTTCATTCATTTATCTTTTCATTTATTCAACAAACGTTTATTGAAGCACTTCAAAGCAGTGGGCTGAATTTGAATAAACACATAATATTAAAGAACTGGGCTTTTAAAATTATGGCTTCTTTGATTTGTCATGGATGTTTTCCAACTAAATTCCCTTAAAAAGTTAAAAACTCTTTTGCAGTGAGAAATACTAAAAGAAATCTGTTAAAATTTACAATGGACTCAGAAAAAGCTAAGTCTTTTGATGATAATTTTGAAGTAACCAAAATATTATCATCCAGATTACATGACTAATTGATGCAAAAACATCCTATTAAAATTTTTGATCCCAATATGCTTTGCCTCAGATATTATTTAACAAGTTGTTCGTTCTGGCAATTTTTCTTAGGACGTGACTCCTGGAAAACAACTATATATTTGTGTATGTGCATGTTTGGCTGTGTGTACTTTTTAAGAAGAGGGATTAAATTAGTTAATATGTCAGAGGATTTTTAGTTGTAATCCACAAAAGGGCTGCAAAGTCCATTTTACACTAGTGGAGGAAATGGGGGTGTGATTTTTAGTTTCAGTTTGTCTTATTTAAAGTGTTATTAAAGTTGTGTCCAATAGTACTCTTTTAATTTAAAATCCATACTCTTCATGCGCTTAGAAGATCAGCTAAGTCCAAGGTTTCTTCCTTTGTTCAGACCCAGAGTAGTAAATTTGACCAGTGTTTGAAATTTGAAAGTGTGTAACTTTCACCAGTAAAGACAAAAAAGTGACTGTGGTTTTATATTAGTTTGTAAAGTGGTAGTCAGAGTTAAATTTTTTTCTATTAATGTGTTTTAATTTAACCTTCAACTTTCTGAACCTCTTGAGATCACAGTTGGTTGTTATCTCTGTTCTATAGATAAGCAGTCTGGGGTTCATACAGATGGAGTTCCTCAAGGTCCTCCAACTTCAGTTGGGCAGAGACTCAAACTAAATCTTCTCATGCCAAGATATATGTTCTTTCCAGATGCTTTACCGTCTGAGCCACCAGGGAAGTCCCATTATAACTTAGGAACCTCCAAGAAATCTTGGGGATTAGTAAAAAAAATGCTATGCATGTAGGAGGAACTGGCATTGTTTTGTAAACATTGTTATTTACCTAAAATGAAAGAAAGTGTTAGTCACTCACTTGTGTCCAACTCTTTGCGACCTCAAGGACTGTCAGATTCTTCCATCCATGGAATTCTCCAGGCAAGAATACTGGAGTGGGTTTCCTTTTCCTTCTCCTGGAGATCTGCCCTACCCAGGGATCAAACCTAGGTCTGCCACATCATAGCCAGATTCTTTACCATCTAAGCCTCCAGGGAAGCCATTATTTACCTATGAAGTTAGAAATTCATATATATATATATATATATTTGGTTTTTTTACTTGACATTCCCTGGTGTCTCAGATGGTAAAGAGTCTGCCTGCAATGCAGGAGACCCAGGTTTGATCCCAGGGTCAGGAAGATCTCCTGGAGAAGGAAACGGCAACCCACTCCAGTATTCTTGCCTGGAGAATTCTATAAAGAGGAGCCTGGTGGGCTATAGTTCATGGGGTCGCAAAATATGGGTTAGACATAAATGAGTGAGTAACATTTTCACTTTCAAGGGAAACAAGTTGCCCATGATTTAATGCCTTAAAATTCAAGGTAACTTCTGAAAGTGTAGGAGGGTAAGGGAATAAATCTTGGGTGTGTGCACTCGGTTATGTCTGACTCTATGACCCTATGAACTATAGCCTGCTAGGGTCCTCTGTCTATGGGATTCTCCAGGCAAGAATACTGGAGTGGGTTGCCATGCCTCCTCCAGGGGATTTCCTGACCCAGGGATTGAACCAGAGTCTCCTGCCTTGGCAGGTGGATTCTTTACCACTGAACTACCTGGGAAGCCCCTGTTCTTTGCTGAAAGCAATATTTATTCCCCTCTGTGTGTGTGGGGGGGTATGTGTTTGCAAGCATACGTGCATTGATATGTTTTAACTTCTCTTTGGGCTGCATGCCTTGGTCTCAGATCTCACTGTAGACCAGTGGTCATGGCCCTTGTCTTATGGTCACTTTCCCTGGGTCACAAATAGCTTTCTTTATTGCTTTAGAGGGCTATAAATTTTTCGTGATCCCAAGCTGAGTTTTAACCAGTCACCTCAAGGTGAAAAGCTCAGTATCGCATTACTGTTTCCTTGGGCTGTCATCCATTGCCTCTGACCAACATGTCATAAATGTTTTAAGACTCTGCAGCTCTTTCAGTGTGGTTCTAATCTGAGGTCTACAGCTCGGGCTCACATCTCAATGAATCTTGGAAAACTTGCTCCTGCACTTGTGTGTTCATGCAGAGCAGGCAGACTCTTCAAAATAAGTGGTGATGTGTCCTGGCCTATTTCAGATTAAAATGGATTCCCTGTGAGTCTAGTGTTAAGGACAACAGTATTGCACAGGCCTTTTTTTCACCCAAAGAGTTATTAGTCAGACATATGAGCCATTATGCAGGAAAGGGAAGAATTGTCCTGGAAATGCTTTGGCTGACTTCTAAAAGAGCTCTCAGGAAGTGATATATGCTCTTGAGCACTCTACTGTGAACTCTGTTAAGTGTTGCGGATATGTTTTAAAGTACAGGATGGACACACACACAAAGACATTTCAAATTAAAATAACTTTTAAGCAAAAATATTGGACAACTCAGAAACGCATGAGAACTGTATAGATAGTGGCTCTAGAGTTTTGAGGGCAGAGAAGTACTTTGCACTGAGGAAGACTTCCTTAGTGAAATAAGTTTGAGTTGCATTTTAAAGAGTGATGGGATTTGAAGGGATAAAAAGGAGAGTATTCATGAGCAAAATAATAGAAAAAGTGAAAGCCTTTTAGGAGAGCAGGGAAATGAGTCTAAATGTAGTTAAGAGTTCACAGGAAGGAGAATCGAAGCAAAGAAAGTAGAAATTAAGACTGTGGTCCAGGTTCTTCCTTGGTGGTCCAGTGGCTAAGGCTCCAAGCCCCCAGTTCAGGGGTCTGGGTTCAATCCCTAGTAGGAAAACTAGATCCCACATGCCACAGTTAAGAGCTCCCATGAAACAATTACAGATGTTGCAAGGAAGATGGACGATCCCTCGAGTGACCATCAAGACCTGGTACAGCCTAGTAAATAAATAAATACTAAAAACAAGCAGAAAGACTGTAGGCCAGATTACAGAGGCCCTTAGATGGACCCAACTTGACCCTGAAGCACTGCAAAAAAAAAAGCTTCCACCAACTTCCTATTCAACTATTTATACAATGCTATGTCTTCTAGGGGCTGTTGCCAAATTTGTATTAATATTTTGCCCTTTACAGTGGGGGAAAAGAGAAGAAACTCAGCAAATTTAGAATCTATTCTTGTACATAAAAAAATATAGGCTTTGCTGAAGAGAAGACTTTCCCCAGATCTTTTTCACAAAAATTAGCTCTGTGTTCAATCCTGGCTATAATTATTAGCAACCTTGACTTCAATTTGGTGATATGCATTCATCTTTTAAAAATGTCAGTCCCTAAGGCTGAGTCCAAAAGACAGTTTCCTTCATTGTTACATCATGTCATGTGACTCAGTACAGTTCTCAATGATGTTAATTCAGAAAATAAACTTTCAAGTGGAATTTAAAACTGATATGTTCTTGGCGTTCTGACCAAGAGTAAGTACTGATTTATGAAACCTAAGGAGCAAAGAATGTTTTGTTTTTTAAAAAATAGCACTTACTTATATTATCTTTAATAAGCCATTTAGACATAACATAACTACATTTCAGCACTTGCAAGCAGTTTGTTTAGTTCTGGTTGCTATAAATTCTAGAACTATATATTTTTAATTTACTTTCTGAAAACATATTCAGGGTTTCCTAACAGCTTCTTGAATTTTTGATAAATGTAATGAAATGACTGATGAAAGATATCTTCCTCTGTGTTTAAGATGCAAAGTCATTTGCCAAAGGAAAAAAATTATTATGTGAAGAGAGAGTGTAGAAGAAAAATAAAGAAACCTGTTAACAAGGAAACAGTAGAAGATAAAGACTCAGATTAGACTTTCATAGATAAAAAATATCAAAGGCTTGTTACAGAAGGGATTATGTAGAATAATCAGCTCCTTATACTTTTGTAACTCAAAGGTACTAATCTGAACTTAAACTCTATGTAGAGAAAAGGAAATTTGCTTAAAGAGTAACTTTATTCTGAAATAAAAGCATTTTATATTTATATATAATGAATTTTGTAAACTGAAACCATGCAGTGCTTCATACTTTTGTTAGTTCAATTGAATCTATAGAAAATATTACCTATTCAGCAATTATAATTCTAAGATATATTCAAATAAGTCACATAGTAGATGTAACTGCGCTAAACGTCTCAAGCAGATCTGACCTCATTGTTTATGATCACTCATATAAGAACAGAGGTGAAGTTTACCTTTGCATTTTTAATGAAAGAACAGAGTAATAAAATCAGTACAATTACATATGAGAAATTACTTCTAAGCACTTTTGAATTCTCCATTTTGTAGAAAGGAAGAGAACCTAAGGTTTATTAATAAGAGGTGATGCCAGGCACTTTCCCTACATTCTCTGAGGTAGGCATTCTAATGAATAAATTGATGATCAGAAATAAAACTGACCTGCTCAAAATGGGTTGCCGTTGTTTCATTGAAAGAACACTTATTTCCTGGGTTTTTATAGGCATGACTCTGTTATCATTTATTATTGAGTTTTCTCACGAGGAAGGTGGGGGTCAGTTTGATTTTTTCTCTCTCTCTTAGTAATGACCTGATCTTTCTGTCAGGATGATTAAATGACTCTTTGTTTGTAAATTTTATGTCTCCAATTTGATTGCCTGTGTTAGTTTTCCTGGAAGTAGTTTATATCTTCCTTTGTTTTGGATCTCTTGAACTACTTTTTCCGAGTTTCCCACTGTGCTTGTCTTCTTCAGGTGTAAGGTACAGCTCCCTTTTAAGTCCTCTCAAACTTTTTATTGATAAAGAATTGTTAAATTTCATGAGACCAAGTTGAATGGAACAAAGTCCCTGATGTCTAGAAGTTTACAGATTTATGGGGGAGACAGACAGGTTAAACCAACCAGTTTAGTACATTTATGATGCTTATGATGATAGTGGTACCCAGTAACTTCACTGAAAGAACAAATATCTCAAGTCTATTCCTTGAATATTCTGAGAACTTAAAAAAAAAAAAATCCTGTTAAAAGTCACTGGCTGTATTTCAGGCTTCCCCGGTGACACTATTGGTAAAGCACCCATCTGCTGATGCAAGAGTCTTGAGAGATACTGGTGGGTCAGGAAGATCCCCTGGAGGAGGGCATGGCAACCCACTCCAGTATTCTTGCCTGGAGAATCCCATGGACAAAGCAGCCTGGTGGGCTACAGTCCATAGGGTCGCAAAGAGTTGAACACAACTAAAGTGACTTAACACGCACGCATGCACACTGTTTTTATAGTAGATTTAATTTTAATCTCTTTAGTGCAATTTAGATAATAGAGAACTGGATTCTAGTCCTGGATCCTATCCTAAGTTCTAGTAGGAAATTTATCTAGAAGTAGTTACCCATCGATAGTATAGGTAAAAGATCAGTTCAGTTCAGTTCAGTTCAGTCGCTCAGTCGTGTCCAACTCTTTGCGACCCCATGAATCGCAGCACGCCAGGCCTCCCTGTCCATCACCAACTCCCGGAGTTCACTCAGACTCGGCGTCCATTGAGTCAGGTAAAAGATACTTGGTCCTAATTTGTGGAATTATGGAAAATTAAAATAAGGTACTTTAAAAATTGTATAATTCTCTTAAAATGTACCTTAAGACTTTCTTATCATTGGATTCATCTTTACTTCTGTTTCTAGTGGGTAGGGAAGACTGAACTGGCATACACTGTGTAACCTTTGTAAATAATGAGCATGGAACTTAGCATAGCACCTGGAACATTACAAACAATAAATATAAACTATTACAAAATTTACTAAAAATACTGGTGTTTTCATGAAATGGCAAAATTATTTACCATTGATGACTTTCATCTTGATCCTCCCAACAGAACTTGACAATGCAGTTTTCTCATTTATGTAGTTTGAATGTTGTATTTTTGGATCAATAAAATTGGAAAAGTAAACTTTGTTCTTGTTTAATAATTTCTCCATGATGAACATATTCATGGTGAAATATTTATTAGCAGGCTAGGAATTTTATTTATGGATTGAAAACAACTTAGTCCTCTTACTACTAGAAAGTTTTAAGAATTTATGGTTTCAGGTGAACTTTTTACATTTGAACTGGTTTTTGCAACTTGTGTGTGGCCGAGATCTCAGAATCACGGACCTGAACCTCAGTTCTATTTGGCTACAGTTGGCAACCTGTAAATTGTGCCTTAAATTGTGCCTTTGTGCCTGTCCCTCATTGTAAAGCCACAATTACTCCAGTTCTTAAATTCAGAATTATTTTTGTCATCTACTGATATTAGATATTAGAAATGTAGACTCAGGAAGCTGAGAAAGTCTTCAGCTTACTTTTGTTTACATTTCACTATCATTTGTGACCTTCAACGTAACTTTATATGTCATGAGATTAGAGAAAAAATGTTTTTAATGTTGCATACCTATTGCTTGCTTTTGCAACTTAGAGAATGATGAGGTTACAGAATCTATAAAATAGAATCACAGGTATTAGCACTAAATTTGATAATTGTGGATTACATAAAATACCTCTGATATTTTACCTAAATTGTATGATATATCTCACTGTCCCATATTCCTTTTTAATAGGTATTTTTATGATTAGTATAGTATCTAAGATTAAAAGTTTTTTTTGAAGGTTTTTTCTCTGGTTTATAAATCATCTTCTCTTTGTATCTGCAGAATAGTGTTTTGGTGAACACTTGTGCAGAACACTGTGTAAGATACTTTTCAAAAATTAGACTCAATGAGACAGGCCTTGAGCTGTGTAAACTAACATCCTCAAGTATCAGGCAAAATTGGTAAGATTAAAACTTGCAAAGCACTTATCTAATACTAAGATACAGCATAAACTGTGCCTTTTCATGTGTGTTGATTATTTTTTTAATATTATTTCAAATTTAAATAAGTTTCTTATGAAAGTATTTTCAATTAAAAAAAAAAAAGAAACTTAGAGTCTATTCATTACCTCCCAGAAACTTCAGAGTATTAAATAACTCCTGTACTAACTTTTTGGATGCCAGTCAAGTTGTATGTTATTTTTAAAACATAATGATATGAATAGTATATAGAGTAAAACTTAAATAATAATCAGAGAACAGTGTATATCTAAGTACACTGCAGCTATTGACCCAATATATAACTATTATGGGAATTCTAAGTATTCAAGAAAAAATACAGGTAAGACATAGTATGAAGAAGGCAATAAATTTTTGAGGAATATAAATTCTAATGTTCATGATTGAGTATCAGTATTTAATAAGAGAGCTTTTTAGAAGAAAGAAGGCAGAATAAAAGTAACATATATTCCTAGAGGTGTAGCAACCAGGTCAGTCAGTAATAGATTAAATGATCTTAAACCTGAAGTGGTTGGAAAGAGCAGAGACTCAGTGTGAAACAGGGACCTTGCATGTTGTAGAAGAGTCTATTTCATGTGTGCAGATGAGTTAGAGTCCACTTATATCTTCAGGAAAGTGTGCTGTATAGATCACTTGAGAGAAGGTTGTGAGACTTCAGGGAATTGGTTAGGTGGTTTTGTTGCCATTTTGGTGTTAGGAGGGAAGGGTAGGGGGTGAGGAGTATGTCTGAATTTATGTTATGGGTGCTGAGCCTCTTATTTGCTCTGTCCAGTTGAAAGACTTTATGAAACCTAGGGTATTTGCTGTCCACATAACTGACAACTGTTGATGTTGACCTTAGTCATCCTATATATGCTATTTCTCTCAAAGAGTTTTGGGTTTTCTTTTTTACTAAAATAAAAAATGATGCCAAAGCATGAGTACTCACAGTAGCATTACTAAAGGCTGGGATTAAGCCATGGCTCTTGGATTGCTTGAATGTTGTGTCTCCACTAGCTCCCTGGAACATCCTGCCCACCCACTGAGTGAGTGTTAGGCAGGTCCATCATCATCCCTCATCAC
The DNA here is from genome assembly GCA_006408615.1 of Connochaetes taurinus. Taxonomy (NCBI): domain Eukaryota; kingdom Metazoa; phylum Chordata; class Mammalia; order Artiodactyla; family Bovidae; genus Connochaetes; species Connochaetes taurinus. Next base: position 269,662 of record SJXO01001644.1, on the reverse strand, counting down.
ACTCACAGTCACATTTCCACACCAGCTAGGTGATAGCAGGATCCTGTCGTTCACTGTCTGCCAGACCCTTTCCTTGCCTTGCCTCCCCACCACCTCTCCCAGCCGAACCACGTCATACAGCCCCCCTGTGACAAAGGTCCGATCAGTGAACTTAGTGTGATATTTTTTAATTAATAGGTTTTATTTTTTTTGGAACGAATATTTTTAGAATAATTTTAGATTTACAAACAATTAACATATAGTTCAGAGAGTTTCCATACACCCTGCCACTGCTTCACAGTCTTCTCTATTAGTGACATCTTACATTAGCATGGTTCATTTGTTAAAATTAATGAACAACATTGATAACAGTAATATTAACTGAAGTCCATGTATTACTTACATTTCTTTACTTCTTACCTAATGTCATTTTCCCATTGCAGATCTCATCTATGATACCGCATCACATTTAGTCATCATACTCAATGATGATACTAGACTCCTTTTGAGTTTGACAGTTTCTTGGACTTTCCTTGTTTTTAATGACCTTGACTGTTTTGAAGATTACTTACTCATCAGGTATTTTGTACACTGTCCTTCTGTTGGGATATTTCAGATGTTTTTAATAATTAGACTGGGGCTATGGATTTGGGGGAGGCAGACCACAGAGATAAAGTACCCTTTTCATCACATCATATCAAAAATAGTTACTCTCTACAGGATTTATGACTATTGTTGGCCTTAATCATGTGACTAAATCACTGATTGGATTCTCCATATTTGCGGTACTTTGCTTTAGATGGTAAGTCAACATGGGAAACCTGGGTTAGGAAGATTCCCTGGAGAAGGAAAGGGCAACCCACTCCAGTATTCTTGCCTGGGGAATCCCCATGGCAGAGGAGCCTGGCAGGCTTCAGTCCATATGGTTCCAAAGAGTTGAACAGGACTGAGCGACTAAGCACAGTAATTCTTTGAGTACTTTCAAGGGACTTTCAACTAACACCTTTACCTAAGGGATTCTGATATTTTGAAAATGTAGTTTTCCTAGGTTCCTATGAGTTAGAAGGGACACTTCTTAGAAGAGTTAACTAAAAAAGTCAGGTGTGGGTGATGAATAATTATAAATAGTCCAGAAATAATTCCAATGGTCAAGCATAGGGCAAGATATAACAGTGCTTTCTTATTTAGAAATATTAAGAGCTCTATATTTTAAAATAAAGACAGAATCAAGATTGCTAATTAATTAGAGAAGAGCCCACACAGCTCCTTTATTTATTTTTTAATAATTTCAATGTTATATGGGTCAAATCCTATTACAAAGATTCCATCACAAAACATATCTCAAAGCATAGATAGGAGAGATGTTACCTGGAAAGCAGTCATTTAAAGGCTAATTTCCCTCCCCCCTTTCATTTTTCAACTTTATCATTATTAGGCAAATTGGCATCTATTCCTTCAGTTTTATGTGTTGAGAGTCAAACATACAACATATGTTTTAATTTGCCAAGTAAAATCCTTTATTTTCCTTTTGGTACCCAAATGTTTCTGAGTTGAACATTCAGCATCCTTCGGCTTGTATGTTAATTATGCATTACTCATAGTGAAAGGTTCAAATTTGTTATGCTGCAACTGTTCGGTCCTTGACAAATAACTCTGATAGGTCACACCCATTTTTAAATAAATAAAGAACAGCAAGAGCAGAATTTCTTCTTAAAAAAAAAAATGTGTAGTACTGGGAGCTTCTTTGGCAAGTTACCATTTGCCCTTTTACTTCAAGTCTAGAAAACTCTTGTGCTTTCCAGCAGAGTTAATAATATTTTTAGGGGAGGGTCCTCCTGGAGCTTCCTTAGTAGCTTCCACATCTATTACCTCTTTGGCTTACTCTACTCTCCGCATTTAACAAACATTATGGTAGCTTCTACTTTATCCTTTTAAAATATATTGAGACTGCTTTTAGGGTTGGAAACTCTTATGTGTTCTCATTTATTTTCTTAACAATTTTTATTGAGCATTTTTGCATAGTAGGCAATGTCCCTGGTGCTAACTGTGCAAAGAGGAACATATTCACTTGGAGCATGCACAAAGAAGAATTACTAAGTCAATTCTGCTGAGACGCTCAATGCCTGGAGGGAACATAGGAAGATGAGATTGGAAAAGTGGTAGATGTTGCAGAGAATTCTGAACGCTAGACTAAAGTTTTTGCATTCTATCCCTTGATGGCATTTTGTGCAGTGGAAGTATGTAGTCAGAGATCTCCTTAAGGAAGATTTAAAGGGCAATATGTTTATTATGTTGGAGAGGGGGAGCTAAGATTTCACTTAGAATTTATAATTATCTGGGTAGATGGAATCAAAGACCTAAATTGAGGCAAAATAAGTGGAATCAAAAGAAATAATTGGTGCAAGATAGCTTCCCTGGTGGCTCAGATGGTAAAGCGTCTGCCTGTAATGTGGGAGACCCAGGGTTCGATTCCTGGGTCGGGAAGATCCCCTGGAGAAGGAAATGGCAATCCACTCCAGCACTCTTGCCTGGAAAATCCCATGGACGGAGGAGCCTGATAGGCTACGGTCCATGGGGTCACAAAGAGTCAGACACGACTGAGCGACTTCATTTCACTTCACATATTGCAGAATGGGCAAGGAAGAAAGCAAGTAGTCAACGTTTGTAACGTTAGAACCTGAAGGGAAGTATAACACTTAAGAGAAATGAAACCCAAAGGGTACATCTAAGGGCAAGAGAAGTTATGTTTTGAAAATTTTGTATTTGAGAAACCTGAAAGTTATCTGTGTAGACATATAAGACTATTAGGAATGCAGGCTTGCATCTTGTGTGGGTCCTAGGGGACACGGCCCCTAGGGGGACAGGGGGACAGGGCCCAGGATACAGAAAATGAGAGATGTACAAGGAAGGCAGTGAGACGAGGAAGAACCGAAATGTGGAGAACAGGCACGCAGATATGAAGGGTGACTGAAAAGCAAAGATCAGAAGTGGAATGAGGACAGAATAACTCATGGCCCAGAAGCCAGAGGAGAATTATCAAATGCTTCAAATGCTGCTCTGAAGTCGAAGGACAGGACTTAGAAAAAAGAAAAAGGTCATTCCGTTTGGAAAGTTATTGGTGAATGTTGAAAGAGCTCTTTTGGAATTGAAGGATAAAAATCAAAATGCAAGAAAGAATAGGCATATATAAAAATGTTAATTAGGATCACTGTTTGAGAAAATAGAGGAGCACTAAGCATATGTCCCAGAAAACAAAACGAAATAAAATAAAGCAATCTAGACACCAACTGGATAGTGCTCAGATGTGAAAACCACTGATTTATACAAAGTGAGATTGGTATTGCATTATAAATAAGTCATACTAGGCCCACAGGACATAATGGAATATGAGCTTGAACCCTTGGGATAAAATCTGGTATATGGTTCTTGATATGGTGTTGCTTATATAATATCATACCAGAATAAATTCTCAAGAAATTCAATTTAATGTAAATAGTTTAGGCTCCACTGTAGTGTTAGAGAGATTAAGTATGTGATGTGAAAATAAATATGTTTCAACAATTTCAGTCACCAAAACGGATCATATCTTGAGAATTTTCAGTGGAAAATAGATTTTTTGCTACTTTGTATTGCTGATTTTTTAAGAGGTAATCTTAAACAGTTTCCTTCATTACAGTTTTGGTTTTTAAATTTCAACTTTGCAAGAAAAATGTTAATATTGTGGCCTTAATTAGGGAAAAGCATCTGTTCAGTTCGGTTAAGTCACTCAGTCCTGTCTGACTCTTTGCATCCCCATGAATGGCAGCACGCCAGGCCTCCCTGTCCATCACCAACTCCCAGAGCTTACTCAAACTCATGTCCATTGAGTCAGTGATGCCATCCAACCATCTCATCCTCTGTCATCCCCTTCTCCTCCTGCCCTCAATCTTTCCCAGAATCAGGGTCTTTTCAAATGAGTCAGTTCTTCACATCAGGTGGCCAAAGTATTGGAGTTTCAGCTTCAGCATCAGTCCTTCCAATGAATATTCAGGACTGATTTCCTTTAGAATGGACTGGTTGGATCTCTTTGCTGTCCACAGGACTCTCAAGAGTCTTCTCCAACACCACAGTTCAAAAGCATCAATTCTTCAGCACTCAGCTTTCTTTATAGTCCAACTCTCACATCCATACATGACTACTGGAAAAACCATAGCTTTGACTAGATGGACCTTTGTTGGGAAAGTAATGTCTCTGTTGAATATGCTATCTAGGTTGGTCATAATTTTTCTTTCAAGGAGCAAGCATCTTTTAATTTCATGGCTGCAGTCACCATCTGCAGTGATTTTGGAGCCCAAAAAAATAAAGTCTGACACTGTTTCCACTGTTTCCCCATCTGTTTGCCATGAAGTGATGGGACCAGATGCCATGATCTTTGTTTTCTGAATGTTGAACTTTAAGCCAACTTCTTCACTCTCCTCTTTCACTTTCATCAAGAGGCTCTTTAGTGCTTCACTTTCTGCCATAAGGGTAGTGTCATCTGCGTACCTGAAGTTATTGATATTTCTCCCGGCAATCCTGATTCCAGCTTATGCTTCATCCAGTCCAGCATTTCTCATGACATACTCTGCATATACATTAAACAGGTGACAATATATAGTCTTGACATACTCCTTTCCCTATTTGGAACCAGTCTGTTGTTCCATGTCCAGTTCTAACTGTTGCTTCCTGACCTGCATCCAGGTTTCTCAAAGGCAGGTCAGGTGGTCTGGTATTTCCATCTCTTGAAAAATTTTCCACAGTTTGTTGTGATCTACACAGTCAAAGGCTTTGGCATAGTCAATAAGGCAGAAGTAGATATTTTGCTGGAATTCTCTTGCTTTTTCTATGATCCAACGGATGTTGGCAATTTGATCTCTGGTTTCTCTGCCTTTTCTAAATCCAGCTTGGACATCTGAAAGTTCGTGGTTCACATACTGTTGAAGCCTGGCTTGGAGAATTTTGAGAATTACTTTACTAGCGTGTGAGATGAGTGCAATTGTGCAGTAGTTTGAGCATTCTTTTGCATTGTCTTTCTTTGGGATTAGAATGAAAACTGACCTTTTCCAGTCCTGTGGCCACTGCTGAGTTTTCTAAATTTGCTTGGATATTGAGTGTAGCACTTTCACAGCATCATCTTTTAGGATTTGAAATAGCTCAACTGAAATTCCATCACCTCCACTACCTTTGTTCATAAGGATGCTCCCTAAGGCCCACTTGACTTTGCATTCCAGGATGTCTGGTTCTAGGTGAGTGATCACATCATCATGGTTATCTGGGTCATGAAGATCTATTTTGTATAGTTCTTCTGTGTATTGTTGCTTCTTCTTCTTAATATCTTCTGCTTCTGTTAGGTCCATACCATACTATTTCTGTCCTTTTTTGTGCCTATTTGCATGAAATGTTCCCTTGGTATCTCTAATTTCCTTGAAGAAATCTCTAGTCTTTTTCATTCTATTGTTTTCCTCTATTTCTTTGCATTCATCACTAAAGAAGGCTTTCTTATGTCTCCTTGCTATTCTTTGGAACTGTGTGTTCTGTATTCCTTTTTTTCTTTCACATCTTTTATTCTTTCAACAAATATTAATTAAGTTCTTTCCAAAATCTGTACCAGGCGCCAAGGAATCAAAGATGAAGAAAATGTGTCCTTTACCCTCAAGGAACTTCTAGCCCTGTAGTGGAAACAGATGAAACAAATTAATGCAGTAATGTGTTGTAGCCTGTAAGAAATATACATAATATCAGAGGACACAAAACAAGGGAACTCTGTTCTACTTGTGGGCAGAGTCATTAGGAACAAGCTTTGGAAAGTTTGTGACACTTAAGTCTTGAAATATGGGTAGGTGGATTGTTCTTTCCTCTTAGAAAAGAGTACATGTAATCTTTCTCCCTTCAGTTTAAATTGTTTTTCTATTGCTAAATTTAAAAGAATAGATGAGAGGGTAAAGAGACAAGATGGAAGGGAAACTGACTTGAAAAACTGGGGAGATGAAAGGTTAGGTTTTGGGTTTTTTTTTGGTCCCCTTATTCTGTATCTTTCTGGAAGCTAATTACAGAAACCTGCCTACTCTTTGTGAAAGTACTGCATAAAGCTATTTTAATTTAGCATAATTATTGGCATTACTATGTTTTGATTATAATGAATATGTAGTTAAGAAATAGAGCAGTCTGGAATATATGGAGTAATGCGAACTGTTATACTTCCCTTGAGAATTTGTTTTTCACTTTTTAGCTTGTCACAATCACTTTTTTTGACTTTCAGAACCAGTAATTAATCAAATTAATGTATATCAGGAAGTCAAATAAATATATATTTTATTTTATTTTTTATTTTACAGTTAACGATATCAGAAAATTTAGGCTAGATTTCTTAGGCAAATACTTGAATTTGTTTCTGAAAAAGTCCTAAAACAGATGAATGCTTCTTTGTTTTGAAGTCCTATTAAATTTTCATTACAATATCAGATTTTTTAAGCCACATGTTTCCTGTAGAAAGTCTTATTTTAGAAAATGGCTGTTTTATAAAACTTGTTTTATATACTACCATTTTCATAAATTTCCTTCTCTCATCGTATTGTATTTCTCATCCAGTAATATTCTGGGAGAGATTCTTTTCTTAAGGAAACAATATTGTTTTGTTTAAAATATCAATCCTGAAAATATGGTACACATAGATATTTTGGGGTTCATCACTAATGCTTATTAAAATTTTTAACAGTAAAAAATTGAAAAAAATGGAATTAATTTCTATCTTTCAGATCTAAAGACATTTACTCAAGATTTTCCTTTCTTTTTTCTGAAGAAATGATCCAAAGCATACTTACTTGATATGAAGCAAGAAATTCCAGTGGGTGATAGAGTATTGAAAGCTAAATTGTTATGGAATAGTCGACTGAAAGAGCTTTGTACAGTTTTCCTATTATGCATCAAGCAGGTCTTAATCAATTCACATGTGTGAGGCAGAGGAGTTGCCCATAAAATAGGATGGAATCTTGGGGAAAATGTGAAACATACACAAAATGGTCTTGAATTCTCCCAGCTATATCACTCACCAGTAGCGCAGCCTTGGGCAAGTGACTTAATCTCTGAAACTTTTCCTTACCTGTTCAATGTGGATCTACTACTCTGCTCAGAACTTTTATGAGGAACAAATGAGATTAATATATTATGCTTCTATCACAATAAATAGCATATAATAAGAACTCAGTAATTTAAGGGAGTTTATTTCAATAATTCATGTGAGAGATAAAAGCTAAAAAGAGGACACTTTCATTGAGAATGAGAAGGGAGGGATATATTTAGGAAATAATCATAAAATTTGAGTGATTTAATTTAATAGTACAGTTGTGAAAAAATAGTAATAAATATGAGGGAGTTTGAGTCTGAGACGTCCAAAGAACATAAGGCATGTATGAATCCCATCTGCTACTCATTGGAGCTCTGGGTCTCACATCTTTTGATAGTTACATAAAAAATATGGCTGCTCATCACTGTCCTTCACGTAAGCTTAATGAATACCATATTTAAAATTAATTTCCCACATTGTGTTTAATTAGGTGAGAAATATAAAGGAACTTTTTGGGAAAGAATTAATCTTTTATTTGCAGTGTGACATGTTTATGTAAGAGTATCATAGACTTATGGAGTCCTGGAGGTAATTTATTCCTTGCTTCTTGTGTATAAAGATACAATTTTTTTCTATCAGGATTGAATCTCTTAGGTCAAAACTATATTAGTATATTTCTTTTATTATACTTACAAAAATCTCTAAGGAAACAGTTTAGTATAGTGATCAAGAGCTAACACTATGCAGTCATACTGCCTGAGTTCATTTCCCAGCTCTGCTACTTACTAAGTGATACTTAACTTCCCCGTGCCTCCATTTTCTTATCTGTAAAATGGGGATAATAGTATCTATCATATAAAGTTAAGATGAAGATTAAGTGAATTAATGTTTGTAATAGGACAGTGCCTGGCGGAGTGGCTTGTGCTGTATATGTGTTGGTTGTTATTAATATGGTGGTGGTGATGACAACACAATTTTGTGATAACACAATTTTGTGATGATTATGTGCAAATAGAACCTGGCACAGTCCAGTTTTCTTGAGGAAAGCAGACAGGCACCTTCTGTGAGTATAAACAGCTTTATACTGGCTACAAAGCAAGTTATTTGAGCCACTTCCCATTTCTATCCCTTTCGTGGTCTGAGTTTGAATTCCATATCATTGATTCCTATTCCACATTGCTACTGTCAACTTTAGTTATTTCAGTAGATTTGAAGTGATTTCAAAACTACTAGCTTTGACTGATTTCAACTCTTAGAAATGTAAAATAAAACCTTTTCAGGAAGACTGGAAGCATCTGACACAAAAATTGGTGTGTCAGCTCCAAAATGAGGAAAACTGCTCTGAATAAATAAAAATCTTTGTCTTCATTTTTTGCAGTGGAAAGACAGACTTTTCTCAGCCACCGCCACAATAAGACAGAATTAACTTCTTTTGTTGTGGAAAAATTTTAGCTTTCTGAACTTGAATTTTTGCGACTTGTGAAAGTGAAAGTCACTCAGTTGTGTCTGACTCTTTGCAACCCCAAGAACTATACAGTCCATGGAATTCTTCAGGCCAGAATACTGGAGTGGGTAGCCATTCATTTCTCCAGGGGATCTTCCCAACCCAGGGATAGAACCCAGATTCTGCATTGCAGGCGGATTCTTTACCAGCTGAGCCACCAGGGAAGATATATGGCCTTTATCATAATTTTATGGTATTAATTGTTTGTGTGTCTCACCTTACATACTGGTATCCTCCTGTGGATAAGAGAATGTGTTATTTTTCAGCTTTTCACCCCCTACCGGTTTAGCACAGTTTCTAGCCCAGAAATCACCAATATTTTTGCTGTTGTTGAATGAATGTATTAGTCAATTCAAAAGGATTGCTCAAATTACTCTAAAGTTGCTGCTGCTGCTGCTGCTAAGTCGCTTCAGTTGTGTTCGACTCTGTGCGACCCCATAGATGGCAGCCCACTAGGGTCCTCTGTCTCTGGGATTTTCCAGGCAAGAACACTGGAAAGGGTTGCCATTTCCTTCTCCAATGCATGAAAGGGAAAAGTGAAAGTGAAGTCGCTCAGTCGTGCCCGACTCTTAGCGACCCCATGGACTGCAGCCTACCAGGCTCCTCCATCATGGGATTTTCCAGGCAAGAGTATTGGAGTGGGGTGCCATCGCCTTCTCCGACTCTAAAGTTAGTGTATGTTAAACAAGTGTATGTTAAATATAATCCTATACAGCTCAAGTGGATTAATAGTGAATAATGGGGAATATTCCCCAATAGAACAATGAGAGCATTCAACTGACTAGCAGGAGAATCTGTCTAGACATCAAGAAAAAATGAAAAGCTTAGGTAGGAGAAAATCCATCCAAGAGATTGTGAGGTTTTGCTTTAGTTCAGTCTGAGGCTCAAGATTATTATGAAACTATATTTCAGAGTGATCTATCTTACTTAACACCATTCTTTCATTTGCCTCCTGAAAAAAAAAAAGCACAGTAACCTAGATCATCAATCTGTTTCCAAGAACATCAGCAGAAATTGTAAGATCCCTCTGACCACGAGGCTCTGTAAGCTTGCCAGTGAAAACATGCATGTTTTGCTTTTTGCCTTTTGCATTTGGTGCACCATGAAGTGGGAGAAACAAAAATCAAGTTTCACAAGTTCTGTGGGCTGAGTTTCTGCCAACACTCACCTTCGGAACCGTCTTTGGGAGCCAGTTGCAGCTGTTGGACACCCCAGGGAGGTGTCAGACTTTAAGACAAGGGCCCACAGGAAGAACACCCCCCAGGATTTTAGCATAGGGTTCCACACAAGGTGGCCCGTGACGCTGAGTTGCAGACACTTTTGTGTTCCCACTCTCACACAACATAGTCCACACTACGCTCCTGCCTTGTGATTCTGCTAGTTAAATTTTTCCCTCTATAAATTTTAGCATTTTCCCTAGAAATAACTCTTCTACATGTTATAAGCCCTACTTACACATTTGAATGGGGTTATGACTAAATGGTGCCTCTTTTTTTTTTTTTGCCAGAATCCACTTGAATCTTGATCTGTTTCAATAAATGTATATTTTTAATCTGATGCTAGAAAATGTTGAAAAGCAGCTTTATGATAAATACTTTTTAAAAGCATTATTAGTTGTTTTGGTTTTTGACAAAAGTCTGCTTGGCAGTTCTGATCAAATGTTTCATGTCTTTCATTTTATTCAGCTAAAGAAAAATACAGATTTGAGAGTGTCTGGCAATATATGAGAAGTAGATAATCTCAAAAATTACTTAAATTATGCTTAAATGCCTCAAAGTAGTACAATTAATTTAATTAGACTGTAATAACCCTCCAAAGGAGAATCATAAATATCAAGCTACTTTGAAATAGTACTACAACCATTGATTCTTGTTTTAAAGTTAAAACAAAAACTTCCAGCATGTTCTAGGAAATGAATCATGTGTGATATTATTCCAATGTTTCTCTGAGTTCTGGAGGGTTTAGAAAAATTAATTTAACCAAGAAACTCAAACATAGCAAAAAGCTTCTTAGGAAACAGACTAGTCAAGAAGCTCTCTGGACGGACCCTGGAAATGGTGACATTCCAGGATCAGCCAAGAGCAAAAGACAAGAAAACACCTCACCACCATGTGCTACAGTAACCAAACCATGCCCATCCTCTATGGGTGATCCGGAATTACCCTCGGTGGGTGACAGCCAAAGAGCTGAATGTGTATCTACCAGACTACTCCAAATGTGACGATTTCAGTCACCTACCACAATGTTGGGGAGACTACCCTCGTACGTGGCTGACTTTGCTTTCTCCTCCAGGCTTATCCTTCCACGCTTGACCTCAGTACACCTTTCAACACCATTGATTATGATCTAGTTTGAAAATGCTTGAGGGAGTTTGCCTTTTTGTTGGTTTCCGTTTTGAAACGGTTTTATGCTTACCCTTCGGACAGTTGACATCATGTGTCAATGGCTGCTCATTGTTCTGGGGCTGAAGTGCTTGAGGCTGGTGTTCAGCGGGGTCTAATACTAATATGGGCCCACAGGCTGCCTTTAGGCCCTGTGACTGCTGGATGCGGTAGCAGTGTTAACTGAGCTGTTTAAAGGTGTTGCTGCCTTTTCCCCCTGGTGGCCGGTGGGGAAGAAGGAAGAAGTGGGAGGCTGGCTTTGTTTTTAATGGAATTATGAAATTACAAATCTGGAAAGAAATTACACAAACCGACAGTCTGTCCTATGTTCTCTGGAGCAGCGACTTGGCCTTGTGCTGAAATATTGTTGTATATAGCTATTCCACCATCTTTTGCTCTCTACTACATTTCTGTTGTACAAATTTATTGGTTTAAATTTTCTCCTTTACATGATTTTAATGCTTCCTGATTTTGGTTTTCCATTTTCATTTAGCCCTTGTTCACTTATCAAACTGTTCACTTAGTATATGGCAATTAGGTAGGCTGCCGTCTATGGGGTCGCACAGAGTTGGACACGACTGAAATGACTTAGCAGTAGCAAAGAGAAAGTTATAATTTTACTGTGAAATATAAAGGTATTACTTACATGGTTTAAAACACCTGAAAAATCATGTATATGTGACTCTTCCATTTAGGAAATTCTGCTAAATGCTAGGAATATAGACTTATTTATTGTGAATGTTTAAACCTTCAGGTTTTACATTGCCAGTCAGAATCCCAGGAGGCACATGATGTGTACATTTATATGAACGTTGAAGTGAACACATAAATTATACAGATTGGTGATTTGACTGAATCTAAATGGATTAGGTGGAAGGAAAATATACACAGAAAATGTAAACAGATTAAAAATGTAAACACATTAAAATTCTTAATATATTTTTATTACAGATTGTGTTAACTATTTTTCCTTTGGGCTATATATATTCTCAGTGTTAATGAAATATATATATATATATTTACTTTTCAATGTTAATGAAAAGTTTTGAGGGAAAATATAAAAATATATATGCTGCTGCTGCTGCTGCTGAGTCGTTTCAGTCGTGTCCAACTCTGTGCGACCTCATAGATGGCAGCCCACCATGCTCCCCCATCCCTGGGATTCTCTAGGCAAGAACACTGGAGTGGGTTGCCATTTCCTTCTCCAATGCATGAAAGTGAAAAGTGAAAGTGACGTCACTCAGTCGTATGTATACTCTCCCGTAATTTTATGGAGAAAATCTAACACATACAAAATGAGATTTCTATCTTTTATCTTTTGTCAATTTTTTCATTCTTTTTCAGATTACAAAAGATTAGCTCTTATGACCATTTTCCCCTTCAAACACGATTCTGGTCATGTCTTGACTTTACTCCAAAATTTATGGAATAACTTAAAATTTCTTCCTTATTTTTTAGTATGTACAGCTAACTGTATGTGCATCTAGGATGTACATCTAAAATATTTCCCATTTTAATGTATATATAGATGACTAATCTACTAATTCATTATTTAATACAATAGGATAGAAAGTGTTTATAAATCACTTGAAAATTAAGTTTCAAAGAACAAAATAATAAGATTACTAATGATATTCTGTTCTGGTTATTAGGACCACCATCATAGATACTAAAATTCAGTAAATGTTAGTGTTTTCTGGGGTTTGAATCGATATTTGAAAATTATTTTCCCATCATAAAACTGTGAGATGATGTTGCCATATGAGGAATGTTACCAGCCTTTAGAGGATCTATCTGTATCTGTTACTGAGAAAATCAATCACTATTTGGGTGGGAAATTACATTTTCCTTGACTTTTTGCCTTTTTTGTTTTTTTTTGCTAGGGATACATATAATAAAAGGCTCACCTTACTTGAGTATTTTCTAAGGGGAACTATTGTGGGTAGAATACGTAAGAGTTGGGATCACCAGTGTTTTAGTTTTTTGGGTAGATAACGTATTTTAGTCATGTGCATACCACTTTCAGTCTTATTAAGAAAGAACTTTGTATTTCACTAGGGCCTGAGTAGTGTCAATGGCACTCTAGTAATTTTATAAAAATTTATAAAAATAAAACAAACATGGTTTTCTTAAATGAAAGATCTGATTTTCTTGAACTATAATATTCCACTGAACGCCTAAATGAAGGCACTATTGTAGTATAAATCATTTAATCATACCCTTATAATTAATGAGAATAATACACAGAGCTCCCTTTGAATCTTATGTTAATTTCATTACTCTCGTAAGTCACATCATCAGGAATCCATCTGCCTGTAAATTAGATTTGGATGCAGTTTAACTAGCTTGAGAGAACACTTTGAGTTTTATACACTAGCTAACCCAGTTTAATATTTTGTATCATTTGGTATATTCATGTTGTATGTTTTGCTATATGATAGCAATAGAAAATTTCAAGAGTAGTTATTTATTTCTCGTTTGAAGCAAAAAAGCCAGTAATACTGTGTGTATGAAGCAGGGATATGGGCTATGGTGGCTAGAGTTGGTCATAGGGCTCTGGAGCCCTTTTGACGCATTTTTTGACTGGTTCAAACTGTTATATAAATACTGACTGTTGACCCTGATTGAATAATCTATTACATCTTTTTATGTGAGTCAAAGTATTTCAGCAGAAGGGCATTGTTTTGGCTTTTCTTTTTGTATATTAACCACTGTTCTTAATTGTGGCTATTGTGTCATGGAAACAACAGTTAAAAAAAAATTAGTAGCAAAATAAAACAGCAAAATAAAAGGGGCTTGAAGATATGATCTATTAGAGGATATTAAAGAATTGAGTGTTTTCAGCCTCGATGGAAAAAACCAAGAAAGGTATGATAGCATCTTAAATTATATAGAGTAAAGTAATGCTAGAATAAACAAAAGAAAGTTGATTATCAGTGGACCACAGAAACAGGTAAAGCTGCAATATTTTGTTGTGATGCATAGCTAAACCATAAGTAGCTAGCATTAACAACGAAATGCTGTTTTGAAGCTAAAATTCCAAGGAATACGTCCTAAAGATCTGCTGCAACTGTGTTATTCTTTTAGAACAAATACACTCTAGGTGAAGGAGCCTGCCCAAAGGATGAAAATGGGTTTTGTCGCATGCAATCTTTGGTCTCATAGATCTCAATATTCTCATGCACATCATGGAGGTTATCTCTAGGATCATTTTCAAACCCTAGAGAGTTGTTAATAGAAGATGATTCACAGCAACACGGATGGACCCCAAGATTTTCATACTGAGTGAGATGAGTCAAAGACAAATACTGTATGATATCACTTATACGTGAAATCTAAAAAGAAATTATACAAATGAGCTTATTTACAAAACAGACTCACAGAGTTAGAGAACAAACTTATGGTTAGCAAGGGGAAGGATGGTGGGGGAATAGATTGGGAGTTTGGGATTGGCCTGTACATACTGCTATATTTAAAATGGATAACCAATACAGACTTGCTGTTTAACATGGGGAACTCTGCTCAATATTATGCAACAACCTACATGGGAAAAGAATTTGAAAAAGAATAGATGTATGTATTTGTATAACTGAATTACTTTGCCATACACCTGAAAATAACACAACATTGTTCATTCCAATATTTTTTTTAAGTTAAAAACATAGAAAATTGGCAGCAGAAATTATGTTCTGGAGTTTAAAAAGTATATAAAGAGTTTGTTTATTCCTAGGTGAGAGGTCCAGGTCTTGGTTTCTCTTTCTAAAGCACTCCTCGCTTTCTTCCCTCTACCTGATACCCACCCACATACATGCACACACACACACGGAATTTGTCAGAGATTCTCTGAGATAGCCCAGATTGTGTGTATAACAGTAGAGTGATCCCATCTGGAAACACCAAGAATAATGGTAAATCTGTCCTCAGAGAAAAGCCCCAACCTGATAAAACCAGATTACAGGTCTCAGCCTCAGCCCAGAACACAGTGGAGAAGGAGAATAAACCATTAAGCCCTACACTGTGTAGTGTAGGGCAGCTCTTGTTGGGAGCTTGAGTAGAGTGGTGAGGAGGAGTGTAAACTTTTATGTGGGTCCCCTATAGAGTCATGTAACTGATTTAGCACATCTGGGCAAGGAATAGCTTGGCAACTGTAATGCTGATTGCAACACTTACTGTTGAGAAATAAGACATCTTGGTGAGGTTGGGAACCTGCAGTGGTCATGGTGCATGTCATTTCAGAGTAATCAGAAGGATTTGGAAACAAGACAGAAAACTTGCAGAGGGGTTTGCAAGCTGATAATGTGGGTGAATCTATATTACAGACTTCAGGAAGGAAAGAAATGATAAAATCACTATCAACCCACTAGATACAAGAGACCCATATTGATCTTATAATTGCAAGAAGAACAAAGTTCTAAAATCTGGGATTCTTGTAATATGAGTTATGCTTTAGACTGGAAAAAATACTTCTGTGATAATAATGACCTCAAATACCTATTTTGAAAATAACACAAGGGATTCTCATTGTTTGATTCGCTCTCCAAATTCACCCATACAAAAGATGTAAACTGAGTTTATAAACGAGATTTACAACTAGTAAATAAAAAATGTTTACTCCAATTAGTAGAATAAGAAATGTTAGTTAATTCGAAATAGCATCTTTCATCTATTAACTTAGAAATTTCAATATTGATGACATTATATAGTGCTGGCACAGATGTGAAGACCTCAAGTATCAAATATTTCTAGTCAGTTTCCACAAGAAGGATCTTTGACTTCTTAGCTCAGTGGTTGTATTTCTGAGACTACTTCCCAAGAAAATAATTTCTATTAAGGAAAAAAAAAAACCCAGCTTGTCGTAGTCTATCCAGGTTGCTGTAACAAAACACCATAGATTGAGTAGCTTATAAACAACTGAAATTTATCTTTCACAGTTATGGGACTGGCAGTCCAAGGACACAGCATTAGCACTGGTGGGTTCTGGCAAAGGCCCTCTTTCTGACTGCAGACTGCCAATGTCCTGCCATCCCCACAGGGGTCTCTCTGGAGCCTCTTTTATAAAGGCACTAGTCCTGTTCATGAAGGCACCACCTCCCCAAATACCATCACCTTGCAGGTTAGGATTTCAACATATGAATGTTTAGGACACAGACATTCAAATCATCACTAACCATATGTACAAATGGGTTCATCATGATTTGTTGTTAATAATAGACAAAATGTGTGGGCAACCAAAATGTTTGACAGGATCAAAGATTACTGTAAAAGGAAAAATTTACCTAACAAACATGATTAAAGATAATGATTATGAACACTGATAAAATATGGGAAATGCTTATTATGTGAGATTAATTTTAAAAAGGAAAAAATTAAAGAATTAAAAATTCTATGTATATGAAACAAGCATATCAAATATATAGTCATGAAAATATACTGTAGTAAAACAGTAGTTCTGTTATGGACTTGAGAGTTATTTAAATTCTTTTTTAAAACTTTCTAAACTGGGGACTTCCCTGCAGGTTTGGTGATTCTAGTGCAGGGGGTGTGGATTTGATCCTTGCTTGGGGAGCTAAGATCCTCCATGCCTTGTGGCATGGCCAACAACAAAATTTTTTTTTTAATTGCCTGTTATATAGTTATCTTGCTTTCATTTTTTAAAAATTGCATCTTTAAAAAAAAAGGTAAGCAACATTATGCCTATTTTATAAATGAATAAATACAATGAGTTTTCAAATTGTTAGATGCCAGAGGCTTCCATGTCTCCTAGGCAACTCCAGTTCTCTTGTTTCTCTCCCAGAAAACTGAGCCGGAGATAGATATGAGTATTTCATGTTTCATAGAACCCTTAAAGTGCGTGTGTTGTGATTTGTACTGGGTTCTCCCTTCCTCCTCCCTTCCTCCCTCCCTCCCTTTTGGTCTGTCAAAGAGAATAAATCTGTTGCGTGGTCACTAGGCCCTTAGACCAAATATCCTGTTTACTCATTGCTAGTGTTTCTTCATAGAATTCATCTTTTCATTCAAGTATAATGATATAAATGCTGTGTTGAGTGTGGGGAGCCTTTAATGTGTCATTAGGAAGACCTTGATAAAAGAAAAGGGCAGGTGTCTCACCTGTGAAAAAGCAATAATAGAGGGGATTAGTTTCCCAAGCCTAGCACGGGGCTTACTGCACTGGCCAGTATCCAAGCCACTGAAGATATGTGCAGCTGGCCTTGGAGGAGCCTCTGAAAGCTGTGGCACGTGCCGCAGGAGACTTCTGGGTATTTCGTAGAGTAAGACCTACACTTAAAAGACAGGCTTTCAGTTTTAGGTTATTGCTGGACTCTGACATTCCTTTGGTGCATCAGGCTAAAGAACACACGGTGGTGTTTGTTTGATGAAGAGTTATCCCAGTGTCTTGATTTTATTTGCGATCAGACTCTCCTCTCAGTGTCCTAAGGCATTCTTTCATTACATAGAAGTAGACTGGGACATTTTTTTTCACCTCTCTAATCCCTTGTCTTCCATCTTCTCCTTCTATTCATTTTTGCTTCTTTCTGCCTGAAATCATTACCATAATCTTGGCCTCAAAAAATCAGCATAAGCCAAAGGCAGTCTCATGAGGGATATATTACTTTCATGTGTGGCCTAAACATAGCACATAAACTACTCCCTGGAAAAGAAAACAAAAATCGTTCAGCAGGAGCTATAGAATATGTTCTTTATAAAGAGATTTCTTTTTCCATGCATGCCCTGATATTCTAAATGTTCCCCAGTGTGATGAAACAAACTGTGGGTTCTCATCTGGCACCAAAGCATTAAAAACATTCTGTGACTGTGTTTTAAAGTGTTGTGAAGATAAAAAATTTTTTCAGCACTTTTCCCCTGAAGGTCAAAGATTTAGATGATGAGGCTACCCATTCAAGCAGGGGAAGGGGGTTGCTGAGGGCATGATGGAGTCACTCAGGAATAAAAAAGTATGGATATCTGAAGAATGCCAGTTCTAAAAATGATTTATATATTGAGTCAGATAAAAGAGGTTTTTAAAATGTTTTTCATATTTTTGTATTTATTGGATATCTCTTATAAACCTTATCATACCCCCTGGAAAGTAGCAAGAATAACATAAAAAGCACAACTAACTCAAAAGGCTTCTCTCTTGGGATTTTCAGTTCATTATTGTTACCTCTCTACATAAAAGTCAAAGAAAATTTGAAGGTCATAGTGCCTAAAGGAAAATCCTTGCAATCAGTCACAAATACTGTGTAAGTATGAGAATACTTATCTGTAAATGTTATACTCTCAAAGTGACACAATGAAATATGGTGGGGTTTTTTGTAGCTTGTTTGTTCATAGATTCACCAAACATCTATTAATACTGAATCATTCTCTTAGGCACTAAGGCTCAAAGATGAATTAGACTGATTCCTTGTCCTCAAGTACTTGAGAATGATAGAAGCAACTTTTATAGGAATAATCACAGTACAACTTTAATAGGTGCTATAAAGGTGATGGAGGTGGGCAAGATGATATTCAAAATATCAATCAAACAGTGTGGTTCAGGTACCATGAATCAGAATAGTTGCTGTTGTGTTATTGTTCAGTTGCTAAGTTGTGCCTGATTCTTTGAGACCCCATAGACTGTAGCACACCAGGCTCCTCTGTCCTCCACTGTCTCTCAGAGTTTGCTCAGATTGATGTCCATTGAGTCGGTGATGCTATCTAACCATCTCATCGTCTGCTGCCCTTCTCATTTTGCCATCTATCTTTGAATCAGAATAGATACCAGCATGCATTCTGGAACAGAGTTTGAGAGATATCCTGGTGGGCTAGGTCTTTTTTTTTGCATGGAGATCCTGGAGGCTTCCAACAAGGAATCAGCATGGCCAGTGTTATTAAGAGGAGAGGTACTTGGCAGGGAGTTGATGGGTGGGGGTGCCTTCAAAACTGGCTAACTAACAACCAGTGAGGTGGGGCTTATGTATACCAGCTGCAAAACAGCTCTGTATTTGGAATGTTACAATTCATTTAAATATGAATGTCCAGATAGTGCCAGCACGATTATTCTAGATTGCTATTTTAGATTCATTGAGTACATTTCTGCAGCTGTCACTAAGCTTTGTTTCAAATGATGTATGTATCACCCTAGGGCAGGTGGGCCATGTAAATACTTTGATGGGATTCTGCTCAGCTTGAGGTTCTGGATTTAAATGACTGATTGCATGTGTGCGTTCACCAAAGATATTACTATTACAAAAGGGTGGCTATGTTACTACCTTTAATCTGACCATATTGCATTTCATCATTGGTTGGTGCAGTGAAATGAAAAACCTTGCCATACAGTGAATACTTTAATCTGTCATCATAAAGAAGGCTTTGTCAATGTTGGCTCAAGAAATCTAGGCTAATGACCAAACCGGTGCTAGTCTTTAAGTAAAAATATAGGTTATTCCGTAGTTATCTTTGTATGTGTTGTTCTAAATTAATATTTTTGGTATTCATCCAATAGAAAAAAGTAAGAAAGTTGAAAAGAAACTTATTCTGTAAATACACATACTCACATCTATAAAATACAAAAAAGAGGTATTTACAAGCCTTTTGGCATTATTTGGGTTACTGCATCAATGTTTTATATCACAACAAAGTGTTTCTGTCAGGTAACTGCAGAAGATGGGTTTCTACTTTATTCTGGAATGTCGAACTCATCTGGTTAGATTGCAATTCACAAAGCTGAACAAAGACTGGCCATTGATTTATTACAACTTGTGATCCAATTGAATGGACATGGTCTTACTTCCGAATATTTCTTTTGAGGGAGCCAGAGTGTGTCGCAAGATCAAACAACTGTGCTTCATGATTGTGTGTACTCAGGCAGAATGACTAGGACTCCAGGGGGATTTGTGTGCCTGCATCAGGCCCTGGGCACTTCCCCTCCACAATCCCTGTGGAATTTCTCAGCTGCAGCCATCAGTCCTAAGGGTTAGATGAGCCTGAAAGAAACAGACCACATTGCTCTCATTCATTACCACTGCCTTGTTCTTGCCACAGTTCTGAAGAACCAAAGAATTGGGGGCCTGGCTGACCTCCCTTGCATTTCATTTGATACAGCCTCACTCTATCTCTGCCTTCTTCCTCCTCAAGGCAGAAAAAGATGGCAGCTATGATGATAGCTGCTTAATGATATGCCTGCCTATTTGACGTAGAATCAGTTGACTGACATTCTTGTCTTTACTTTGGTAGACCTAGAGTTGCTACTTTTGAGAGTGGGTATTAGGAAATAAATTATTTTGTTTCCTAGAGAAGCATATTGCTGAAAGTTACAATCTTTTGGTGTTAGAGATAAAATTCTAAGATTCTGCAAAACTTCATGAGAAAAGAGCATAAGTGGTCTCTGGTTCTCAAACCGCTTATCCTGCTATATCCTTATTTCAGGGATAATGCAAATCAGTAATTGCTGATGATGGAAATCCTAAAGTAATTCACTTTATGTGAGTAGAAATATTGGAAATGGTTTCACAGATTCTAAATGAAACCAATAGAAAGATACAAATAACCCTAATAGGTTGGGCCTCAGTTTTGTCTTGGAGAAGGCAACGGGAACCCACTTCAGTACTCTTGCCTGGAAAATCCCATGGACGGAGGAGCCTGGTAGGCTGCAGTCCATGGGGTCGCAGTCGGACACGACTGAGCGACTTCACTTTCACTTTTCACTTTCATGCATTGGAGAAGGAAATGGCAGCCCACTCCAGTGTTCTTGCCTGGAGAATCCCAGGGACGGCGGAGCCTGGTGGGCTACCATCTATGGGGTCGCACAGAGTTGGACAAGACTGACGCGACTTAGTAGCAGTTTTGTCTTGTTACAGATTATGTAATATCATCATCAAATAATTACTTATTTTGCTTGGAATTTTGTAATTATGTCTCTGAAAGTGACCTTGAATGCTATCAATGTCTAAATACAAGAGCAATGTTTTCCAAGTTTGAGGGCTTGCACCTTCAATTGTAAATGCATGTGTGTCACATCTTGAAAGAAAAAAACACAGACTCTGCAGAGAATCTCACTCATATTAACATGTCAGAATTCTGATACTGTGTCTAAGGACAAGATTGACATTTGGTTACTGTGTTAATAATAAGAGGACATTTTGTTTTATCTACCCAACATATGTAAATTGTACCATCAGGTTTTTACTCTATAAGGCTTAGATCCTAAGAGCCAGTTTTGACTTTCAATCTTTCCTACTCATGCTTGGTATCTAGTTAAGTCTCCATGTTTGATTTTTCTTATCAAATTACTTTTAGTATCTTATTTTTGTCCCTGTTGCCACTATATAACTTTATGCCACAGCTTTTATGAGAGCTTTAAAATTGGCTTTGATAACTCCTGCCGCGTTAGTTTCCCCGAAGTCTGTACCACTGTCTTCATGTTATTATCTTGATACTCAGTCTATAATGGCTTCCTGTTAGCTGTTGGAGAATTTCCTAACTTCTTCTACGGTCATTTGAGGGTTTCCATATTCTAGACTGGACGGAGAAGGCAATGGCAACCCACTTCAGTACTCTTGCCGGGAAGGTCCCATGGATGGAGCAGCCTGGTAGGCTGCAGTCCACGGGATCGCTAGGAGTCAGACACGACTTCACTTTTCACTTTCATGCATTGGAGAAGGAAATGGCAACCCACTCCACTGTTCTTGCCTAGAGAATCCCAGGGACGGGAGAGCCGGGTGGGCTGCCATCTATGGGGTCACACAGAGTCGGACACGACTGAGGCGACTTAGCAGTAGCAGCAGCATATTCTAGACTCACCTTACTTATCCAACCTCATTTCAAACAAAAATTCATATTCCTGTGAAGGTGGTCTCATGGTTAGCTGCAGTACAGATGGTTAGCTGTGTTTATTCGTGTCTTGCTCTAATATCCTGCCTTGTCCTTTTTTTGACTACTCTTTTAAATCAAGCTAAAGTTTCACCTCTTTGAAAAGCGTCTCTCGATTCTCTTCTCTGAGCTTTGGGTTATAAGCAATGCCGTGTACAGTACAACACACTGTCATATGCTGGCTAATATTACTCTTCCATTCTTAGAGTCTTGTTTTTGTTTTAGGTCTTGTATGTCTAACAAGATCACAAGATCTTTTCAGGAAGAATCCATACATACATGCTGCTAATAACATGAGGCGTTCTTGCCTATTCTTTGAGTTAAAGTATTTTAAAAGGCAACAACTTTTTTAGAGATGCCCACTTTTATCTCAGCAGGAGATATTCAGAGAACAATCAAACTCAATCAAGTATTTAAGGGATTTATTTTATTTATAGGATTCTTTTTACACCTTGAATATTAACAACTAACTTCAAAGCTTCCTGGTAGAACTTATGAATTCCTTAATGATCATTGTGTAATAAGGAGGCTGAATTTGGAGAATGATTAATGATGTGTGACCTGATCAAGTCATACATTTTCACAAATATGCATGTAGATGGAATATAAATGACAAAACTGATTAAAATCCTAATATCCTCATTTTTGTTCACATCTAAATATAGAGAGTCACTACAACTGAAAATTTATCCTATTGAAGATTTTACATAAAGCTCTTTGTGTAAGAAATTCTTTTTAATCATAGTGTACAGCTGTCTTATTCAGGATATCTTCTTTTGTGTTTTGAAAGAGACCTAATGAGCTCATTTACTGGCACATTAAAAATACGAGTCATTTTACTAAAGAGCATAAAATAGGTCTTATAGTACCAATTCCATTCTGAGCATCATGATTCCTTCTATATTCACTACAGTCAATCATTTCCTTGAAGGTTTCCCCTCTAATGCTACCTGGTATCATTATAAAATGGCATATTTTAAAATTGTTCTATTTTATGAAAAACTCTTGTGAGAGCAAGTTGCAAAATAAAAGAACTCAAATTTTACTTTGAAATTACCCTCTTTCTTATAACCTAAAGTTGTAACTCTTGAACTTTCACCCTTGATAGTTAGTTCCTGAGTTCCTGGTCTACTTTATCATGGCTCTTTCATAAGTCTGTTAAGGATAACTGGCATTTGAGGTTGGTCTTAAACATATTACTTCCTGGCCTCTGACACACATCCAAACCTTGATGTGCCTTGAGGCTTCCATCTTGATTAGAACAAAGGATGTCAGGTAGAAAGCCAATACCATTTTGGTATATGTTTTCTTTGTTATTTAAGGCTGTATGAGTGTGTGTCTACCAAGATAAAAGACTTGCTATTTTTAAAAAAACTTTCTATTGGTTCATGTACCGCATAGAAAAGAAACTCAGCTTTCCAAAGTTAAAATTGTATGTCTTGGACTGGCCCTTCCACAGTTGCATTGGAAAATGTTTGTTTGCCATGTAATGGAAATAGCAGCAGTAAAGTGCCAGAATTATTATGAAATCATATGGGGAAATGTTTTATACATAATAATCTGTTCATAATGTTTTTGTATTCTAGGGAATTTGCCTGTCAGGATGAATCTGAGATTTAACTGTAAGGAAACAACTCTGTTTATTTTGAAGGAGGCAATGAAACTCTGTGGGGTGGTTGGGAGATTTCAAGTATCTTTTTAATGGCCAAGTGGGACTTGATTTTCTGGTGAAGATCACCTATATTAGCATTTCTATGAAAGGCCAATCATTATCCTAACCTGCACTGCATTTTGTTCTCAGTTAGTTTAACAAGATAATTTGACATTCTGTAGAGTACGTTTCATATGCATGACATTCCAAATACCTCATAGCATTGAGTAAATTAATTCCTTGTATAGGCACATGGCAGTTCCTCCTTAAACTATGGTATGAAGTATGAAATGCCATTCCTATTGTTATTTAGGAAACCAAGAATAATGATAAAAGAATTGTGTGTTTTTACTTAACAACTCTGTTAAAATGATTATGATAGTCATGTTGTAAGAAAACAGAATTTATATCACAACAGAATAAATTCATGACTATGCCTACGTGGCCTATTCTAAAGAACCCACCTGTCAGTGCAAGAGACACAAAAGACATGAGTTCTATCCTGAAGAAGGAAATGGCAACCCACTCCAGTATTCTTGCCTGGAAAATTCCATGGACAGAGGAGCATGGTGGGCTACAGTTCATGGTATGATGAGCAACTGAACAACATATTGGGAAAAAGATTGGAGGAGAACAATGGGCCAACAAAAATATATGACAGGGAAAAAAAGTTTAAGTAAGAAGATAACAGGAATGATGAAAAACCAGGATCTAGGCAAAAGAGACTCATGTAGGGTGGCGACTTGGGATAGATTAATAGTGGGGTTAGGTTTTCCCAGTGTTAGCAAACAGAAACTTGATTTGCTCACTCACCACACAGCAAAGCTGCTCTACTGACACTGGGTTGTGGTGAAGGAAAGTATAGCATTTATTGCAGACTGCCAAGCAAGGAGAATGGGAAGTTCATGCTCCAAAGACCTAGACTCTGGACTTTTCCTCTTCTTTATGTTTGAATATAATCTCAAAAGTGTTTTCTTTTCCTCCTCCTTTCTTTTTTCTTTTTTTGCTGTTTTAAAAAATTTATTTATCTTTAATTGGAGGATAATTGCTTTACAATATTGTGTTGGTTTCTGCCATATATCGACATGAATCGACCATAAGTATACCCTTAGGGATGGTTTTTAAAGAACATTTTGCATGAGAGTTGCAGCTTGTGGACTTTCTTCTGGTTGGTTGGTGTTACGGTATCAGGGTGCTGCTTTGGGAATCTTTATCGTCAGCTTGGTTCCAGCCAGTCTGAGGTCTAGTGCATGTGCTGTTACCATCTTCCACGGGGAGTGGGGATCTTAGTTTCTACAGAGCAACTCAAAGATACATGTCAGATTGTTATGTATATCCCTTGAGAAGGAACTCAAGACTGTTTTATCACTGAGCTGTTTGCTTTTCCTTTTTTTCCTTCATTCTCTTACTTCCCTAATTACTAATTGGGTCTGTTCTTTGGAGCTCAGGAAAGGGCTGGGAGACTAAAGTCTTTTTTCTGCAAATGAGAAGTATGGACCAAAGAAGGGCTTTTGTACCCAGGAAGGCCCTGCAGGGTCTTACTCAGTTTCACTGGTGGGAAAACCTTATCTTTCGGGCCAGTATATTTTCCTCCATATATATGGAAGCTTATTGATCAGGAGAATTGCACAGTGAAAATGTATTAAAATAATCACCCCAGTACTTACATGCAGATGGATTTGAGAGAGATCAGTAAGAATTCAGAGCTGAAGAGTAAAAACCCAAAGCATCTGAGGTAGATATTCTCTATGTTTTGTAGATAAAGAAGCAGGTTGTAAAAGGTTAATCTGTCTAAAGTCACACAACTAGTATGTGACAGAGTCAAGTTCAAACATATGTCTCTATGGCTTGTTAAAAAACAAAGTCCAACCTAGTACATTTCAAAGAGCTTTACTGGCTTTATTCAACAATTTGTAAATTGGGGAACATCTCATCTAGTAGATAGAAAGGGGCTCTGAGGAACTGCACAAAATGGAAACTTTTATAGGCAGAAGGGAGAAGGAACAAATGAGTTCTACTAGCCAAAATGTGGTTTGGTTTTGCAGGCTTACTTTCCTTTAGGAAATGACAGGGGGGTATCAGGCAGATTACCTAACTGGTGCTAATCAAGCTATTCCTGACTGACTGGTTAAAGAATCCATTTCTGGGAGAGACCAAAACTGTAATCAAGTCTTGATTCAGTGATGTAAGGTCTAGCATAAGTAACTCCACTTTGGGCCTGTTGTTTTATTTATAACAGGCTTATTTTTTAAAATTGTATTGTGCTGTTTTTAAACAGAACAAATGTTACAAAAATGCTATTGTTATTTCATCTTTTAAAAAACACAGTCATCCATTTAATTAATATTTAATTATGTCCAGGGTCTGAGAACAAAATAGTGAACAAGACAGACACCATCCCTTATTTTTAAAAGATCAATATTTTTCTTATTTATCTCATTCTAAATACTTACATGTAAAAAACTTGTTAAAACTGGTGTGCATACTATAGTTAACAATACTGTATGATACATTTAAAATTTTGTTAAAAAGATGGGTCTCATGCTAAGTGTTCTTACCATCAATAAAATTTTTAAAAAATTGCGTGCATTGTGTAAGGGTATATTAACTGAGCATATACATAAATATGTGCTATCACACCCCAATAGGTTAACTATAAATGTTTTCAATGTATGGAGAGGGAACAGTTCCTTTTTAGTTTTATAAAATAAAAGTCTATCAGTTTTTGTCCAATGGTTTCTCATTATTTTATATTTAAAATAAGAAGCCAAAAAATAAGCCTATAAACTGAAATTGTAAACACAGACTTTCAGAAATACTCATGAACCTGTTCTTTCTGAGTTTATTCAAAGCTCCTATTTTCCTTAATGGTGTCTGTGTTTGTATCAGAAAATAGAGTGATCCATATTGTGCTTGGTAAACGAGACTGTCTTTTAGTTTTAGAATTCACAATTTGGGAATCAGACTCTCTGGGTATAAATTCCTAACCCACCACTTATTAGATATGTGATGTTGAGCAGTTCACTTAGTCTCTCTGTATCCTCACCTTCCAAACTTGCATTGTGATCATGCAATTAGTATAAATAAATGGAACAGTGCGCGGTCAGTGCCAGATGGGTGATGAACACTCATAAATATTAACCACCATCATTTCCCTTTGTGTCACGCTCAGGTATTTTGTGGATTTCTTTTCCCAGGGCACCACGTGGTCATCATGTTTGCTGGCTTCCAGGGACAGCCTCCTAGTCTCTCTTTCCTGTTCTCATTGCTCTGCTGCACTGGGGCTTGATGCTTGTTTCATCAGGTCCAGACCTCCACGTTGCCCTTTTCCTCTGGTGGGCTCCTATTCCTGCCTTGGTGGCTTCATCTTGACTTTTTGTTTACTCATTCTCTTTCACTAATTATCAGAGTTAAGCCAGTTCTGTTATGATTACTTTTCCTATTATGACTAATTTTGGCAAAGGCATGAATAATTAGCTCAGCATCAGCTTAAAGACTTGTGGGCCGTTTACATGTGTGTATTGGTGTGTGTGCTGCTACTGTATTCATCATCCATCGCCATTTGGCAAAACCTTATGACATTGCAAAATCATCAGTGAAAAGAAGTCCCAGTTTCTTTTTTCCATTTCCCATAAGGAAGATTGTTTCAATCTTTGATAAGTTAAGAATTAGTATTATTTAATTCACTGAGTGTATGACAAATGACATTCAACCCTTGGTTTCTTAATCTTTAAAAGATCTGTTTACTACCCCACATTCCATTAGAAACATGGAATCTAGAGACATTGTTTAAATTTTTTTTGCAAGCTTGTGAACTGAACTTTTTTTCGTGTGAATATGTGACATTGTATAGGTAACAATCATTCATTATGTTGCATATAATCTCACAAAGAAACATATCTTTCCCATTTCCCAACCCCTATTCTCTGACATCTTGCAGCCCCTCTCCCCTTCTAGTAGAGATTTTTTAAAAAGCTGTCATGACAAATCCCCTGTAGGATCACGGGGTAAAACATTCTAGTACCATAATAATGAAACACTTTATGTGTGGGAGAATGATAGAAATAACAACTGTGCCACATCAGACCTCATTAAAGTCAATGAACTGCAACACCGGTTATTTGTAGTCTTGAACAGTTTCTATTCAATATTCTACTGTATTTATTATTTAAATATTGAAAACAGCAATAGGGATAGCTCCTCATTTGCTAGAATTCTGCTTCTGGAAACAAAGCGTCTACACAAAGCTCAGAAAACATTTCATTGCACTAGATTTAGAAATCCCTTTGTGTGCAGTAGTTTTCTAGTATGTTCTTATGAGAGTTTCCATTTATCTCATAAATATGCTCATTTCTCCTTATCAAATTTATAAATATCAGTTAATTCTTGGGTAAACATGAAATGCTTCATTTAAGCCTAGTTTGGCCACCTCTTGCGAAGAGTTGACTCATTGGGAAAGACTCTGATGTTGGGAGGGATTGGGGGCAGGAGGAGAAGGGGACGACAGAGGATGAGATGGCTGGATGGCATCACTGACTCGATGGACATGAGTCTGGGTGAACTCCAAGAGTTGGTGATGGACAGGGAGGCCTAGCGTGCTGCGATTCATGGCGTTGCAAAGAGTCGGACACGACTGAGCGACTGAACTGAACAGAATTGAACTGAAGCAAGAACTGAAGTTAACCGTGAAATAACTGGGAACAAGGAGAAATTTCAGAAGGCCATTGGCCTACCTCCACAAGGAGTAGAAACTCAGCCACTTGAAAAATAATCCTAATGATCAAGTAATGTCAAGAATTAGATTCACCACAATTCTGATGTAAGTTGTAATGATTTGTTTAAACTAAATAAGTTAATTTAAGTTAAATTTATTTTATTTGTAATTAAATTTATTTAATTACAATTGTTAAAATTTTCCTTTATTTAAAATTGGAAAAATATAGAACTAGATAAGACAGAAGTCCTGCTCTCAGTGTATTTCATGAGAAAGTAAAAATGTACTCTGCCAGAAAGGTATACCTTACTGCTTAAGGGCTCCTCTAGTGAGCAGTATATTCTGTAATAACTAGCCCATTTTCTTCTAAACGAGTAGCTATTCACAATTTTGGCTACTACCCCAAACAAGTACAGGTGTACCACAGAGATATTATAGCTTCAGTTCCAGACCACCAGAATAAAGCGAATATCACACAAAGCCAGTCACACAAATTTGTTGGCTTCCCGGTGCATATAAAAGTAGTGTTTATACCATACTGGAGTCTATTAAGTGGGCAATAACATTATGCTTTTAAAAAGTATATACTTTAATTTTAAAACCTTTTATTGCTAAAAACTGATAACCATTATCTGAGCCTTCAAAAAATGAGTCACAGTAGTAACATCAAAAATCACTGACCACAGAGCACCATAGCAAACATAATAATAGTGAAGAAAAAGTGTGAATGTTATAAGATTTGCCAAAATGTGACACAGAGACAGGAAGTGAGCAAATGTTTTTGAAAAGAAATAACACTGATAGACTTCCTGGACTCAGGGTTGCCAAAAACCTTTAATCTGTAAAAACAAAACAAAAATCATAGTATTTGTGAAGAACAAAACAAAGCACAATGAAACAAGGTATGCACCTACCACATTTTACATTTAAACCAGGGCTCACATACATATTCACCCAGTGGTCATTAGGTGGCCTAATGTGTACACTATTAATGTACTCAAACTTACTAGCCATTTTTCTCTTTTTGTATCTTCCATGTGTCCTACAGTTTTATCCTCATTAATTGGAGACATTTTTGCTGTATAGTTTCTGTTTCATAAGTTTGACTTGGAATTGTCAAAAAGTTCTTGGTATAAAAGCTTAATAAGCATGTTTATGAAAGGAATATTCACAAAATTACTTTAAAGATTTGGTGTTTTTATTTGATTTGTTTAAATCCCCTATAGATTTTGGCAAAACAACCTTAATTGTTAATCTGAGGGTGCCAGTACATTTTAGATATTCATAGTCCATTAAAGGGCTTCCCAGGTAGCTCGGTGATAAAAAAAAATCTGCCTGCCAAGTAGGAGACTCCGGTTCTATCCCTGAGTCAGGCAGATCCCCTGGAGAAGGAAATGGCAACCCACTCCAGTATTCTTGCCTGGGAAATCCCATGGACAGAGGAGTCTGGTGGGCTACAGTCCATGGGGGTCTCAAAGAGCTGGCTATGACTTAGTGACTAAACCACCACCACAGTCTATTAAAATTGTGATTTGGCCTGGTAAGGGTATGAAATTAAAAATTTGCAACTTCATGCTTACTGTTTATAAATAAAATACTAGTGAACTATTTTTGCTAAGAAACTATTCACTTTTTATTACTCTGATAACTTGAAGAATAGAATCCCTGAAACATTTGATAGTATGTCTCCTGTGTTGTTTAAAAACAGTGAAAATACTTTTACAACTTTTCAATTAAATTCATTGCTTTTAAAATAAATACTGTATATCTGGAAAAAACTGTAGTGAGAGTTATGGAGCTTGGCTATTGTAAACTTAAATTATTACCTATTATTTATTATGATTAACTTTCTTTTATAAGCTGACATTCCACAGAGATAAGAAACTTGAGGAAATTTGTATTAAAAACACACATAAAATATATTTAAAATGAACAAGCCTGTGTTATATACAGTGAAGTACAGGCTGATTTAAAATACTTTGGGAAGTAAATCTCCTGAATAAGAAAAGTTATTTCTTTGAAAAATTAACATGGTGTGAAATAGCATTGGCATGCATCAAGTAGCCCTTGGGCTGAATTTCTTTAAAGGTTTGTCAAGGAATAAGTGTTGTGCCAGTTGCTGTAGATGTAAGGATGTAAGGGAATCCCAACCCTCAAGAGCTCATAGTCTCGGGAGGCAGTAACAAGTAATAACACATCTGCCTAAGTAGCCGTTATAAGAATATGAAGTAGGCTCTTGATCAAATGGATGTCTTCTCTGGTAGCTCAAATGGTTAAGAATCTGCCTGCAATACAGAAGAACTAGGTTCGATCTGGGTTGGACAGATCCTCTGGATAAGGGCATGGTGATCCACTCTGGTATTCTTGTCTAGAGAATTCCATGGACAGAGGAGCCTGGTGGGCTACAGTCCATGGGGTTGCAAAGAGTCCGACACGACTAAGCAACTAACACTTTCATTGGTCAAATAAAGCAGTTTGGAACATTTGCCCTGGTTGTGTCCAGTCTCTGGGGAACTCGAATGCAGTGCGAGTTCAAAAAGGAGAGACAACACAGTGAGTCAGAGTGCTGAGTCTGCCATTAGGGAGTTGTGTGGGACCTTCTGCACCTACCTCTGCAGGCCTTCATTTTTGTTTGCCAAATTCTGATTTATAAACCCATTGAGCCAACAAACTGGTTGAGCCAGCAAGTGGTTGCAGTTCAATATGCAAATTGGAGCTACTCTGGTAGTCAGTACGAAGCACAGGGTGAAAACTTTTGGGCTGAATCCCCTCCTGGGGTTGTTTTAGGACACACATCCTATGGAGTATGGAGAAAATACATTTTAGCTAATATTCGACTTCTACTAGGCATTTGCTGTTTAAGCCTTTACTTCTAATTGTGGAATGCAGAGCTTTGGTCTATGTTGAGAGAATCTCAGGCATTAAACAAGTGAGCAGGTGAGAGGACTTTGGGGAAGTCCTGAAATTCAACTGTGCCTCCTTGTGAGGCTAATCCGGGAGATCTGAAGGTAAACCTGGTTTAGACTTCTGAAAGTAGCTGGACAATGGGGGAGGATGGACCGTTCAGAAAGGATGATCCACTGTCTCTTCTGTGTCTGGATGGATTCCTCCCTCCCTGAGAGCATTTGCAGCTGTTGGAGACCAATCCCTGGGACTGCCTGAGATGGAGGGGCATCCCAGCTTTGCACTCATTTCTTCTCGAGGCCTCCTTACCCCAGCATTTATCTGCCCCTAGGGCTTCTCCATCTGCTAATTGCTTCTTACTCAATCGTTCCCTGCTTACCCACAAGCCCTGGTGCTTGCTATTTCCTTTGCCTTACATTTCTATTTTTCTGTCTTCAGAATTAAGGTAAGGGTACAGTTGGTCCTTTGTATCTGTGGGTTCTGTGGATTCAACCAACTGTGGATGGAAAAGATGAGAAAAAAAACTTCTAGATAGTTCCCCAAAGCAGAAGTTGAAGTTATTGCACACCAGTGACTATTTACATAGCATTTAATTGTATTTATTACCTACTGAAAGTGATCTAGAGATGATTTACATTATGCAGGAGAATATGCACAGATTATTTGCAAATGCTACACTGTTTCACGTAGGAAATTGATCATTCGAAGATTTTAGTATCTGAGGGGGATCCTGGAACTGATTCCCCTGTGGATATCAAGGGACAGCCATGAAGTACTTTATGGTACTTTCTCTGATGTCCTTAAAGAATCTCCGTGTTTCTAGAGATGAAACTTCTTCTCAAAAGTTTTAGCTTTTTATTAAATAGGTAGAATTGTTTAGAAGTCTTGCTATTTTTATAGATAGTGTGACAGTAACATAAGCACAGAAATAGCTTATAAGTTTTGCTGCAATAATGAAAAATAAAGAAGGTGGTTAACATAATGTAGAAAGCCATTTAGTTTTCACCCTCAAGATAATCATATAAACGTTTACCAGATATTTTTGACACACCAAAATCAAAGAGGTTATTTGGAAGTTAGCTCAATTTACACGTTACTGAAAACCTATGTCTTTTAACTCTCTGTTTCATATTCTTTTTATTATACTAAATTGCCACTTTGACAATATACCTGCCATATATGGAAGGTAATGTTAATCTGTCACAGTTTCATTCACACATATAATCGGTGTTTTTTATCAACTACTCAAATATATTATGATCACTTTATGACTAAATATACAAAGAATATAAATAAAGCAAAAGAGGGGGCTAGTATTTATTGAGCCATTAGTTTGTGCATGTATTACCCACCTTCACAGAAATTCAGTCAAGAATTAATTCCCTAGTGACTCGGGCCATTAGTGACCATTACGTCATTTTTATAAAGAGATGACTACTATTCTCCCCATCTTCAGGTTTTGATAACAACAGACCTAAGCACAGTCACTAAAAGCATGCGCCTTTGCCTTCTTTCTTTTTTTAAAGAAAGAACTTTTGTTGAAGTATGAGTGACATGTAGAAAGCTGTATATATAATGTGAAGAAGTCGATGAGCTTGGAATAAGCATACATCTGTGAAACCATGACCAGCATAAAGGCATAGACAATCCATCATCTCCCATACCCTTCACCATTATTATCATTGTTTTGTGGTAAGAATATAACATAAGATGTACCCTCTCAGCAAACTTTAGCAATGAATTATTAGCTATAGACACTATGTTGTATGGTAGAACTCCAGAATTTATTTATCTGGCATAATTAAAACTGTGTACTCCTTAACCATAATCTCTCCTTTTCTCTATCCCCTGGCAACAACCACTACTCTCTGCTTCTGTGAGTTTGACTGTTTTTGATTCTACACATAAATGAGATTGTACAGTGTTTGTTTTCCTGTTTCTGGCTTATTTCACTTAGCATAGTATACTTCAGATCCATCCATGTTGCTGCAAATGCCAGAATTTCCATCTTTAATTTTCCATTGCATATATATATATATATATATATATATATATGGTATATACCACACATTTTCTTTTTCCATCATTCATCTGTCAATAGACATTTGTTTCCATATCTTGGCTGTTGTGGAAAATGTTGCAATAATTGTGGGAGTGTAGGTATCTCTTTGAGATTCTGATTTCAGTTTCTTTGAGTAAATACCCACAAGTGGGACTTCTGGATCATATGGTAGTTCTAGTTTTAATTTTTTGAGAAATCTCCATGTTTTCTGTAGCGGTTGCATCAGTTTACATTCCCACCAACAGTGTAACAGGGTCCTCTTCTCTATACCGTCTCCAACACTTATCTTCTTTTCCCCTTGACTAATAGCCATCTTAACAGGTGTGAGGTAATACTTCCTTATGGTTTTGATTTGCATTTATCTGATAATTAGTGATGTTGAGCACCCTTTCAAATCTATGCTGGCCATTTGTATGTCTTCTTTGGAAAAATGTGTTTTCTGTAGCGGTTGCATCAGTTTACATTCCCACCAACAGTGTAACAGGGTCCTCTTCTCTATACCGTCTCCAACACTTATCTTCTTTTCCCCTTGACTAATAGCCATCTTAACAGGTGTGAGGTAATACTTCCTTATGGTTTTGATTTGCATTTATCTGATAATTAGTGATGTTGAGCACCCTTTCAAATCTATGCTGGCCATTTGTATGTCTTCTTTGGAAAAATGTCTATTCCGACCCTTTGCCCATTTTTTAAAATTGGATAATTTGGCTTTTTGCTATTGACTTGTAGGAGTTCATTACATATTTTGGATATTAACCCCTTATCATATCCATGACTTGGAAATATTTTCTTCTATTCTATAGTTGAGATTTTTCAGTTTGGTAATCCTGGAATGGGTGAGTTTAACTCAGATGACCATTACATCTAGTACTGCGGGCAGGAATCCCTCAGAAGAAATGGAATAGCCATCATGGTCAACAAAAGAGTCCAAAATGCAGTACTTGGATTCCAAATTCAGACTTAAATTGAAGAAAGTAGGGAAAACAGCTAGACCATTCAGGTATGACCTAAATCAAATCCTTTATGATCATACACCAACGGGGCTGGAACACGGCAAGTGGCTCTTGGAACAGGCTATTCGAAGACAGGAAAAGCCTTGACTTCTCAAGCTAAGAGACCCAGAAGATTTGGATCTAGTGATCTACTTTTTGGGTACTGGAAATTACCGCTTCTAGGTGGTAAGGAGATACCCCTCGTTCAAGGTAAGGAGCATCAGCTGTACTTTGCTGGAGCAGCCCTGAAGAGATACCCCACGCCCAAGGTAAGAGAAACCCAAGTAAGATGGTAGGTGTTGCAAGAGGGCATGAGAGGGCAGACACACTGAAACCATACTCACAGAAAACTAGTCAATCTAATCACACTAGGACCACAGCCTTGTCTAACTCAATGAAACCAAGCCGTGCCTGCGGGGCAACCCAAGACAGGCAGGTCATGGTGGAGAGGTCTGACAAAATGTGGTCCACTGGAGAAGGGAATGGCAAGCCACTTCAGTATTCTTGCCTTGGGAACCCCGTGAACAGTATGAAAAGGCAAAAAGATAGGATACCAAAAGAGGAAGTCCCCAGGTCATTAGGTGCCCAATATGCTCCTGGAGATCAGTGGAGAAATAAACACAGAAAGAATGAAGGGATGGAGCCAAAGAAAAAACAATACCCAGCTGTGGATGTGACTGATGATGGATGTAACACCCGTTGCTGTAAAGAGAACACCCAAAAAAGATGTCCTTTTCATTATAGGGGACTGGAATGCTAAAGTAGGAAGTCAGGAAACACCTGGAGTAACAGGCAAATTTGGCCTTGGAATGCGGAATGAAGCAGGACAAAGACTAATAGAGTTTTGCCAAGAAGACGCACTGGTTATAGCAAACACCCTCTTCCAACAAAACAAGAGAAGACTCTACACATGGACATCACCAGATGGTCAACACCGAAATCACATTGATTATATTATTTGGAGGCAAAGATGGAGAAGCTCTATACAGTCAACAAAAACAAAACCAGGAGCTGACTGTGGCTCATATCATGAACTCCTTATTACCAAATTCAGACTCAAATTGAAAAATGTAGGGAAAACCACTAGACCATTCAGGTATGACCTAAATCAAATCCCTTATGATTATACAGTGGAAGTGAGAAATAGATTTAAGGGCCTAGATCTGATAGATAGAGTGCCTGATGAACTATGGAATGAGGTTTGTGACATTGTACAGGAGACAGGGATCAAGACCATCCCCATGGAAAAGAAATGCAAAAAAGCAAAATGGCTGTCTGTATTGAAAAATGTAGGGAAAACCACTAGACCATTCAGGTATGACCTAAATCAAATCCCTTATGATTATACAGTGGAAGTGAGAAATAGATTTAAGGGCTTAGATCTGATAGATAAAGTGCCTGATGAACTATGGAATGAGGTTTGTGACATTGTACAGGAGACAGGGATAAAGACCATCCCCATGGAAAATAAATGCAAAAAAGCAAAATGGCTATCTGGGGAGGCCATACAAATAGCTGTCAAAAGAAGAAGGGTGAAAAGAAAAGGAGAAAATGAAATATATAAGCATCTGAACACAGAGTTCCAAAGAATAGCAAGAAGAGATAAGAAAGCTTTCTTCAGTGATCAATTCAAAGAAACAGAGGAAAACAAAGGAGTGGGAAAGACTAGAGATCTCTTCAAGAAAATTAGAGATACCAAGGGAATATTTCATGCAAAGATGGGCTCGATAAAGGACAGAAATGGTATGGACCTAACAGAAGCAGAAGATATTAAGAAGAGGTGGCAAGAATACACAGAAGAACTGTACAAAAAAGATCTTCACGACCCAGATAATCATGATGATGTGATCACTAATCTAGAGCCAGACATCTTGGAATGTGAAGTCAAGTGGGCCTTAGAAAGCATCACTACGAACAAAGCTAGTGGGGGTGATGGAATTCCAGTTGAGCTATTTCAAATCCTGAAAGATGATGCTGTGAAAGTGCTGCACTCAATATGCCAGCAAATTTGGAAAACTCAGCAGTGGCCACAGGACTGGAAAAGGTCAGTTTTCATTCCAATCCCAAAGAAAGGCAATGCCAAAGAATGCTCAAACTACCGCACAATTGCACTCATCTCACATGCTAGTAAAGTAATGCTCAAAATTCTCCAAGCCAGGCTTCAGCAATACGTGAACCGTGAACTTCCTGATGTTCAAGCTGGTTTTAGAAAAGGCAGAGGAACCAGAGATCAAATTGCCAACATCCGCTGGATCATGGAAAAAGCAAGAGAGTTCCAGAAAAACATCTATTTCTGCTTTATTGACTATGCCAAAGCCTTTGACTGTGTGGATCACAATAAACTGGAAAATTCTGAGGGAGATGGGAATACCAGGCCACCTGTCCTGCCTCCTGAGAAATCTGTATGCAGGTCAGGAAACAACAGTTAGAACTGGACATGGAACAACAGACTGGTTCCAAATAGGAAAAGGAGTATGTCAAGACTGTATACTGTCACCCTGCTTATTTAACTTATATACAGAGTACATCATGAGAAACGCTGGACTGGAAGAAACACAAGCTGGAATCAAGATTGCCGGGGGAAATATCAATAACCTCAGATATGCAGATGACACCACCCTTATGGCAGAAAATGAAGAGGAACTAAAAGCCTCTGGATGAAAGCAAAAGAGGAGAGTGAAAAAGTTGGCTTAAAGCTCAATATTCAGAAAATGAAGATCATGGCATCCGGTCCCATCACTTTATGGGAAATAGATGGGGAAACAGTGGAGATAGTGTCAGACTTTATTTTTTGGGGCTCCAAAATCACTGCAGATGGTGACTGCATCCATGAATTTAAAAGACGCTTACTCCTTGGAAGAAAAGTTATGAGCAACCTAAATAACATATTCAAAAGCAGAGACATTACTTTGCCGACTAAGGTCCATCTAGTCAAGGCTATGGTTTTTCTAGTAGTCATGTACGGATGTGAGAGTTGGACTGTGAAGAAACCTGAGCGCCAAAGAATTGATGCTTTTGAACTGTGGCATTGGAGAAGACTCTTGGGAGTCCCTTGGACTGCCTGGAGATCCAACCAGTCCATTCTGAAGATCAGCCCTGGGTTTTCTTTGGAAGGAATTATGCTGAAGCTGAAACTCCAGTACTTTGGCCACCTCATACAAAGAGTTGACTCATTGGAAAAGACTCTGATGCTGGGAGGGATTGGGGGCAGGAGGAAAAGGGGACGACCGAGGATGAGATGGCTGGATGGCATCACTGACTTGATGGACGTGAGTCTGAGTGAACTCCGGGGGTTGATGATGGACAGGGAGGCCTAGCGTGCTGCAATTCATGGTGTTGCAAAGAGTCAGACACAACTGAGAGACTGAACTGAATTGAACTGAACGTTGTTATAAATATAAAATCATTTGGTGTTATCATAATATGTCTATTAGTTTGTTTTTGTAGATTATACTAAGAAATTATTCATCTCAATGAAGCCAACGCTGATCTACAAATCCAATTTTCTTGTAACTAATTCAAATTTATTTTTCCAAATTTACCATAATGGAAATGTTAGCTTTTTCTTCCATAAGGGTTTTGTCATATGCATATCTGAGGTTGTTGATATTTCTCCCAATAATCTTGATTCCAGTTTGCAATTCATCCAGCTCAACATTTCACGTGATATACTCTACATAGAAGTTAAATAAACAGAGTGACAATATACAGTCTTTTCCAATTTTGAAACAGTCAGTTTTCCATGCCCAGTTCTAATTGTTGCTGGTCACATGTTGCTGCATGTGACCAGCATGCAGCTTTCTCGGGAGACAGATTACCTATCTCTTTAAGAATTTTCCAGTTTATTGTGATCCACATAGTCAAAAGAGTTAGCATAGTCAATGAAGCAGAAGTAGATTTTTTTTTTTTTTTCCTCCTGGAATTCTCTTGCTTATTCTATGATCCGACTGATGTTGACAATTTGATCTTTGGTTCCTGTGCCTTTTCTAAATCCAACTTGAACATCTGAATTCTATGTTAATATATACTTCACTTTGTATGACAAGCTCTATGCTCATCTCTATCACTGCAAATGACTCAAACTCATTCCTTTTTGTGGCTGAGTAGTATTCCATTGAATACCTATATCATAAATTATTTATTCACTCATCTATTGATGGACATGTAGGTTGCCTCCATTACATGCCTGTTGTATGCAGAAAACCACAAGACACTAAAGAAAAAGTCAATGATGATACAAACACATAGAGAAATATATCGTATTCCTGGGTTGGAAAAATCAATATTGTGAAAATGATACACTACCCAAAATAATATACAGATTAAAAGCAATCCATATCAAATTATCAGTAGCATTTTTCATAGAACTAGAAGAAAAATAAAATCTTACAATTTGTATGGAAACTTAGAAGGTCCCAAATAGCCAAAGAAACGTTGAGAAAGAAAAACAGAGGTGGAGGAAACAGGTACTCTGTTTTCAGACTATACTGCAAAGTTACAGTTATCAAAACAGTATGGTATTGGCACAACAGCAGAAATACAGATCAACAGAACAGGAGAGAAAACCCAGAGATAAACCCCTGCACCTATGGTCACCTAATCTATGACAAAGGAAGTATGAATATAAAATGGAGCAAAAGACAGTCTCTTCAATAAGTTGTGCTCAGACGATTAGACAACTACATATAAAAGAATGAAATTAGAAAACTTCCAATCTTCCCTAACACCATACAGAAATAAGTTCAAATTAGATTAAAGACCTAAATGTAAGGTCAGGAACTATAAAGCTCTTAGAGGGAAATATAGGCACAATATGCATGGACATAAATTGCAGCTAGATCTTTTTTGACCCATGTCTTAGGGTGATAAAAATAAAAACAAAAATTAACAAGTGAGAGCTAATTAAAAATAAAACACATGTATACCTGTGGTGGATTCATGTTGATGTATGGCAAAACCAATACAATATTGTAAAGTAATATACCTCCAATTAAAATAAATAAATTTATATTAAAAAAAATAAAAATAATTAAAATAAAAATAAAAAACTGTTGCACATCAAAGTACATAATAAATAGGACAAAAACACAACCCTCAAGAGGTGAGAAAATATTTGCACACTGAAGCAACTGACAAGCAATTAATCTCTAAAATATGCAAGCAGCTCAATATTAAAAAAACAAAGAGCCCAATCAAAAAATGGATGGAAGACCTAAACAGCCTTTTCTACAAAGAGGACATATAGAAGGCCAACAAACACATGAAAAGATATTCAACATCACTAATTATTGCAGAAATGCAAATCAAAATTATTGAGATATCATGTCATACCAGTCAGAATGACCATCATCAAAATATCTACAAACAATTGATGCTGAAGGAGGTGTAGGGAAGAGGAAAGTTGTGAGTGGTGAAGTTGTAAGT
Source organism: Connochaetes taurinus (assembly GCA_006408615.1). NCBI lineage: Eukaryota > Metazoa > Chordata > Mammalia > Artiodactyla > Bovidae > Connochaetes > Connochaetes taurinus. Next base: position 230,119 of record SJXO01001644.1, on the reverse strand, counting down.
AGGTCCAGCCACTATGGAAAACAGTATAGTGTTTCCTTAAAATAAGTTAACATAGAATTATTGTATGAGTCATCAATGCCACTATTGGGCATATACTCGGAGAATAGAATAATTCAAAAATACACTTGCCAATCAACGTTCACAGCAGCACTATTTACAATAGCCAGGACATGGAAGCAACTTAATGTTAATCAACAGAAGAATAGATAGGGAAGATGTGATGTGTATACACTATGGAATATTATCCAGCCATAAAAAAGAATGAAATTGTGTCACTTGCAGAGTTGTAGGTGGACCTAGAGACTGTCATACAGAGTAAGGGAAGGCATAAAATCAAATATTAATGCATATCTGTGGAATGTAGACAAATGGTATAGGTGTTCTTATTTGCGTGGCAGAAATAGAGACACAGATTGTGAGAACAAATATATAGGTACCAAGGGTGAAGGTGGGTGTGTGGGATGAATTGGGAGATTGGAGTTGACGTACATGATGCATTCAGTTCAGTTCAGTTGCTCAGTTGTATCCAACTCTTTTCAGCCCCATGAATTGCAGCATGCCAGGCCTCTCTGTCCATCAGCAATACACAGTAATGCATGTATGTCTGAAAACTTATTGAGTGCAGCACTTTCACAGTGATGTTTAACATAAAACAGAGAATTAATGAGAACCTAGTGTATAGCAGAGGGAATTTTACTCAGTGGTGTGTGGTAACCTAAGTGGGAAGGAAATCTGAAAAAGAGGGGATATATGTATATGTATGATCCATTCACTTTGCTGTTAAACAGAAGTTGACACAGCAGTGTGAAGCTACTATACTACAACTTAAAAAAAAAAAAAAGAAAAGAAAAAGACGTTATATATCACAGGTTCCTTTGCACTCACTAATACAACTTGCGAGATGTACTAGACCTGCACAACAACTGTCCAGGTTCAGTTGTTCTCACCTTCACCTGCTGTGCTTTCTAGTAAGTACCTTTTGTCTGCTTTAGATATATTCTGGTTTAAGTGTCATCAGAAATGCAGTGTCTTTCTGTCTTCTACAGTTATCAATGGTGTAGCTATTTGCCTCCTTTCATTCATATTTGGCAGTTGTTGGAAACAATGTATCCCTTACTTTAGTGGATTTTTTGTTAATACAGCTGTTTTGTCCATATTAAAAAAAAAAATAGGCCTGGCGTGCTGCGATTCATGGGGTCGCAAAGAGTCGGACACGGCTGAGCGACTGAACTGAACTGAACTGAACTGAATCCTGGTTTTATTTGTTTTGTTTTGTTTGCTTTTATTGCTTGTACTTTTTGTGTCATATCCAAAAAATCAGTGCAAGGCCAATGTCAAGAAATTTTTCCACTGTATTTTCTACTAGGAGTTTTACAGTTTTAGCTTTTATGTAGTCTGTAATCCATTTTATTCGATTTCTTCCTTTTGTTTCTATCCACCTTTTCTTCTCCCTGAAAAGCACACACAGCAGAAATGTGTGTTGAAATAGAAAGCCAGAGGTTAAAACAAAATACCCAGCCAATTATGAATCCTGAAACTTTTCTTGAATGCTTCCTGTGTATTTAATTGCAAATGTTTATTAGCAGTAAAAATATTTTTTAATACGAAGAGAATTCCAGTTTAAAAAAATCTTTCCTCAAAGTACCTGTCTATTTCAGTTCAGCTACTAGGAGTGCAAGGAGATCCAACCAGTCCATTCTAAAGGAGATCAGTCCTGGGTGTTCATTGGAAGGACTGATGCTAAAGCTGAAACTCTTAATACTTTGGCCACCTCATGAGAAGAGTTGACTCATTGGAAAAGACTCTGATGCTGGGAGGGATTGGGGGCAGGAGGAGAGGGTGACAACAGAGGATGAGATGGCTGGATGGTATCGCCGACTCGATGAATGTGAGTTTGAGTGAACTCCGGGAGTTCTTGAGGGACAGGGAGGCCTGGCATGCTGCGATTCATGGGGTTGGAAAGTCAGACATGACTGAGCGACGGAACTGAACTGAACTAGGAGTGGAGAACAGAAAACAACCCAAGTCATAAGAGAATTGACAGGATTTATTAATTTATCTGCTAAACCAAAAAAGGGTATCTAGATACCTGTAATAACTACCCACCCTCAAGACCATTGGAAGACCCATATACAGGCATATGTTTATTTCTAGATACATCTCTAACCTTAGAGAATAGTCTTATCACAGGTAGGTACATCATTACTGAGGAGTAGAGTGCTCCAACAATATTAGTTGTGAGCCAGAAGAACTGGGTTGGCTTAAGACACCTTGCTGTGATGTGATTTGATGACCTTGATCTGTCTGCAGTTGAAGCTGTCAACACTGGTCTGTAAGACATTGCCATTATGGCTCATTTTTACTCATTTCTGTCTCAGACTGACAGTCTTGGTACCATCTTTCAAGCAAAAACTTTTTCTGAAGCATGAACAGTATCAGTTGCCATGAATTTTCTTATTATGAAGAGCAGTCTGGTTTTATCACCTCCCTCTGTTTTCTGTAATTTACTCTTTATTTCATGAATTGTCTGTTTGTAGGTTTTTACTTCCTCTGTTGCTGATAGCTTCTGCTTTTCCTCTTCTCATTCATGTTCTTGAACCAGTTTCTTTTGTAGAGTCATGTTTTTCTGCTGAGAAAATTCACTCAGAATTTGTGCTGCAAGGATCTGGCCAAATTCAGTGAATAAGAATCAGGTTCCAGCTTCTATATTTGTTCTTACAGCTCATGCCTGGCTGACACTTCATCACTCAGTTTGGAATAGGAATGGTCATTATCTTTTTCAACTATTGTTAACATCGGTCTGGTCTGGGAAGCATCTATCATTTGTCTTTTCTAATTTTTTCACTCTGGTGATCTGCCAGCTGTCCATTGTCAAGTTCATTCCATGCATATCATTTTTAATTAATTTTGCTTTAAATTCAAAAGTGATATCATGTGATCTGCACGGTAGACTTCTTAAAAACCCCTGTTTATTTTCTTTGTCTGCTAGATCTCTATGTGTCACTGTGTGTTTTGTATAATTTATTAGTTCCCAAGATCAGTCTAGTGCTCATTCCAGTCTTCTGCTTCCTACAACGGTGATAACATGCTCTTCTCAAATCTAGTATTTTCTTTGTAAATCCAATAGGGTTTAGATTCTCATTTCTCATAACTTAGTTTAGCTTCATTTTTTCTCTCAAATATTATGAAACTCTTTGGAAAACCTTGTCATAGTCAATAGGTATCTGTCTTACCAAATATCTTCTCAGTTTCCTTAGACTTTATTTTTTTCTCAACTCTCAAAATAATAAGCAACTTTCCCACAGTATTTGGTTCATTTCTGTAAGTCTTCAAATTGAGTATTTAAGGCAAACATGTTCTTTTTTTTCCTGATATGGCTTGTGGTATCTTAGTTCTCCAACCAGGATAGAACCCAGGCTGATGACTTTGGAAACACTGAGTCCTAACCACTGAACTGCCAAGGAGTCCCTTTAACTTTGTTGCTTGATTTCTTCAAATATATTGCTTCTTTGATCATTCTTTTATAATCTGATATTTTAAAAATATTTTTTAAAGTTCATTTCAAATTATTATTGGACATTTATATAATTATTGTTTTTACTTGATATATTCTATTAATATTTAAAAGAAATATTTAAGAAGAAAGTGATAAAGTAATTCCAATAAACAGATATAATTATAGGCTCCAAAAACTTTTCATAAAAATCAGGTCTGGGCCCTTCTGGCACCTTTGTTATGGATAAGACAGCCATCAGTTTAAGTATCTCCCATGGTATCTTCTCTCTGGTAGTTCTTAACATTTTTTTCTTTATCCTAGAATATTTCTAAGTTTCTCCTTCTTTGTGTTTATGTGGTTTGTTTTTACTTGCCACTTGAGTATAAATTCTATCTTAGATCTCCCGTTTTCAATTCTGGAATAGTCTCAAATATTATCTCTTAAACAAAGGCTTCCCTATCCCTTCTTTTGAGTTCTCTTATAAGTAAAATTTTCCCTTTTAGCATGGATAGATGAGGCTTCCCTGGTGACTAAATGGTAAAGGACCTGCCTGCCAATGCAGGAGACGCAGGTTTGATCCCTGGATCAGGAAGATTCCCCTGGAGGAGGAGATGGCACCCCACTCCAGTGTTCTTGCCTGGAGAATCCCATGGACAGAGGAGCCTGGCGGGCTACAGTCCACGGGGTCACAAAGAGTCAGACAAGACTGAGTGACTAAACAACAGCAACAACAATAGATAGATGGACGGAGGAATGGATGGATAGATAGGTGAGTAGCTAGCGAGCTAGACAGATAGATGGCAGAGTCGTGTTCTGTTTGGGCTACTAGAATAAAATACCACAGATGGGTAGCTTATAAATAACAGAAATGTATTTCTCATGTTTTGGAGGCTGGGACGTCCAAGATCAAGATGCCAGCATGGTCGCCTTCAGATGAGGACCCTGTTCCTGGTTCATAGCCGGCGACTTTTCACTGTGTCCTCACGTAGTGGAAGGGACTAGGGATCTCTCTGGGGTCTTTTTATAAGTTCCATTCATGAGGGCTCCAGCTTCATGATTTAAACACCTCCAAAAGACCTCACTCCTAATATCACCATCTTTGGGGATTAGAGTCTCAGCCTGTGAATTTGCATGATACACTTACATTCAGACCACAGTGGATTAGTTAGATACATAGATAGATACCGGAGCTGTCTCTCTGGGCTGCCTTCTACATCTTCCAAATCTATTCCTTCTTCAACCATATCCAGGCTAGCATTTAATAGATTTTTCTTTTTTATTTAAATTTCAGTGACCATTTTCAAGATTTCTAAAGGATTTTCTTTCAAATCCACATGTTCCTTTGTTCCTTGTCTACTTTTAAAATCCCTTGCTCTTTAATGGATGTTATTTCATTTATCTCTTAAAGCACAATTAACATACTAATCTTTGTCTGATGCTTTCTTAAAGTTAATTAATTTTACCTGAAACAAATCCATAATCTTGAATGCTACCTTTCTTAGCATTAGATTTCTTCATATGTTTTGGAACTTTGATTTCTATACTCTTTGTAAGTTGGAGGTTTTGAGTGTATCTATGGGTATATAGTTTTCTCTCTGTGTGTGTCTGCCTTTCTTTGCTCTGTATTCACCCTTTCTTACCTAATCATTTTATGTTTGTCTTTACCTGACCTCCCAGCTTTCTAAAGCAGATTTGTTTTAAAATGGCGTTTCAGGACTCCTGTCCCAGATTTATGTTGGGAATATCACAGAATTATGTATCAAACCAACAGAGGCTTACTTCACTTTCCAATTGAGAGATTATATCTATATTCCAGAGATCTAGGTTTTTTTCAGCTTCTCTTCAGCATTTATAAGCCCCCAGCTTCAAAAAGTGAGTCTGGCTCTGATGAGAGAAATTTTGAGCATTTATTCTTCAAGAATAGAACCCATGGGCACCAATTCTACCCCTAGAACTAGGGCCAAGCAGGTTCATGCTTTATCTCTGCTCTCCACTTTACATTTCTTGTCTATTTCTGGCCTGCAGACTTGTCCGACTCTTTCAAATACAAATACTTCTAAATGCTTTTTGCTTTTTATAATTGACTATGTTTAGAGTAGAAGGAACAAATCAGAGCATAAACTCATGTGCCATCTTTACAACATACTACTAATGAATTTTTCATGCATGTTATTTTAATCTTTTCAACTTCTTTGTTTCTTCAGAGCAGATATACATCTAATACATGAGGACCTATAGTCCTAACTATGCAGATCACAGACAACATAAGTATCTAGTAGTTGCTAAACACTTCTTGCTTTATTTTGTAATATAAAAATACTGACTCCTAATCCAAAGGACATTGTATATTATATATCAGAATTAGTCAACGTGAGTCTGAGTGAACTCCGGGAGATGGTGATAGACAGGGAGGCCTGGCGTGCTGCGATTCATGGGGTCGCAAAGAGTCGGACACGACTGAGCAACTGAACTGATGAATATGTGTGTTTTTGAGTGTGTATATAAATGTATATTTTTCATACCTATTAGGATTCCCTGGGTTTATTTACCTATTTTTATGTTTCTCCTTATGCTCCCCATCTGGCCAAAGATACCTTGAGTCTGATGAAAATCTCTCTTTATTCCAGAAAACAGAAAGAAGTCTGAAATTTCAAATGCCAGTTCAAATTTGAACTCTGCTTCAAAACTGCTTCTCCTAATATTTTCAGTTGATCTTATTGTTTGATTGGTTTTTAAACCTCTTAGAAAACACAGATAGCCAGACTTACTCTGTCTAAGGGCTTGCTGGGAAACTGATCTGGCCCACTAATGTCTTCATTTCCTGTGATGGTGTCTCCATATGGAAGTCGGTGGCTCAAGATTACAGTTAAGAGTCACCTGGGTGCAAGGCCTGTGCTGCTGTGCCTTGAACTTAGAGTTCAGAAGTCATTGATCCGCCTTTGCAACTTGTTCTTCAAAACCAGGCAGTTCTGTATTCTCCTTGGCTTCTTTCTCCCAGCAAATATAATAAGATCTCAATTCTCATTGTGACCTGATTATTCTCTTCTATCTGCTGGGATCATAATTCAGTGGGAGCTGTTCCTAACCAAGGAAATGAGGGCAGAAATTATATAATTGAGAGTAATGGCTTGAAATCCACGAATATCTAGAAACATGTGCAAGTCTGTCACATACTAGCTTGGTGGTCTTCATAGGCAATTCACTGAAGAAAAAGAGTTTTTTTCTCTGCTTTTAAAATGAGATCATCATAAAGACTAAACACTTATTGAATGACAATAATGAGCTAGCCCTTTAGAAAAATGAGACCAATAGTTACTCTCTAAAGGCTTTCCAATTAAAAGCTTTCTGATTTTAAGTCAGTGTGTTATTAGAGAAATTCCAATATATAAAAACTCACATTGAATAATAAATAAAATAAAATAATAATGTTTAATAAAATAGAAATATTTGTAAAAATTATTTACATTACTAGTACATACATTTAACTAACTGCCAACTAAATATTTTCAAAAGAAGTCTGATGAATGTGACTGAAGAGAAACTGTAATCACTTTTACTTAGTGCTTTTAATTATTAATATACTGAAATCTTCAGAAAAGAAATTTTCCTAAGAGACATGAACTCTCAACACCACCAGTTTTCTTATAAACCCTTTCTTACTGATGATATCTAGGCAGGATGAACAAAAATTCTAAATCTTTAGTGTTTCTAAGTAACATGTCATTAGAGATCCAGGACAGCTTTTATAATTAAATGCAGCTAAATAGTTATGCTGGAACACCAGAGACAAAGTTAGCCTTTACAAATCTCTGGTCCTTTTCATGTTAGTCAAAACAGTGATAAAATATATAGAAATCATTTACTAGCCATTTTGGAATAAAAAATTCCAAAAATTGATCTTTGTCTTTCAGGTCCTCCAGGGAAACGAGGTAAGAGGGGCCGAAGAGGAGAATCTGGTAAGTCTCTCTTTCAGCTGTCCTGTGTCATTCATATCCTGGTTAGATTCCCACATCTGTTCCTCCTAATTAGTGATTGTATTGTTTTGTTGGGTGTTGTATCCATGCGTCTGTGTGTGTGTGTGTGTATGTGTGTGTGTGATGTTAAATCTTCTCTGCTACATCTAGAATTTTTTTTTATCTTATTTCCATCAAGCTGTAGGAAGGAGAAGTTTGCAAAATGTTATTAGTTACAGTTTAATAACCCCTAGCACCCTATTTTGGTTTCTTTAGGCTAAATCTGCCCTTTCAGTGTACAGTGGAGAATTTCTTAGCCACACGCAGTGTGACAGCATCACCTGCTTTCCATCTACACAGGTGGTCAGTCAGGGCAGGTTCTCTGCAGAAACCTCCGCCTTGGGATACCAGGGCATATGTCTTGGAAAGATTATTATTATTTTATCCAACTGGTAAAATTTTGTCGTGCTTCTACTCTCATTCTTTTCAAAACTTGAGAATTTTTATTCCTCTTGTATAGCCATAGCATTTTAGTGATGACAGGAGCCTTAGTAATCAATCCAGAGTTTTCATTTTCTAGTTGAGGAAATGGTGGCCCAGAGCCATCAGGTGGTTTAGCAAAGCCCATGCAGTTTTTTTCTTATGAGCAGAATTTGAAGCACAACCAATTGTCCTGATACCCATTTCAGTGTTTTTCTTTTTTCTTTTTTTTTGGTTTCAGGCCAGATCCCAGTATGCAAAGTCAAATAAAAACTATTTTTTGAAACCAAGATATTCAAATGAGTGTGTTCAGTTACAGTATTATTAATACTTTTATAAAGTCTAAGACTCCAAAAATGTAAATGTGAAGTCTTAACGGGGTATCAGTTCTTTCTTGAAAGATAAGAGGAAGGTAGTTAAAGGTCTGATTTTAGTAAGAAATGTTATTTTTCAATATTTTCTACCTACAAGTATTTATTAGCTTTAAAACAATCCACTAAGGGTTAACACAGCGGAAATACTAACACATCAAAAAGATAAGACAGCAGATTGGGTTTTTGTCTCATCTGCTCCCTCTTGGAAACATTATGTCAAAGTAAAAAGGTTTTATGAAAAAGTATCTGCTTAATTCCTTTAAAGAAATTCTTAAAAGTTATCTTTAAAGCTCATTCACTCTAAATAATTGATAGATATAGATATCTATATAGTTAGATATATATAAAGTTATATAGATATCCCCTTCATGAATTATGAAGGTTTATAATAGAGGATGCTTTATAAATTTGTTTTCAAGGAAAAAAATGATAAAACATTGGTGGATGCAAATAATCACTGAATTGATCTTTGTGTCAAAAGAAAGAAAGATGATTAAGGGGAAAAAAGTGAAAAGTTATACTTAGGCAATTTTACAGAAAATATGAAAATCAGTTCCCAACTTTCTGACTACTAAGAACCGGTGCTTTAATTGAGCATATGGTGTGTGAAATGAAATTTTCTTAGACTTTGCCTGTATTTTGATGAGATACACAGTTTTAAAGAAACATATAAACATCAGGACTTAGTCTTTTACAGATTGAAAATACTACTGAATGGTAAAGATTCTTAAAAAAAAATAATGGTACATTTCTGATTTAGCCATTTTACCAAACTCAAGAAAATTGGCCATCAATTGTTTACAATCATGAAGACTAAAGACCCTCGTGATTCATATTATCTAAATTTTGGATATATAAATTAGACAGTCTTTGCTTAAAATACATGAACCTCTCAGTAATTCATAAACAGGCCTCAGGGAATCTGAATATTCCTTGAAATTTTACATAAAATTTTGTGTGCACATAGATGTAAATGTATTTTTCTGATACGGTCTTATAGGTCCACGATCAAAAAATGACTAAGAATCACTGAATTCTTGAGTGACTTCTGTGTCTCTTGGATTATCTTGATGATTGTGATGATGCTCTCATGTTTTATTTCATCTTACTATTTGGCATATTCACTAATTTACTTCTCCTCTTTTTCTTATTCTCTCCACTCTCCTCCGATCATAGGTCCTCCTGTAAGTATATTTGCTGACTTTTGGCTCTTCTGCGTTAACCAGGACCACGTATGTTAAAACTTTGTTAAAATATCAAAGTATAGTCTGCATTTCAATTAGAAAAATGTTGCTGACCTTTAGTATTTAACTTTGGGAAATTATTTTTTTAAGTATACTATTGTGTGATCATATGATGTGTTAGAGTGCAGGATGCGTCAATTAAAAAAAAAACTTTATTTTTAATATAATCACAAACCAATTATTCTCTTGGTAATTTTGGAATAACTTATGAATCTCCTGATATTAAATGTTTTTCCTGGAATCCTGAGGTTTCTTTGCTAGCAAACCCCCAAGCTCTTTCACACTTCTTTCATTCGTTTAAGCCTGTATCTGAAATATTTACATTTGCCAGTACACGAAATGTAGATGGCAACATGATCACGGAAGTGATACCCCCAGAGGGCTTGGTCCAGGCTCACTCCATAGGCAACACTCCCTTTGAAGTCCCTTGGAGTTTTGCCTGCATAAAGAGCTTGAGTTGGGGGCCTGGGAGAGTTGCACTTTCTTTTTTCTTTCCTTGAGTAGGGTCATAGCTACAGCATTCCAGGCTGCTTTGCACTCACAGGAACAGATTATCTTGTCAGCTTTGAGGTAGACGTGTTTTTGAGTAATATCCTGGATATCTGTCGTCTGACCCCAGTGCTGTACTGGGAGCTGTACGTTCACAGTAGCAGTGATCATTGGCCTTGTTTTCTCATCCCAAGTAGCCAGTGTGCTCCAGGGTTCACAGACTCTGTGTTGGCAACTTCCCGAACAGGCCAGCTTGGTCCAGGGAGAGGGGCTTAGAATATACTCGTTTACTCGATTCAGAGGAAGCATTGGCTTCCAAATATCTTTTACAGTCTTCCTGCCATGTTCAAGGATGGAACATAAATCATCTTGGAAATGACTTTTTTTTCTGTAACTGACTTTCAGCTCTTGCTTAATGCTAGGCAGATGGCATGCCCCAGGTCTTTGGCTTCATATTTAAACCTCTGTCTTTTAAACTAGAAACAAACCACTACCACTCAAAGGAAACCTTGGAGATTACATCCAGAATAGAGTGTTCAAGGCTTCTTTTTGTGGATGTACATATTAGGTAGGCCAGAGGTAGTTCTATTTCATCTCTGCCTTATGATGACGTTCAGGATGCTAGAATTTCCTCTTTGGTCCTTCACAAATTTAGACAGCCATGTGGCTCCTGCTTTTTGGGGGGCTTTCCATTAGTGCAGGCTCTCTCCTCTAAAAGATTTCAATTGATTTTAGCTTTTTAAATTGTATATTTAAAAAGAGGACTAGTGTGTTTTAAGCCCCTGTATATAGCAGGCAATATTCTAGGCACTTCACATAACGTTTATTTTGTCTCTGATATTAGCATTCCCATTATCATTAATATCCCTAAACATTACCATTTTTCAACAAGGAAACTGAGGCTCATGGAGGTTAACTATCAGCTGGGCCTCCCAAGTGGTGCTGGTGGTAAGGAAAGTGCCTGCCAACACACAAACCATAAGAGATGCGAGTTGGATCCCTGGGTGGGGAAGATTCCCTGCAGGAGGGCATGGCAACTGACTCCAGTATTCTTGCCTGGAGAATCCCATGGACAGAGGAGCCTGGTGGGCTACAGTCCATGGGGTCGCAAAGAGTAGGACACGACTGAAGCGACTTGGCAGGCACACATGAACAGCTAAAGAGGATTTGCAAAGTTTGAATTCAGTTAGATATGTCTGATTCTAAATACTTTCTGCTTACTATATTATCTTTCTTCCTCGAAATCATGAATATATTATAACATGGGTCATTGTTACACAGCTTTGGCAGGCTATGGGCCAAATCATAATTCTTTTTTTATTGAAGTATAGTTAATTTACAATATTATTAGTTTCAGGGATACAATATAACGATTCAATACCAAATCATATTTCTTGATATAAATAATTACATGTAATAAAAGCATGATAAAAATGTAAAATGGCTAATCAACATAACACGCATTAATACTATGGCCTCTCAGCTGCATTTTAAAGAAATTATAATGTCTATAATGTGTTTAGCAAATTGCATCAAATCGAAGAAATAAGCTCTAATTGTGAGTTCTTATACTGACTAAAAACTAGCTCAAGTTGCTTACATTTAAGATTAAAAAAAACCATTGCTCATGAAAAAAAGAAAAAAAATGTTTATTCATTGTGCTACCTTTCCTAATAGGATGGAGTCTTACTGTAGAAGCAAGTATAGTACTTGTATTGTAGTAAGTACTTGGGACCCCATACTCCTGGAGCCCTTATGGGTAAAATCCTCAAGTCTTCCAAACCCCCATATATGATTTTTAAGCAGTACTTGCTTTTCATCAGATTTTGCTTTAGGTGGCTTTATAAAATATTTCTGTTATATTTCTTGAATCTGAATAAAAATGGACAAACAGTGATGTTATTATGATTAAACAGAATGATCAGTTTTAGATTTTTTAGATTCAGTATCTGATTATTGATAATTGGAACTTGCAGTGACCATACTCCTCCTATTTTTAGCATTTTAATTTTATGTATATTTTTCCTTCCATTTCTTTTGATAAAGTGAAATTTTAAAGTTTCTGTAATTTTATTTCTAGAAATTTTATTTCCCTAATTCTGTTTAACACAAAATATTTATCTCAACAAATGCAAAATGGATAAAATATCGAGGTTTATGCAGCGATTTTAATGATAATTGCCATGCCACCACTCTGTAAATTAAATGTAACACACAAAGGTAGTCTGAAAATTAAATAACCTTGTTTCTGATGAACAATGCATGGCATAGAATCTGTATCAAGTATCCAATAAATCCTTCCAACTTCCATCTAACTGTGAACTTCTGTGGTCCTATAATTTCACATGTACAGAAAGACTGAAGTGTAACTTTGTGTCCTGATGTGTATTTTCTTATCATTCACTTTGTTATATGTGATCACTGGTGCAAAAGACAGCATTGGGGCCCTCATCCAAACAAACAAATAAATGGAAAATTGGTTTTCCCCAAGGGACAATAGCAGATAGATCTCTTTTGTCACTGAGAGTCACCTTTTTTGATTACCCTCCTGCAGTAATACTCTCAAGATTGAGGAGGGAAAAACACTTAATAACAGAATTTAATTTAGAAACCTTACATTAACATATTTATTTGATATATTTGGAAAACTCGGCAATATCACAGTAGAATTATTTGTGGCTGGAGTGTTGCTTCTGTCAGTTTCTATATCTTGCATAATAAGATTGTTTATAATTTAAAACTTAAAATAAAACTTGAAATAGATCCCACATAGCGACATACTCTTTTGGAAGCTGTTCAGCTTTTTACTCAGCCTTATCCATTTTGACAAAAAGATATTGCTACCACAGGAATCTTTGCTATAAACAGCTGCAGTGGAACAACTTTATGATAATGTATGTAATTTATTTTATGTGAATATCAGGTGTTTTTTTCTATATTCTTTCTTATAAAAGTAATATGTGTTAAAACACTGCTCTAAAAAATCCATGCAAATGTTTGGAGTACCTAGCTTGGATTTTACAAATGTATTTGGTAGAATGATTTGTCTGACCACTGTGTTACCTGATTCCAGATGGCATGAAATTATACCTTCTATTTTGGATATCTCAAAAACACATTTATGTTTCAATAAGAAGCAAAAGAGTATGATCAAAATGTACAAAATAACTTCAGCATTTTTAAGTGTGGCAAATGGTGCACTGGTTTTGACTTTTTGGAGTCAGTGGGAGATGCCCTCTCTCTGTCCTTTTGTCCCCAAAGGAGATGCCATTCTGCTTCACATCTAACAGAATCAAACAAGTCCTATGACAGTGGCCAGAACAGAGTCAAGAGGTCTGTTTTAACTGGCTTTTTCATTTGTATCAGTTTATCGAGTGCTATAATTGTGCCTGACTGACAAAGATATGTTATTGTTAGTAGAGTAGAACCCTCCGAGGTGTGAAATACAACACCTGTTCTGTTCTCTCCACCTTCAACAATTGTCAACAATTGATTTGAAGCCCGGAATCTTGTTGACAGATGAATGAAGCAAACTTTAGCCAAGTTAAGCTTACAGTGCTATTTCTGCCAATGTGGTAGATGAATTAGGAAAAGAAATCTCTGTAGAACTTTTAGATGAGAAACTCTGATATCTTTACTTCATATTGGAAAAAAACTAATATGACTTCTAGGTCAACAGTAAATCTTTTCCAGATACATCCATAACTGCAGTTTATAGTAACTACCTAATATGTGTCACTTCACCTACTAATTCCCCTACCAGCCCGGTAAACTAGAGACATATTACACCCACCCATTTTACAGAGGAGGAAACAGAAGGTGAGGCATGTCGAATAAATCTAGCCCAAGGACTCACATCTAGTAGGAAGCAGAATCAGAATTTGAACCCAGGTTTATTTCTCTTCAAAGCCCACATCCCCTCATCCCCATATTTCTATAGGTTGTTTTTTAGGCAAGTAAACCTTAAGTGTTTCTATCTGCTTTGCAAGTATCTTCTTTGTTTTATCCTATCATCTTCTAATATCTAAGGTTTATTTTAAGCTTTTCTTAGCTACCTGTAGATCTTACATCTTGTATGTGATCTTTTATACTGCTCTTGACTCAAAACACACTTAGAAATCATCTAATTCTCATCTAACAGAAGTAAATTGGTGAAGACATGAGCTTTGGCTCCTCAGTTGAGAAAACTTAATATAATATTGTAATGGAGTTTCCCAGCAAACATTCCTTTAATTGCTTTTGTTATATTCTTGATTAATTATCAAAATATTTTTATTTCTATTTGGGCTCAAATAGTGTGCTTTTGACTGTGGTTGCTATTACTTTTTCTATAATAATAAGATGCCACTGTTGTTGGAGGGAAGCAAAGCACTTATTTTGCAGGAAACAATATCTCTACAAAATACTGGGATGGCTTGATAAGCTCAAATGTAGTTACCGTAACAAACCAGATAAGCGATCAAAGCAAACCTGGAGAATTAATTTGTTTTCATTGGCTGTTTGAAACCAGAGTTATAATAGAATGACCATAGGCTGTCACAGATGGGTAGTTCATTTTCGGACCTTGTCTCCTGGAACAAAAGGTAGAAAAAGAGACACAACTGTAATCCTTACATAGAATAGATTTCCCCAGTGTTGTTCATGTCTTCTGTTTTGAGTGGTTCAAGCTGCCATGTTTGAAGAGGGAGCATGGGTGCAGTGGCAATTTGTTTCCCTGCTTCCTCTGATATTGTTTACATAGACTTAGTGCCAGATGAAGCAGAACTTTGAAATTCTGGAAGTAGCAGAGATAATAGGTAAAGAAATCCCCAAAGTGAGATAAATAAAGGTGTTAAAGTGAAAAAAGAAAGAGGAGGAGAAGAAGGTAGAGGAAAAGACATACAAAAATATTGACAATATATTTTTGCAAGATTATTCGTTCTTTCGGTCTATTTCTGGATTCCATCTGTTTTAGAATAACTTTAGCTATTTTAACAGACAAACTCAGAGATGTTAGTGGCTTACCACAATAGACATTGATTTCTTACACATGATAAAGAGCACAGCTTCTTGCAGGAATCCAGACTCACAAAGACTCTACCATCTTTCACATGTGCGTTCTGATGTTACCCTGCACGTAGGCATGAAGCCATTGGATAAGAGAAATAAAGAAAGAGATTGGATGGTCAGGTGGGAGGATGTTTTTGGCCCGCACTAGAAGTACAAGATTTTATGGTTTATATCATTTCTGACCACATTTCTTTGGCAAGTGTCGTCACATTTTCACACCTAACTGCAAGGGAGAGAGAGAAATATAGCTGTGGGCTCAGATGAAAAGCTAAACGAAGTTGGTGAATAGCCAATCTCTGCTGCCTTGTCTGGAAATAATTCCTGGAGAAATGGAAAGAACCAGAAATATCCAGAAAGATGTACATAGATATATTGCTTGGGGAATAATGTCATCTCTATCTTTGTAAAATTTTAGAAAGAAACATTTTATCAAAAATATTATCACTAGAAACTTTGAACAGAAGCAGGAAAAGAAAAATTTTTTTGAAAAAAAAAAAAGAGCAAAATAGCAGTTTATCGTGTGGTTGGTAAAAACAGGGTATGAACATCAGGTTAGGATCCCCAGCTTCCCCAAGTTACTTCATACCTTCACTGATAATGAAGACTTATCTCTAAGCACTTACAAAAGCTTCAAGCACCAACTGTTACGGTTTTCTCTTTGTTCTCCCTGTTGCTATTTAATCACTAAGTCCTGTCTCACTCTGCGACCACAAGGAATGCAGCACGCCAGACTCCTCTGTCCTCCACTATCTCCCAAAGTTAGTTCAAATTCATGTCCATTGACTCAATGATGCTATCCAGCCATCTCATCCTCTGCCATCGCCTTCTCCTATTGCCTTCCGTCTTTCCTAACATTGGGATCTTTTCCAGTGATTTGACTCATCACCTCAGGTGGCCAAAGTATTGGAGCTTCAGCTTTAACATCAGTCCTTCCAATTAATATTCAGGGTTGATTTCCTTTAGGATTGACTGATTTGATCTCCTTGCAGTCCAAGGGACTCTAAAGAGTCTTCTCCAGCACCACAATTTGAAAGCATTATTAAGTTGTTTAGTTGCTTAGTCGTGTCCAACTCTTTGTGACCCCATGGACTATAGCCCATCAGGCTCGTCTGTCCAGGGGATTTCCCAGAGCCAAGATTACTGGAATAGGTTGCCATTTCCTTCGCCAGGGGATCTTCCCAACCCAAGGATTGAACCTGTGTCTTCTTCATTGGCAGGCAGAGTCTTTACTGATGAGCCACCAGGAAAGCCCAGCCTTTCTTCTCCTGACTGTTCCCCATCCCACTGACCAACTTCATTACCTTGCAGTGGATCCAAGGTGACCGTCTCAACTAGGAACTGTTCTGTTATCTATCTTGTTTCATATTCCCAATGGTCTCACGTCCAAGTTTAATTTTTACTAATGCTTCTATGAAAAAATGATATACTTTTAGAGCCACTTTTATAAGGTTTTAAGAGTGAGCAACTGCCATTCTTGTGGTGGGAAACACGCCGCTATGCGAAGTCGCTTCAGTCGTGTCTGACTCTCCGCAACCCTGTGGACCATAACCCGCCAGGCTCCTCTGTCCGTGGGATTCTCCAGGCAAGGATACTGGAGTGGGCTGCCATGCCCTCCTCCAGGGGATCTTCCCAACCCAGGGACTGAACCTGAGTCTCTTCCCCTGCATTGACAGGCAAGCCTTGACCACTAGCACCACCTGGGAAGCCCAAAAACGTGAGTGTTTAGGGGTGAATCATTTCTATTCCAAAGGTTCTTGGAGGATGAGATAAGGAAGAGCTAAAAGAGTGTTTCTTTTTAGGCAAAAAAATAAAAAATGAAAATAAGAAACAGGTAGCCCAGGCCAGCAGAACTCTTAAAAGTGAACACTTCAGTTTTGAAGTCTTTGCTTTTAGTTGCTGATTGGGCACCTGCATATTTTTTTTTTCTAATATCCAATCGACAAACAAATGGGGTGTCATGTCCCTTCTCCCTATTTGACTATCTTATGTCCAAACACTTAGTTGTGTGGCTAAATTCCTAGGGCTGTATGTGTATACAGACCAGTAATGATGAATAGAACAAATTAGGGAAGTGATTATATGACTTTTATGGATTTATGAGGCAATAACTAGCCATAGTCAAGAAAGCCACTCTGAAATAAAGTGCAGTGAGAGAAGCAGCTTGGACACATTTTTGAATGAACATTTAAAAAATTAATCTCTATTAAGTATAGTATAGTTGCTTTACAATGTTGTGTTAGTTTCTACTGTATAGCAAAGTATGTCAGCTATATGTATACATATATCCCCTCTTTTTTGGATTTCTCTCCCATTTAGGTCACCACAGAGCACTGAGTAGATTTCCCTGAGCTCTACAGTAGGTTTTCATTAGTTATCTATTTTATACATAGTATCAGTAGTGTATGTATGGCAGTCCTAATCTCCTAGTTCATCCCATCCTCTCACTCCTCTTCTTGGTGTCCCTACATTTGTCTTCTATGTCTGTGTCTCTATTACTGATTTGCAAGGAAGATCACCAATAAGGTACCATTTTTCTAGATTCCACATATATGCATTCGTATATGATATTTTGAACAAGGTCAAATGAGTGACAAGGCTACATTATTGTTTCATTATGAATGGCTAAGCATTTAGTACTCTTTGTCAGCATATGATTGCAGAGAAGACCTCAATGTCTCCATTTTTCCAAATTGGCTGCATAAAATGCTATGATTTCTTCTTACACAAAGAGTGGCTCCTGCCTAATCTCTGATCATATACTGTGATGCTGACCTACATTTTGCCCAAGTTAACTAAGTGGCTTGTTTGATGTGAATTGAGTCCTGAACTATAACATAGAAAGAATTCTCTCCTTTAGTTATGAAATAAACCTTGGTTCTTGCTTTGGTGGAATTAAAAGGACATCAAGCCTTGGAATCTAAAGTACTCCAGGTTACCTAAATATTCTTATAGGGCTTTTTAAAAAGTCATTATGAATGATTCTTTTTGAGGCACTTTTTATCTTCACAGCCCTCATACTTTCTTAAGATGTACTTAGTGTAATAGTAGTGTTAGTTGCTCAGTCGTGTCGGACTCTTTGCAACCCCATGGACTGTAGCCCACCAGGCTCCTCTGTCTATGGGTTTCTCCAGGCAAGAATGCTGAAGTGGATTGCCATTCCCTTCTCCAGAGGATCCTCCCGATCCAGGGATCAAACCCGGGACTCCTCCATTGCAGGCAGATTCTTTACCATCTAAGCTACAGGGAAGATCCTAAGATTTAACCCTAAATAAAATAAAACTTTTTCTTGTTTCCTTATGCATTAATGTTTTCAGTCTCAAAAATACATATATATGTCTCATGCTTGTATTTTTGCAGAATGTGTTAATAGAAATTATTTCTGTGAGATAAAAATGAATAAAGCATGGAATCATGGGATATAGAGGCAAGAGGGACTTTAAAGGGTTATTAATAATTAGTTCATAAAGTTATTTAAAATTTAATGCCCATTCATTCACTGATTCATTCATCAAACTCATTTTGTGTGCCTAATATTTGCCATGCCCTCTGCTGTATATGATGGGGATACAATAGCAAGTAAACATACTCACTGCCTTCAAAGACTTTAGAGTCTAGTGGGAACTAAACAAAACAAAAACATAGCAATATTATGTGAAACATATGCTCAGGATATGTTGAGATACAATGGGAGAATCACAGAGGGGTAAATCATCCAAATCTGGGTGGGGAAGAGATTAGGATGCCTCTGAATCTAAGTCACAGTGTTGTCAATATGAAAAATCTTATTAATAAATAATGCAGTGTTTTCTGGAGAAGGAACTGGCAACCCACCCCAGTACTCTTGCCTGGACAATCCTATGGATGGAGGAGCCTGGTGGGCTACAGTCCACGGGGTCGCGCAGAGTCAGACACAACTGAGCGACTTCATTTCACTTTTCACTTTCATGCATTGGAGAAGGAAATGGCAACCCACTCCAGTGTTCTTGCCTGGAGGATCCCAGGGACAGGGGAGCCTGGTGGGTTGCCGTCTATGGGGTTGCACGGAGTCGGACACGACTGAAGCGATTTAGCAGTAGCAGCAACAGCAGTGTTTTCATGGAGGTTGCATGTTCAAAGCCTTTGTGATACAAGAAAGAAAGGCATTTGGGGAAACTGCATCTTGAATAAGGTTGAAATGTAAAGTTCAAGGAGAAGATGAGGAAGTAAACAGAAAGCAGAGACTGTAAACGACCTTGCATGCCATGCTAAGTAATTGTCCTAAAAGTATAAAATCTGAAGGATTTAAGAAGTTGGGTAGCATGATCAGATAGACATTTTAGAAAGATCACTCTTGCTAAAGGATGGGAGGAAGACAAATG
This sequence comes from Connochaetes taurinus, assembly GCA_006408615.1. NCBI lineage: Eukaryota > Metazoa > Chordata > Mammalia > Artiodactyla > Bovidae > Connochaetes > Connochaetes taurinus. Next base: position 210,676 of record SJXO01001644.1, on the reverse strand, counting down.
GGGAGAGAGAGATAGTTAAGATATAATTGCAATTATTTAGATGAAAAATAAAAGGGCCTGGAGAGATGTAGAGAAGAGGGTAGATTCAGGGTGGATTGATGAGGTAGAAATGGCAAGATAGGTGAAGGGATGAGGAGGAGAGAGAAGTAGGGGTGAATCTCAGGCTTTGTTCTGGAGAATAATAGTATAGACAACAGGACAGAAACTAAAGAAAGAAGAGCAGATTGGGGAAGGAGATGACGCTGAAGTCTGATTGGAGCCCACATCCAGAATGAGCAAAAGGACAGGAATGGAGCAGCCTGAGGTGGCCTGGGCCTGAGGTGAGCAGGAGTCAGGGGGTCCCCGGGCAGCAGCCTGGGCTGCAGACCAAGCCGGAGAGGCGAGGGGCTTGCTCTTCCTAGACTCTGCCCCACTGTGCTCTCCCTTCCCCCCAGCTTCAGGCTGGCCCCATTTTACAGTGTTCTGTGGAAGGAGAGTACAAATAGGAAAACGAACGTGTCTTTACAAAACAGCTGAGTCACCACACCTTCCTATCAGTAAACAAATGAGATCCATATTTGCGTAGCTAACCCACAGAAAAGGAAGAATGTTTGGCAGGCTCAGCAGAAACCCAATCTGGAAACTACAAATTTAAAAACAATTATTTTAAATTTCATATCACAGACTTCCTCTTGGAGGCTTCCGTTAGCTACATCTATGTTAGCATACTCTTCTGGGAGTAGAAATATAAGTGCTCCAGAGCTTTGCTGCCCAGAGTCATGGATTTTAGAGGACACATAAATGCATACTTTCATCCTGTACTGCAGACACCATCTTTTGTTCTGATATACCATTTCATTCCACGGTGGTAGACACACATGCTTTGTCTCTTGATTTGCAGTTTGGAGAACAGTTTCAACTTGCTCCCTCCCAGAGCGCATTATTAACAACCAATTGGCATACAGTTTCAGACTTTTTCATAGGTGAGACTGAAAGTTGAAAGAGTGGATTAGAGGGTTCTCTGCAGGCACCCTGGATAATTTATCGTGCTTCTGTTGTAATGGCTGGATGGATATATCTTTCACCATATGTAGCCTTTCATTTAGACTTCTAATCAATGGTAAAGAATAAGAACTGGTTTTTAAAAACCGGCCCTTGGAGTGGAACTAATCAGCTTGTGGTTTCCCTTCAGGTAGTCTGACCATTATCCAATATGCCCTCTATGTCCTCACATAGGAAATGACCTAAATTCCCACTTCAGTTGTGCAGGATTATTTATCCAGATGACCCCCCCACCCCGCCATCTCCATCCAACCCTCTACTTTGCATATTAAAGTTAAGCCTCTAATCATTGGATCTTCACGTCTGGAAAGTTGATACGGCATCACCATTTCATACAAACTTACTTTGTACCTTATATGGTGTGAACTGAAAAGAAACTATTTTTGAATTCTTGTATTCTTTACCAGTTTGAAAGTTGTGTGAAAGATGGGGATTTATTCCTCCGCCTGACTGGATCCCCTGGGCTTTATTTGTTAAGAATGCTATTTTCCCATAGGCATTAGCTCCCATGTTTAGAGGAGAAAGAAATTCTTTATTTTAGCTTTAGTTTGATAGTGTTCATAGAGTTTAGGAGGAGAGACTTTGAAGGGCATAAACAAATGGATGGTGATTTCAGATCGTTGGAACATTTTGAACAAAATGAAAAATTGCTTGACCTTGTACCCAATATTATAATTCATAAGAAACTCACTACAGAAATTATGTATTTCCTACAAGATAAAATTTCCTATATGCATATATTTAATCAAAACTACAAGGCAAATGAATTTAGATTGAGAAACTCCTCCTATTTATCATAGTGAGAAGTTTTTATTTTATCATCAAAAAGTAGCATTAAAGATGAGGCAATTTCTTTCATTCCTATTCATTTCAGTAACTTCTGATACTTTCTAAAAGCTCTAATATAGAGCACCTGGATCATTTTCTAAGTTTGTGTTCTGTTTAAAGTAACTTAAATAGAAAGTTTTCATTTACGTAAATTATTACTGGAAATTGACCTGAATCTTCTCTCTGTAGTAGTAGGAACTCAATCTATTGCCATAAAGTACAGTGATTACAAAAATGGGACCTACTTTAGTACTTTCAGTGATTTATAATATCCTTATTATATTGTCAGTAGATTACACTCCACAGACAATATAAAAATTTCTTTGGGGAAGAGTTTTGGTAGCAGTTAAAGGGCATGGTTTTATTTGAATGTTTCTTGTTTGGCGCTAGAAGTCAGCAACATATCAGGTGTGAAATGTTTCCTGCTTTGCTTATTGACAGTAGCTACCTCAGGTGGCTTACTATTAAGATAATTATTATGTCTCTTAGAAAATGACATCTTTTTTTTGTTGTGTATTTGTTCCCACTTTGTCTCACTTTGTGCTGGCTAGCCTTTTAGTGAATAAATACCTTAGCATATCAAGAATGGTATCTAAATAGCATCCTAAATTACAGATCTTCAAACTTCTTACTTTTAAACTATAACCAAAGCTAGTTACATGTTTGGCTTTATCTAACAAGGGCATCATATAAAGCCCAGTAAATGAATGTGTGTGCTTATGTAAAACTAGCTCTTTATCTAACATCTAAATGTATATGTAATGGAATACTCAAACCTCCATAATAAAGTATTAAAGTTCTAACATTTGGCATTTACTGGCTTTTAATTTCTTTCTAACAAATTTAGAAATAGTTCATCTGTAGCAATTGACCAAAATATTGACCCTTAACTTTTCTGTTAGGTAGAAAAAAATTTTTTAGAAAAGGGATCTTTTCCTGAGATTTTTATCTTCAAATTAGGGAAAGTTTCAGAGTGCATAAAATACTATTAATTAGAATTTGAGTTGATGAGAACCTCAGAGATAGAGTCTAAGTTTTCCCTTTAATTTTTAAATTAATTAACTAAAAGTGGATCCCAAACACAAAGAAGGACATTGTCACAGTGACATAGAACTATTCTGCAGTGATGAAAATGGGCTTATGAATAATGGCATACAGTATTTTCTATCTAGAATAATTTATTTCTAAGAGGATGTCTTTTAAAATCTCCTTATTTTAAAAAGTTCAGTTCATCAAAGTCCTTATGTCACATCTGTTACAAAGATCCATCTCTTGTTGATCTACAGCCAACTAATTATCCAGAAATGACCCTTCTCACAGTTCATTGTGTTCTTATAATGACACAAACCAACATCAAATGTGTTTCTTGAGTGCTGTTCAAGATGAAGTAGCCATGTGCATTCTATTTCTGCACATGGAGGTTTTGGTTTCTTAAAAGAAGAAAGAACTTTTAGGTAAAGATGCCTTTCATTTTCAATCAGCCATAAGCTTTTACCTTGACATTTTAAAAATATTTGTGTGGTTAAGAAATAGAATAGCACCGTGAAGGTGCTACTTTTAAATATTTCCTACTTTTAAATAATATTAGTTTCTAATGACTTGAATTAAACCTCAAAACTTTGTTGATCTCTAATTGCTTGTTTTACCTTAATTTAAGTGAAAATAGGTTTAAGAGAAAGCTTGAGAATCTACTTGCTATCGAAGAATTTGAATTATTGGCGTTATTTATAAACTTTATTTTTTTTTTTGTTTTTGGATTCAAACCTTATTTAAACAAAGTTAATTATTATGCAAATGAAATGATAAAAATTTATTACAGAATGACCAAAGACTGAATGAGGTGTATATTTGTTGTAAAGGATATTGCTGCAAAAATAATTTTCTTTTCCTATATGGGTTAGAGGAAAATATGATTCTACCACATTGTTAGATTTGATATTTCTCATTATCCTTAACTACTATGGGCTCTTCATGAAAGGGTGATGCTGAAAAGAATTTAGAAACCTGGGAGATGTCTATACAAAAAATAGGTGAAAACTCTATTATCTAGAGTCATAAAGGAAAGTGGTTTCAAACATATTATTTCCTTCAAAAATTTGAAAATGAATCATGGTTTGGTTGAAATACTTGAGCTCTCTCTTCTGATGGAGACTGCCCTTCACTGTGCCTGCCTGCAGTCACAACGTGACTATACAAATAAGGAGGCCAGATTCCACTGTAGTACCGATGGTGCATGTGGGAATAGATGCAGGGGCTAAAGGAACCCGGAACTGCACCACACCTGGCCTCTGACATCGGTGAAAAATCCTCCCTCGACTTAATGGCAGAACCAGGTCCCTCGACTTCCTTTGTGAATAAGGACAGTGCTACATAACTCTCATGTCCTAGTTCATGCTTCTTACACCTATACGGTGTGTGTGCATGTGGGTGTGTGTGAACTAAAACTTCTCCCTGAACTCCTCTTTCCATGGGAAAAAGAAATAAATGGGTAAGGTTTGCAGTTTGTCAAAAGCTTTGAAGAGATGGCTTTAGCAGACTTTATTTCTGGAGGCTTGTACTGCCCCTCCACCCCTTTCGGAAGGACCTGGTGGGTTAGCCTAATTTGCTTCATGCACACCAATTATTAATACAAGCCTCTACCTGTGCCTACTTCCTTTCATTTATACAATTTCAAGGATGGCCAGTCAGCGTGCTCCAGGCAGGACATAGAACCCTTCGTGCATGGGAAATTGAGCTTTATTCTCTCCCCAGGAGGCTCCTGGCATGCTGTGGCCACAGCCCAGGGAAGACTATCTTTTAGCCCTCAGCGGCTATTTAGAATCATTCAGAAAGAACCTGCTAAGCCTCATCAATAGAGGTAATTTAGCCAGTGGCTCTAAAAATGCTAAGTTACAGTCCCCATCTCAACTGAGAACATTTATGTTATAGGAGAACTGAAATGTATTCAGTGTACTCTTGATGATGTTACAATGTCTAATTTAGCCCCAGCATCATTAATTGCATAACAGTATCTATTAAAATAAATTAAGATAGTTTACTTTTTAATCATTTTTGTCACAGCAAGAAGAGAGGATTAACTAGTTTCCACAATTCAAACCCATGTCAAAAGGTCTTCCAGTTGCTTGGGAAGAAAAAAATCCAATAAAATATGGAAATCTGACAATGTATGAATTTCTCGGTGTCACTTGTAACTGCAAATTCCCCCACTGAAGGGTCTGTGCCTTATTTTTCCTTGTTTCTCTAGCACTACCATAGTGCTTGGCATTTAGTGGATTAATTGAATAAAAATTCATATAAAGATAAACTTTTAAAATCAAATATTATATGCCTTCCACTGTCCAGGATGAAGTTTAGAATAATAGCTAAAAAGTTCAGGTTCTAGAATCCGAAAGTATTTCAGTACTGCCACTTTCTAGCTGTGTGATCTTGGGCAAGTCATTCACTCTGTCTGTCTCAGTTTCCACAACTGTATAATGGGGCTAACGATGGTACCTATTCATGCTCACAAAACAAAAGGCACAGTGCTGTCTAACTGTCGCAGCACAATAAGTGTTAGCTGTTCAAAGAGCATACCCTTTAATAGGAGAAGTAAGATACCAAGAGCCATAGTTTAAGGCAGAATATAATGACATAAAATAATTAACGAAATGATATGTGGCTATTCAGAAGAAATAAAGTTCCTATCTGTTGTGAGAAAACAGGCAGGTCTTTGAAAGAAATGAAAGCTCTAAAAGCCTGGATGGGATTTCAACAAGTGAAGTTGGCAGGAGGGCAGCCAGACTGGGTGGAGAGCAGGAACAACAATCTCTGAGGAGGTCAGGAGCCTGGAGCAGTAGGAGAGAGGTCACAAGGACCACGGCTTCCCAAGTGGCTCAGTCGGTAAAGAATCCGCCTGCAATGCAGGAGACGCAGGAGACGTAGGTTTGATACCTGGGTCAGGAAGATTCTCCTGGAGGAGGCAATGGCACCCACTCCAGGATTCTTGCCTGAAAAATTCCATGGACAGAGGAGCCTGGAGGGCTACAAAGGACTCACAAAGAGTCGGACATGACTGAACACACACACACGCACGCAAGGGCCATGGATCCCTCCAGTGGCTGAGCCAAGGGCTTGGACTCCCACGTCTAACTGGGCCTTGATTTGGTCAAGAGGAGATGTCATTATCTTTGGTGGAGCAAAATTGAAGTTTTGGAGTTGGGTCAGATCCTGCTGGGACTCCTTGAGTCCTCCAAGTGCCATATTTCTTCCTCTGGCATTTCAGCAGCACCCTGTTTACATAGCCACTGTAATTCTTGAAGTTTTGTGACTTGATTGGTAAAGTTTCTTTGGCCTTCTTACAGAAAATGTAGGAAATGGTGATTCATGGAAATTCGATGGTAGCTTATCACGAACAATGTCTGGAAAGGTGAATTATAGGAAATCCGTAGCCTTTTAGGCAACGTACAGGCTTCCCCACTGGCTCAAGTGGTAAAGAATCTGCCTGCAAAGTAGGGGACACAGGAAATGCAGTTTGATCCCTGGATCGGGAAGATCCCCTGGAGAAGTAAATGACAACCCACTCCACTATTCTTGCCTGGGAAATCCAATGGACAGAGGGGTCTGGCGGGTTACAGTACATGGGGTCTCAAAGAGTCAGACATGACTGAGTGTCCACTCACTAGGCAACATACTTTGCATAATTGCTCTATACTTCTAATAAGTTTTGAGTCTGTCTTGAATATAGATAATATTATTCTTATTATTGTTATAGTACATGTTATTGAAACTGTATTCCTGCAATGAAGCCTAAGGAGATAGGAACATAACTAAAATAAAGTTAGAAGTATGGTTTTAAAAACTGTTAAAACATCACTGGTTAAAAACTATGATGATAGATTAAGATCACAGCAGACATTCTATTAATTGAACTTATTAAAGGTAGTCTACTGGGTATATCACAAACGCCATGTGGAAAGAATAAAAAATTAATCTGACAAAGAAATGGAAAACACTGTCCTGTGGCCCTCTCATATTCTCACTTTCCTCCTGAACAGATTGGATGTCTTGTGCGATCATTGCTCTCCTGCTCTTGTTTGTGTATACCTCTAACTCCCTCTCTCCCTCTGTCTTGCCCTGGGGAGACCACAAACCTACTTAAGTTCAAGTCAAACTCCACTCTGCGCCTGCACCTGCCCAGCTGAAGGTAGATGGAGGAAAACAACCCTGCTAACTGGCCTCATTTTAAACGCTCAACCACTAACCCTGAGGATGCTCAGTGCTGTCCACGTCTGCAGTCCAGTCACTGTCTAACTTTCTTAGCTGTTTCAGATTTTTTCCTTGCTCAATTCTCTAGCATCTCCTTCACACTTAATGTTGTTCAAAAGTATTGTTTGTTGTTTCTCTGAGAAAATAGAAGCCATCAGAATAGAATTCTATGCACTCCCACCACCAAATCTGATAGTTTACTCAGATCTGTACCCTCCTTTCCTCCTGCTACAAGAAACGAACTGTTCCTTCCTTGTGCAGTTGAACCGATGCCCTCTGCCTTGCTCAAGGTCATTGCTCTTCAATTGTTGTTTCTCTTCTATATCATCAATTTTTCCTCTCTATTAAATAATTCTGTTAACACAAATGAAGCCATAATATCATGCATCTTAGGGAAAAAAAAATTTCCTTGACTCCATACCTTTCTCTAGACACTGTTGCATTTTGCTTCTACTGTCCTTCACAGCAAAACTCCTAGGAAGACTTGTCCATAACTATCTCTTGATGCTAACAAGATATTAATATCTACCACTCCGCTGAATCCTTCTTGGTAGGGTCACTGATTACCTTCACTATGACAAATTCAGGGATCAGAGTTCTGTTCAAATGTTACTAGATCATATTTAACAGAGCCTATTGCTCTCTTCTTGTTGAAACACTTTTATTGCTTATCTCTTTGGTGGGTATCTCTCTGTCAAGGTGTGCTTCCAATTTCCCTGGCCCCTCCTCAGCCTGGCTAGTTTGTTTACTTCTTCTTGGTCTCTAAATGTTGTGCTCGAAGGCTCAGTCCTTGGACCTTTTTTCTTCCTTATTTACATTCACTTGCTAGGTGATTGCATGTAATCTCATGGTTTTAATATTATCTATATGTCAAAGGTTCCCAGATTCATATCTGCAGCCTAGACTTCTCCTCTACTCTGGACTTGTATATCTAACTACTCAACATCCCTACATGGCTGTTTCACAGATACCCCAAACCATATGTCCAAAACCAAATTCTCCAACCCTGCCCCTCTTTAGTCTTCTCCACAACAGTAAATGACATCGCCATTTCTTTGGTTGCTCCAGTCAAATCTTGGAGTCACTCCTGACTCCTTTTTTTCTCACACCCTGCATTCAGTCTGTCTACAAATCTTATACCACTTTCTTCACAATATTCAGTTATATTCAGTTCAGCTCAGTCACTCATTCAGATCCGATTCTTGGCGACCCCATGGACCGCAGCACACCAGGCCTCTTTGTCCATTGCCAGCTCCCAGAGTTTACTCCAACTCATGTCCATTGAGTCAGTGATGCCATCCAACCATCTCATCCTCTGTTGTCCCCTTCTCCTCCTGCCCTCAATCTTTCCCAGGATCAGGGTCTTTTCAAATGAGTCAGTTCTTTGCATCAGGTGGCCAAAGTATTGGAGTTTCAGCTTCAGCATCAGTCTTTCCAATGAATATTCAGGACTGATTTCCTTTAGAATGGACTGGTTGGATCTCCTGGCAGTCCAAGGGACTCTCAAGAGTCTTCTCCAACACCACAGTTCAAAAGCATCAATTCTTCGGCACTCATCTTTCTTTATAGTCCAACTCTCACATCCATACATGTCTGTAAAAACCATAGCCTTGACTGGATGGACCTTTGTTGGCAAAGTAATGTCTCTGCTTTTTAATATACTGTCTATGTTGGTCATAACTTTTTTTTCAAGGAGCAAGCGTCTTTTAATTTCATGGCTGCAGTCACCATCTGCAGTGATTTTCAGTTCATTTCCTTTCAGTCGCTCAGTCGTGTCCGACTCTTTGTGACCCCATGAATCGCAGCACGCCAGGCCTCCCTGTTCATCACCATCTCCCGGAGTTCACTCAGACTCACGTCCATCGAATCCGTGATGCCATCCAGCCATCTCATCCTCGGTCGTCCCCCTCTCCTCCTGCCCCCAATCCCTCCCAGCATCAGAGTCTTTTCCAATGAGTCAACTCTTTGCATGAGGTGGCCAAAGTACTGGAGTTTCAGCTTTAGCATCATTCCTTCCAAAGAAATCCCAGGGCTGATCTCCTTCAGAATGGACTGGTTGGATCTCCTTGCAGTCCAAGGGACTCTCAAGAGTCTTCTCCAACACCACAGTTCAAAAGCATCAATTCTTTGGCACTCAGCCTTCTTCACAGTCCAACTCTCACATCCATACATGACCACAGGAAATTTTGGAGCCCCCCAAATCATCAAGAGGCTCTTCAGTTCTTCTTTGCTTTCTGCCATAAGGGTGGTGTCATCTGCGTATTTGAGGTTATTGATATTTCTCCCGGCAATCTTGATTCTAGCTTGTGCTTCATCCAGTACAGGATTTGTCATGATGTACTTTGCATATAAGTTAAATAAGCAGGGTGACAATATACAGCCTTGACTTACTCCTGTCTCAATTTGGAACCAGTCTGTTGTTCCATTTCCATTTCTAACTGTTGCTTACTTACCTGCATACAGATTTCTTAAGATGCAGGTCAGGTGGTCTGGTATTCCCATCTCTAAGAATTTTCCACAGTTTGTTTTGATCCACACAGTCAAAGGCTTTGACATAGTCAATAAATTAGACGTAGATGTTTTACTGGAACTCTCTTCATTTTTTGATGATCCAACAGATGTTGACAATTTGATCTCTATTTTTCCATTTCCATTTCTAACTGTTGCTTACTTACCTGCATACAGATTTCTTAAGATGCAGGTCAGGTGGTCTGGTATTCCCATCTCTAAGAATTTTCCACAGTTTGTTTTGATCCACACAGTCAAAGGCTTTGACATAGTCAATAAATTAGACATAGATGTTTTACTGGAACTCTCTTCATTTTTTGATGATCCAACAGATGTTGACAATTTGATCTCTATTTTCTCTGCCTTTTCTAAATCCAGCTTGAACATCTGGAAGTTCATGGTTCACGTACTGTTAAAGCCTGGCTTGGAGAATTTTGAGCATTGCTTTACTAGCGTGTGAGATGAGTGCAACTGTGTGGTAGTTTGAGCATTCTTTGGCATTGCCTTTCTTTGGGATTGGAATGAAAACTGATCTTTTCCAGTCCTGTGGCCACTGTTGAGTTTTCCAAATTTGCTGGCATATTGAATGCAGGACTTTCACAGCATCATCTTTCAGGATTTGAAATAGCTCAACTGGAATTCCATCACCTCCACTAGTTTTGTTCGTAGTGATGCTTTCTAAGGCCCACTGGACTTTGCAGTCCAGGATGTTTGGCTCTATGTTGATGATCACACCTCGTGATTATCTCAGTCATGAAGTTCTTTTTTGTATAGTTTTCTGTGTATTCTTGCCACCTCTTATTAATATCTTCTGCTTCTGTTAGGTCCATACTATTTCTGTCCTTTATCGAGCCCATCTTTGGATGAAATGTTCCCTTGGTATCTCTAATTTTCTTGAAGAGATCTCTAGTTGAGTTTTCCAAATTTGCTGGCATATTGAATGCAGGACTTTCACAGCATCATCTTTCAGGATTTGAAATAGCTCAACTGGAATTCCATCACCTCCACTAGTTTTGTTCGTAGTGATGCTTTCTAAGGCCCACTGGACTTTGCAGTCCAGGATGTTTGGCTCTATGTTGATGATCACACCTCGTGATTATCTCAGTCATGAAGTTCTTTTTTGTATAGTTTTCTGTGTATTCTTGCCACCTCTTATTAATATCTTCTGCTTCTGTTAGGTCCATACTATTTCTGTCCTTTATCGAGCCCATCTTTGGATGAAATGTTCCCTTGGTATCTCTAATTTTCTTGAAGAGATCTCTAGACTTTCCCATTCTATTGTTTTCCTCTGTCTTTGCACTGATCACTGAGGAAGGCTTTCTTATCTCTTCTTGCTATTCTGTGGAACTCTGCATTCAAATAGATTTATCTTTCTTTTTCTCCTTTGCCTTTTGCTTCTCTTCTATTCACAGCTATTTGTAAGGCCTCCTCAGACAACCATTTTGCCTTTTTGCATTTCTTTTCCTTGGGGGTGGTCTTGATCCCTACCTCCTGTACAATGTCACAAACCTCTATCCATAGTTCTTCAGGCATTCTGTCTATCAGATTTAATCCCTTGAATCTATTTCTCACTTCCACTGTATAATTATAAGGGATTTGATTTAGGTCATACCTGAATGGTCTAGTGGTGTTCCCTACTTTCTTCAATTTAAGTCTGAATTTGGCAATAAGGAGTTCATGATCTGAGCCACAGTCAGCTCCTGGTCTTGTTTTTGCTGACTGTATAGAACTTCTCCATCTTTGTCTGCAAAGCATATAATCATTCTGATTTTGGTACTGACTGTCTGGTGATGTCCATGTGTAGAGTCTTCTCTTATGTTGTTGGAAGAGGGTGTTTGCTATGACCAGTGTGTTCTCTTGGCAAAACTTGATTATCCTTTTCCCTGCTTCATTCTGTACTCCAAGGCCAAATTTACATGTTACTCCAGGTATTTCTTGACTTCCTACTTTTGCATTCCAGTCCCCTATAATGAAAAGGACATCTTTTTTGGTTGTTAGCTCTAGAAGGTCTTGTAGGTCTTCATATAACCATTAATTTCAACTTCTTCAACATTACTGGTCAGGGCATAGACTTGGATTACTGTGATATTGAATGGTTTGCTTTGGAAACGAACAGAGATCATTCTATCATTTTTGAGATTGCATCCAAGTACTTCATTTTGCACTCTTTTGTTGGCTATGATGGCAACTTCCCAATATATGCAGTATCCAATCATTTTGTCTCCTCCACTGCTCTTCTGGACCATCCCATCATTTACCTTTTACTTGGATTGTAACTTCCCTCCATGCTTACACTCTTGCCTTCTTACACTCTTTTCCTCACAGTAAATGGAGTCCCTTTCAAATATAATTTAGATTATGTTACTTCTCTATACAAAACCTGCTCTCAATGGCTTTCTATCTCACCCCAACTAAAAACCAAGCTCTTATCATAACTTACAAAGTTCTACATGACCTGGCTCTTCCACCTCTCTGACTGCATCCCTGCCTGTTTCCTATCGCTCCCTTGCATCCAGACCCTGGACTGGAAGATCTTATCTCCTTGGTGGGCACTCCTCTTGCTCTTCATTTTCCCTCTTTTCCTCTTTCCTTCCATGATGACCCTATACAACAGGACCCTCCTACTCTGTCTTCCTTATCCTCATATATTTTTCTTCTTTACCATTATCACTATTGGGTGGATTATTTATAAACATTTTCCTGCAGTCTGTCTCCCCCTACAATGGACTTTGCTCTATTTCTCATATTTACTATTCCTAGTATTTGAAAAATGCCTAACCCACAGGAGTGGCTTACAAATATTGATTGATTGAATAAATGAGCTATCAACCAGTTTTCCCACCTTCATCCCACACCCAGACGACTTCCACTTCAGAGTGCTTTGAGATTTAGGGCTTAGCACACCCCCATTTTCTGCCCCTGTATACCCAAATGTTTTATTTGCATCTAGCCTCACTGCCTTTCTCCTCTTCTCAGACAGAGTGATGTTTCTTCTCCTTGCCCTGATTCTCTGACACCACGTCTTTTTGTGTTCTCTCGTATTGATATATTGTGCTCTAAAAGCCTTTTCTTTCCTCTCAGCTAAGAGTTGTCTGTCAGTTTGCAAATATTATCAGATCCTTCCCTTCTATTGCAAAAACAAATAATGAAAAAAGCTTCTAATCTACAGCCCTTTTAGCTTCTATCCTGTTTCTTTTCCTCCCTTTATACACAACTACTCAAAAGAATTGTCGACTGAGATTGATGAAGAGTTGGTACACATGCTTTCCACTTTTTGCCTTTTATAGACATTGCTGATTAATCCCAGTGCCATTTTCAAAGTCTATAACCCAGCCTCAAAGCCTTTCCTTAACACATTATCCCAGGTGGCCATTCACAACTAGAGTTGCCACTTGGGATGACACCTGCTTGCCACTTCTGGAGCTTATCCTTGTCTTCACTTTCTCACCTCACTGCTCAAACAATTACATTTCATATTCTTACTTCCTGTGGGTTAAATGCAGTGGACTCTTTGCAGTCTTCATTTAATTCTCTTTTTGAAATTCTCTTCAATATTAGCTTTATCAAACTTATGTTTATTGTTATTGTTTTTCATGCTCTTCCTCCTCAGTTACCTTCTGGGAACTCTATTCCTCTCTTCCCCATAAAATGTTTATTTTTGTCTACACAAGGATTCTTAACCTGGGATGAAAGATTTGCTAGAGAATCCATGGATGGACTTAAAATGTGTGTTTTGTGTGTGCAGAATATTAAGTGTTTGGTATATGGATATGTCTAGCTAGAGCAGCTGTATCTTTTATCCAGTTCAAAGGAGAGTGAAGAATGACTGCTACTTGCTTCCTCTGGATTGTTGTTCAGTCGCTCAGTTGTCTGACATTTTTGCAATCCTGTGGACACGCCAGGCTTTCCTGTCCTTCGCTGTCTCCTGAGGTTTGCTCAAACTCATGTCTGTTGAGTCAGTGAGGCCATCCAACCGTCTTATCCTCTGTCGCCCCCTTCGCCTCTTGCCCTCAATCTTTTCCAGTATCACAGTTTTTCCAGTGAGTCAGCTCTTCATATCAGGTGGCCAAAGTATTGGAACTCAGCTTCACCTTCCAGTGAATATTCAGGGTTGATTTCCTTTAGGATTGACTGGTTTGATCTCCTTGCAGTCCAAGGGACTCTCAAGAGTCTTCTCTAGCACCACAGTTCAAAAGCATCAATTCTTCAGCGCTCAGCCTTCTTTATAGTCCAACTCTGACATTCATATATGACTACTGGAAAAACCATGGACTTCCCTGGTGGCTTAGACAGTAAAGTGTCTGCCTACAACACAGGAGACCCAGGTTTGATCCCTGGGTCGGGAAGATCCTCTGAAGAAGAAAATGGCAAACCGCTCCAGTATTCTGGCCTGGAGAATCCCCTGGATGGAAGAGACTGGTTGGCTACAGTCTATGGGGTCTCAAAGAGTCAGACATGACTGAGGGACTTCACTGGTAAAACCATAACTTTGACTAGATGGACCTTTGTCATCAAAATAGTGTCTCTGCTTTTGAATACGCTCTAGGTTTGACATAGCTTTTCTTTTTTTGAAGTTGTGTGATTGGGAATGTTACCCAGCCTCTCTGAAACTTGGTTTGTTCAACTACAAATGATGGAAATGACCCCTAGTTTGTAAGCTTATTGTAATGGAAATGTCATTCGTGGCGCTCTTGGTGTCCTGTGCGAGTCAGTAAGTTATAGTTGTTATGATACAGCCCCAAACATGTTGGTCCCTAAAGTACACAAGCTTCTGGGCTTGCAGAGCCTCTCCACCTGAATTTTGAAATAGGTTTTCATTTTTAGGGCTCTGTCTTACTGGAGCAAAAAGCATTATGTGACTCATGTATTATCAATTAGTTGACTCTGCTTTAATTAATTTATTAATGCAAACATGTAAGGCAGCTGCAGAAAGCATGAAGTCCATTTTTTGCACAATATTTAGAAAATTGGGTATTTACATAAATTTAATCAGACTGAGAGATGTTTACAAATTGGCTTCTCATATTATCTGGCACAATCAAAATAACACACTTTTAAAGATGTAATAAAATGGGAGAAGCCAAATTATTCATTATATACAATTTAAGAAAAATTTGTTAGGCAGTAAAAATTGCCTTTGTATTCTTTAAAAAGCATGTATTTTCAAAACAGTGGAAGCTGAGCAGGTGTCTCTACTCACATATATTCTATGTGTTTATTGTATTCTATTAAATGTATGTTTGCAAACTTGTCATTTACACCTTCCAGATTCCATGCCAGTTGGTGAAAAAACTTGGAGATGTTGTTTGTTTTAGAAGTTTGATACACAATTATATCCAAAATTATACATCCTTTAATGGCTTTATAAAATAATACAGCTAAATCCCCAAGCCTAAATATTTTGGTCTGCAAAATTGCAGTTTCCCAACAAACTCAACTGAGCAGGAATCTCCAGTCTACATGAACCATGGCCTTCTATAGTTGGTTCTTGACTCTAGAACTCTCCTGCCCCTGTGTCTATGACAGCCCCATTCCTAGAAATGATGTGGGGCTTACATAGAAGGTAAATTCAAAATGCTTACTTATTGAATTTTAAAGAATAGTTTGAAGGAGTTTTCAAATTCTTCCAAGTAATTAAAAACACCCTGAACTGAGAAAGTTGGCAAATGGAATTCAAATCACTGACCTAGATCTTTGAGTGAATGAATCTACTATGGAAAAACTTTGGTTCTGTTTAAAAATTTCTGCAGTGAATTAGGTGTCATGCTAAATATTTTTATGATCAAGAAATGGGGCTAGAAAAATGTTGGGAAGTATAGAAAACTCTCAGGATAGAAATAATTACTCATAATTCCACCACCAAGAAATAACTACCATTTTCATGTATTCTTTCTCTCTCCCTTCCTCTCTCCCTATCTTCTCCTCCCTCACCTCCTTCCTTGTTTCCTTCATTTTCTTTTTCTTTATTTCCTTCCTTCTTTCTTCGTATAGATATATTTACAAATATATGTCTGAATAAATACATATATCTATATGCATGTAGAATTATACCCCAGAAAAATATATAATCTGCATTTTATACAATACAATATGAATAAATAAAATATATAATTGTATAATTGGAATAACACTGCCTTATAATTGTTGTATCGTAAGGAATTAATTGTGTGTGTGCTAAGTTGCTTCAGTCATGTCGGTCTCTTTGCGGATCCTATGGACTGTAGCCAACCCAACTCCTCCATCCATGGGATTCTCCAGGCAAGCATACTGGAGTGGATTGCCATGCCCTCCTCCAGGGGAACTTCCCGACCCAGGGATGGAACCCTCATCTCTTATTACGTCTCCTGCATTGCAGGCAGGTTCTTTACCACTAGCACCTCCTGGGAAGTCCTAAGAAATAATCATATATAATCAAATATTTGTACAGAAATAAGTAGACACTGTTTATAGTAGCAAAAATCTGAATCAACCTCAGTGGAATATTAAGCATTCAATACATTTAAATATTGTAAATTAATGCATAAATAGAATCCTTATCTTTCTTATGCTCTGTATGTGAAACTTTTAATGACAAAAAATGCACCTGATAAAATTCTTTACTTTTTAATGTTCCCACTATGACCATTTAATCATAATATAAACATAGCATGGTGTTAGAAAAATAATAATGTTTTTAAATTATTGTGGGAAGGACTTAATCTGCTTAAGTATGAGTAAATCTTTAAATAAATCATGTTATTTATTTATAAAAGGTAACCATCATGGAAGAAATCTTCCAAGTTGTGAATGAATTTTTGTTTCCTTTAAATTGAACCCAACAAAACCATCTCCATGTTCACTCTCACTTTCTCTCTTTTCTCTTTCAAATGAACAAGAAAGACATATCCACCAGGCTTGAGTCTATAGCTATTTATTTTCCTCTTGCGTAGAATATGACTTTTCCTTCCCAGAATTAAAACCACGGAGGATTAAGTATTTTTCAAAAGAAAAGCTTAAATTGAAATATTCTTATCTAAGTAATATTATGTGACTGTGACTAAGATAAGAATTATTAATATCTATCCTGCAGGGTAACACAACAGGCAGTATAAATTATGAATAATGTTTGTTTCAGCCAAGCATGTAAGAGTCCTTGGAAGCGTGAGTAGTTTACAGACACTGAGAGATTAGGCAGTCTTTGCAAAGCCATTTCTTAATGCACATAGTCTATATTGCTTTATTTCTTCAATTGTTTTTCTCTGTAGTTCATCATTCCCATGTTAATTTGTTTTTAAAGTTAATAGACACTTTTTTATCTAAATTTGAATTAGTCGAATGAATTGTTGGTGTTGGTTTTATAGCCCACTTTGAATTGCCATGCTACAATGGAATAGCATTTTATAATTTGCAAAGTCATTTGATATAATATTCTCACATTAATTAGATACAGAGGCTTAATCAAACTAGGGAGTGATTGTTCTTCAAGATATCAGTCTCATGCTTTTTGTCTTAAGGCACATAGGTAGGTGTCTAAACTTCCCCTGACACCCTTGCAGGCTTCTGCCTTAGCTCCATCTCTGGCATCTGAAGAAGATTCCAGTGAGGGAGGAGACTTCCTCTTCAACATAGATGTGTTTATTTGCATGAGCAGAAGCCAAGAGTTTAAGAAGTTATATTTTGAAAATACAACTCTGAAGTGTAAGGATAGCCAACTTTCTAATGATTCTCTAAAAATACTGTAACCAATTTGAGGACCAGTCAAAATATTCTCACCTTTCAGCAATTCAGTGATTGTTTCCAAAGCACCTTGTAATTTAGGCACTGGGGTGTCAGGAATTAAATGTGAATAGGCTCACAGGATGAGCAAGATTCCTGCTTCCTGGTGCTGCAAATGTAGAGTACACATATTCTGCTTACTGGTGCAGACTTTAGGTCAAACTGCGACTCAGGAAAGGTTAAGGAATCCCGCTGAGATGGTTCTACATGAGTGCGTGCATGTGCGTGCCGTCGCTTCAGTCGGGTCTGACTCTGTGCGACCCTAGGGACTGCAGCCTGCCAGGCTCCTCTGTCCGTGGTAAACTCCAGGCAAGAATCCTGGCATGGGTTGCTGTGCCCAGCTCCAGGGGATCTTCCTGACCCAGATATTGAATTCACGTCTCTTAAGTCTGCCTGCATGGGCAGGCAGGTTCTTAACCACTAGTGCCACCTGGGAAGCCTGATGGTTCCTATGATAGGATTGCAATTGGTCCTCAGAATGGCCGCCACCAGAATAATCCTGTTGCCAACCGAAACAATCTGAAGCTTTACCTGCATGCTTGCTTCATGTGCTCTTTTCTCCTGAAAACTAAACTTGACATCTGAACATTTTCAAGAGGTGATGAGGTTACGATGATCATCTTCAAATGATCTTTTTTAGACTGTAAAGGTTCGAAATTGCAAAAGCATAGAAATGATTATTTAAAAAAAAATTTTTTTTTTTCAGTTCAAGACAGTGAAATAAACTGAATCTGAGTACACTAACAGTGATAGTAAGCTTAGGTTTCTTAATGCTACTATTGCTATTGCTAAGTCACTTCAGTCGTGTCCGACTCTGTGCGACCCCATAGACGGCAGCCCACCAGGCTCCCCCGTCTCTGGGATTCTCCAGGCAAGAACACTGGAGTGGGTTGCCATTTCCTTCTCCAATGCATGGAAGGGAAAGGTGAAAGTGAAGTCGCTCAGTCATGTCCTACTTAGCGACCCCATGGACTGCAGCCCACCAGCCTCCTCCATTCATGAGATTTTCCAGGCAAGAGTACTGGAGTGGGGTGCCATTGATTCTAAGTTAAGTGCTTTCTAATTACCTTGAAGCAGAGGGAACACCTTTTAGAGGTTCATGAACAATCATCCTCAAGTTTTTGTAACTGAAAGTAATTTTATTTAAAAGTTATCACTGTAAAAATGTATGTGGGGCTGATATCCTAATCAGTATTTCAAAATAAGATGGTATGTGACAGTAGAAATTCTGTGTGCCTTTCTGTGCATGTGCTAACAGAAAAATGGCATTTGTCCCATCTGAGAAAGAATGACCCAGAATCACCAGCCATAAAAAAAGTATTATGTGGTGAAACTAATTGCCTCAGTCAAAAATCTAAATGACTTGGTTGATTTAGAAAAGAGTGTTAGTACTTTCTGGCAACCATAGTGGTGATAACAGCCTGGCAAAAACTGGTTAATACTGCTCTTTAACTGCCTAAAGTAACAATACATACTCCAGCGATATGTCTTCTCGTTTATCACGTTCCATCTTGGTTTACTTGCCTCACGAAACTTTTGACTTGCTTTGAACACTTTTCTGTCAAGCGTCAGCTACTGGCTGATTGTTTTCCGCCATGCTGTTCTGATTACCACGTTTTCAAGTCAGCTTTCCCTGCTGTTTCTTTTTCTTCACGCTGGTGCCTTAGCTGCCTTGAGGGCATTGCACTGAGCTGTTGACGTACGGTAAATCAGCAGCTCCATTCTCCATCTTTAAATGTCTGGCCTAAACTTAAGTATTTCTGTGATTTAACTACTTCTCTTGGCTTGGCTCCTGATTATGCTAGATTGTACTCTTCGGGTTTTTATTTGTAGAAGTATTTTGATGATTCACTTGGGGGGAAAAGGTCCTTTTCAGCCATTTTTAAAGATTCAACTTAAAAGTTTTATTTGCTAACCTTCATCATAATTTTTAACTCCTCAGAGTGCATTTTAGAAAATCAAAAGAAATTCACTTTCACTTTTGATTGCTAATAATATTCACTACCTATGAGCTAGAATAGACTTGAAAGTGATCCGCTAGTATATGAAAACACTTGTACCACTCAGGGAACTGCTCAGTGGCAACAAAGAAATTCTGAGATACTTCTTTGGATGATTTGTCTGTAAAAAAGTCTTTGTCACGGTGTCTTGGATCACCAAGGATATTTCCGAGATGCTCTTCTTGGGCTCATGTCTACTCTCTATGCTCTGCTCTCCATGGGGGAACTTAACACTTCCACACCCTCTGAAACCTCTCCTCCAGCACTTCACTCACTTAGCCAGATGGCTTTACTACCATGACTGCCAGATTCCAGCTGCTAGACTGCTTTCTTATAGGTGTTCACTAGGAGACACCTGGTATGCTAGGTGTCTCCAGGTGAATAGCTTGTTGCATCACACTGAGTTAAGGAGACTTGGTGTAGGCAGCCCTGGAAACTTGTGTATGATATGTAAGACTTACGTTGTGTAAGGATGTAACACGTCCCATGTTTTAGAGAGGCTGCCAAATTTGCCGTTTAGTTTGCATTGTTTTTCTGGGAATCCTCTCTGTCAACCCACTTCCATCTCTCTTTTTCACATTCCCCACCCTGCACATATACACATACATATACACACACCAAACACACCTCAGATTCATATTTGACATTAGGGTAATCTGAGGTCCCTGGTGCTGTATATGTTCCAATGCCTGTATAAAAGTCAACTTTTTATCTTTACCATCATTTACTATTTGTTCTCACTACCACTCATAAAAAGTTTATAATGCAATGTATATTTGTGCAGTTTATACAAACGTTGTGCTAAAAGTCATTTGTTAAATGTAATGGCACAAATGCTAGTTTTTAAAGATAGACAAGAAAAGCCTGTAATTTGTAAAACTACCATAGGTATGAAAAAATCTCAGCAATGATGCTAAAATATATTCCTTTGAAGAAATTCTTTCTAGTTTTAGAGATGTCTACATTTTAGTCTTTAACCATGTGAGAGAGGTCCTTTATTCTGAGCTTCTATAAAAGGTTCATGGTCACGTTTCAGAGTGTGCATTAGCTTAAAAGTTTGGAAAGATCAAAAGCATAAAGCGTCCAGAGGAAGAGTGATAATGCAAGAGCTAGTGAGCATGTCCTGTAATTTCATCCATTATGCAGATCTGGAAGATCCATATTCATATGTAGATGAACAGCCCTGTACTTATAGGTTCTCCATGTTTAGAGCTGATGTGAGAGCTGTTTGCTACCCTCAAGAACCTTTGCTGACCCGGTTTCTGTACAGGTATCAGTTAAGAGGCTGGGTGCCCTCTGGCCTTGGTCTTCACCTGGAAGCAAAGATTCAAGCTGCTGCAGCCTAGGAGTACCTGGGAGGTTTAGTGTCCACTCAAGTTAAGCGCGCTCTGGGACCATGCTGATCTCAGTTAAGTCTGCGTACAGCTCTGAGTTTAAACTTCCAGAGTGAAAGGCAAAATGGCCTGCTGCAAAACGTTTGAACTTTGGAATCAGTTTCGATTTAAAGTTTGCCCTTTTTGCCTATAAGCTGTGTGATTTTTAGCATATTTCCATGAGTCTATCTCCTGGTGGTTCAAACCATAAAGCATCTGCCCGCAGTGCGGGAGACCCGGGTTCAATCCCTGGGTCGGGAAGATCCCCTGGAGAAGGAAATGGCAACCCACTCCAGTACTCTTGCCTAGAAAATCCCATGGATGGAGGAGCCTGGTGGGCTACAGTCCATGGGGTCACGAAGAGTTGGACGCAACTGAGCGACTTCACTTTTCCATGAGTCTCAGTTTCTTCATTTATAAAATGCAGGACAGTTATGATAAGTGGAATAACACATCCAAATTTGCCTGGGACTGTAAGGAATGAATGAATGGTATTCTCTTATCCCTCTGCATCACTAAAGAGTCAGGGGTGGGGTGAGTCACATCCACAGTAGCTTGGTATAACTCCCCTTCCTGGTTTGATAGATAAAATCTAGACAAAGCTCTTGGATCTGTTCTATCACCAGTCAGTTAGAGAACGTGTGCCTAGAGGAATTCCAAGTCTGAAGAGAAGCTGAAAGAGAAGGAAAGAGTCTTCTCTGGGAGTTATATTAGCTCCTTGTTTTTTGTGTGTAATACTCAGTGGCATACAGGTGATATAATGAGATTATACATTATTTACTTTTAAGATTCCCTAATTCAGTGTGAACTTTTTCTTTCATCTCATCTATGCAAAATCCAATTGGAGATTTGAAGAAGGTGATGTATAATCAATACTGTTATTCACAGGTGATTTTCCTTTAGTAAGAAGCACTTGCAGTTATGCTGTTTTGAAATTTTTATTAGTTTAAGCAACAAGAAGGTGACATTCAAAATAAATCTGATTGACCAGAGGTTACATAATCTTGTTTGTATGAGGAGTTATGATGCACTTTAATTGAGCCAAAGACCTCTCATATTCTTTTAAAGTGTCCTTAGGTTGGATTATGCAGAGTAAAAGATAGATGTTTATTTTTAATAGACTTAAAATATTATTGAAACAATGAGAAATGTAAAGAGTTGGTGAATTCTAAAATTAAACAGCTGCCTCTTTTTTCTTCTCTCTGTGCCATCTCTGAATATGTAGCTCATAATAATAATGTGCTAGAAGAGCCTCCCTTTATGTAACCCATTCATTACTATCATGTGAGATGTATTTCACCCTTTGCCTTTTCTTTCTCCATTTTAATTCTAGAGCATAGTAAAATTATTGAGTCATTTTGGAGTTACATATAACAGATATAACATCAAGATTTTAGATAAATAGCATAGAGTAAAAATATTAAGAAATAACTTTATTAAAACACAAAGTGAAATTGTCTGTAGTTAGGTATTATAATTTTCAGAAATATTATGAAAACATGTTCGGAACTAGTTTAAGTTTTCATACTGAAAATACTCACTTAAGAAGCAATTTTGTAACTATTTTCCTTTCTTTCTCCTTTTCAATTGCAGGGTCAGCCCGGTCCTCAGGTAAGTGAACACTTTTTCTTCTCACAATTTAATTTCAATTTAGGATTTTTCCAGCCTAGAGGTTTTGCAATTCTTTTCAAAGCATATTAAAAAGCTATGAACCAGTAATCATGACACCACCCAGTAGACCAAATATTTCCCAGGAGTAAATCTTTGGGGCCTCTTCAGGATTGCGTGAGTCATATCAGCTGTTGGGCCAGATGGCAAGTTTAACAATGTACTATCATATAAAGCAAGACTCTTGAATAGATCTGAGACAGTGCCACAGGGCTTTAATGTAAGATAAAATGACTTAGTAGTAGATGTTGGGTAGGAACTGGTTGGCATTAGGTACTGATTCATCATTACTAATACATTGTCGTCAATCCCCACACCCTGATTATTTAGATTGCCATCCTATCAACTACTTTTGATTTATTACAGATAGATATTTAATTTGTTCTACATTTCCTTTTTTAAACTTTTTTTAAAATTTATTTTTAATTGGGAGGAAATTACTTTAATGTTGTGTTGGTTTCTGCCATACAGCAGTGCAAATCAGCCATAATTAAATATATATCAACTCCCTCCCCTCCCTATATTTTCAATATAAACTAACTGCTGAAGACATGATTTATCATTATGAATGCAGTTAGCAGACAATATTTTGAGCCCTAAATCACAGTGAAGAAAATGAGGAAATATTACGAAGGGGAGGAATGTGTATAAAGATGAAACACACAGAAGAGAGTTGTCAGAAATAAACAGTCAATAAAAAACCCTCAGTGTTAGCAATTATTGTAGTGAGTAGGAAACCAGAGAGAAGAAAATGCCATTATTAATGTTTTACCTCTAACACCATAATACCTGTAAATAAAATAGTTATTTATTGAGTTCCCTTTTTGTCTCTTTCCCCTCGATATGCTGAATACTATTTCTGTCCTAGATTGTTTCCTAAATAAGTGATTTTCACAAATAAGTGTAGCCAATGCCACAAACTGTCTATTATGTGCTGATTCTCCTACTAGACCATGATAATATATTTTTATTTTATGAGCTCTGAATATAAGGATATTCAGTCCATCCTATAAGGATAACCAGTCCATTCTGAAGGAGATCAGCCCTGGGTGTTCTTTGGAAGGAATGATGCTAATGCTGAAACTCCAGTACTTTGGCCACCTCATGCGAAGAGTTGACTCATTGGAAAAGACTCTGATGCTGGGAGGGATTGGGGGCAGGAAGAAAAGGGGACAACAGAGGATAAGATGGTTGGATGGCATCACCGACTTGATGCACGTGAGTCTGAGTGGACTCTAGGAGTTGGTGATGGACAGGGAGGCCTGGCGTGCTGCAATTCATGGGGTCACAAAGAGTCAGACACGACTGAGCGACTGAACTGAACTGAACTGAACTGAACAAAACAAACAACCG